>JAFEMH010001661.1:90000-438409 GCA_022495995.1 Adenophora triphylla var. japonica
TTGAAAGTTTGAATTGGATTATACGCTGTTGTTCGTTCGGAAATTTTGAAATTTTAAATGAGCGCCGATAAGAGTGTCGAGGAGCTTCATCGGCTTCTCCTGGGAATGTAATTTTCTGTCCATTTTGCATACCCTTCTCCACAACCACTTCCAAGACCTTCTTCTCCTGTACAACCATTTCGCCCTTGCATTGTGGGCAGCGGTCTTTCTCCTGGAAATTTTGAATTTTTTTTTTTTTATTAAACACCGACGGAATATTTCCGTCGCTGATAAATAAAAAATTATTAAATTATCAGCGGCGGAAATATTCCGTCGGTGTTTATTAAAAAAAAAAAAAAACCATTTAATTTCACCGGCGGAATAATTCCGTCATTTGTTAAAGATTTAGCGGCGGAATTTTCCGTCGGTAAATCAACCGCCAAATTAGCGGCGGAAATAAACGAATATTCGAGGAATATTCTTTTTAGCGGCGGAATTTAGCGGCGGAATTAAATTCCGTCGCTAAATTTGACGCCAAAATAATTCCGACGCTAAATACTATATTCCGTCGCTAAATAGCGACGGAATCTGTCCGTCGCTGTTTTTTCCGTCGCTAAATGACCTGTTTCTGGTAGTGAATCCACCATCGAATTTCTTCAACCCTAATTCTTTTAACCATCCATGGCAGAATCAAAAGCATTTTACCCAGATGCTCACAGCTACTTCATTAAACCTAGCTTCTATGATTCTGAAGTTGGAATACTCATCAAAGAACTTCTTGAGGTCAATGAATTGCTTGATTTCATGGGAGCCAGACCTCCAATTTATGAAGAACTGTGCAGAGAGATTTACCTTGTGGGAAAGAGAAATAAGGAAAACAATTCAATAAATGCCACCATAGACAATGTTGAGATAACCATTACTCAAGAAATGGTCAGTGAAGTCTATGGGATCCCAAACAAAGCAGATGCTGTGAAAAACATATGGGATAGAGGGTCAGATAGATTGAAGACTGTGTATGAGAAATTCTTTGGGGTTAAAGTTCATGACTTTAAGAATGTACAGGACAAGGCAATGGTTAAGGACAAAGCTGATATTTTCAAATCAACTCTTATGGATGTGGTCAACAAAGCCATTGATGGCAAGCAATCTTCATTTGATCAAATGGGATCAAATGAATGGAAGCAAATGCTGAGCCTGATGACCAAAGACACAAACTGGTGCATTGTTCTTCTCCACAACTTCCAGCTTGCAGCCTCAACCTCTACTCTAAAATTCAAGAAACAAGGTGGAAAGATGAATAACTTCAGATTCATGAGTGGAATACTTGAAGTCCTAATTCCTAAGCTCAATCCTCCTCTACACAAGAAATGGCTGAAGACTGTGAAGCTGTCAGAGACAAAGTGCTTCAATGACAGAACTTTTGCATTGAAACAAAAGAAAGGAGCTGTAATGAGAGGTGGAGATGATATAAGCACTAGCAGTTTTACTGAAACTCAAGAAAAGATGCGTGAAGAAACAAGAAAGAAGATTGAACACTGGAAAGACTTAGTAGCATTGGCTACAAGTAGGAGAATAAAGAGGGGTGTACAATCCAATGTTAAGAAGACAGGGCTGTTAAAGAAGACTGTGGTATCTCATGGTAATAAAGGCAAAAACAAGGATGTTCAAGTAGCTGACAGTGAAAGAACCTTCTCTGACAGCCATGGTAAGGATGATGAAGAAAGGGGTGCTGTTGACAGTCATGGGGTTGACACCATGGGTCAATTTAATGCTGGTGATGATAACATAGATCCTCAAGAGCTTCAGGCAGCTATTGACTTGTCCAAAACTCTGCACAAAGGCAAACAACCTCTGACAGCTATCCCTACCAGGCAGGCAGTCACCAGATCCAAGGTACAATCCTCCTTATCCATTCCTTCTAAATCTTTGCCAAAGAAAAGAAAACCTGAAAAGAAAGCACCCAAGGCCAAGAAAACCAAAATAAATACCCCTTCCCTTTCCCCAAAATCCACTACTGTCAGTCCAAGAGTGGACCAGTCATCCACACCTAGCTCTGGTCATCAGTCAGCCATAGAAGCTATCCTTAACCTCAAAGAACCATCAGAGAAGCAACCTTTAAGGGGGAACACTGATGAAAATATCCCCTCTACCCAACCTCAATAGTTAGCCAAAATTTTGAAAGCCATTGATGCTATTGAGTTGGATGGGAACCCTGATACTGAAAAAGCTGCTCTCATTTTTCTTGATGATGTTCTAAGTAAGGAAGAGTCAATGATAGCCATAGATGAACTCAGGTTTAGGTTCATGAAGAAAAAGAGTGGACCAGGAGAGTCATCTAGCAATCCCAAGGTGACAGCTATGAGTGTAGATACCCAAACCATCCCTTCCATTCTTGAAACTGAGCCTGTGAATGAACCTGCCCCAAATGTTGAAATTGATAGGGGGAATCCTGATAAGACTACTGAGGTTATTCAAAGTCTCAAAAAGGTTGGAGTTGAAATTGATCCCAATCTTGTCTCAAAGGGAGAAACAATCATGAATGCATGCAAGGGACTTGTGTTTGATGGAACCCCAGAAAATGAGGCAGCCCTTGTAACCATTCTTGAACAGAAGTTGAACAAAGGAGAAGTCAGGGCAGCCCTAAACCTCCTAAAATCTCAATTTTGTTCTGATCTCCTAAATCAAATTCTTGGTCAATCCTCTGATTCAATCCCAACTATTTCAACCCATACCTCTGCTCCTTCCAAGCCAATCTCTCCAATCCCAGAAAATGAATCTGTTGAAGCCTCCCCTCATAGTCCAATCCTAGCTGGACAAGGTCAAGATATGTCTGATAGTGATCCCATCCTTGACAGTCCTAACAGCCCTCCAAGCCATTCCATTCCTCCTACTCTAAATCAAGCCTACCTTCCCAAGAAAGAACCTTGGATGCTTAGCTGTGGCATTGATTTTTCTATTTCTTCCATCAAGGCAGCAAGGACAAGGTTAGCCCATGTGACTCATATCCCAGAAATTGCAAACCCCTTTACCTATCCAAAATCCTGGGAACTGTCAAGAAATGGTTTGATTGTGGTGGCAAGAAATCTTGCAGGATTAGTATTCTTTGCCTATGAAGAGTGGAAAGTGTCAAGGACTTCATCAATCTCCAATTTTGTTCACCAAATCCCATCCTTTCCAAAATTCATCACTCCCAACACACTTCTTGATTGGGAAATTCTCTTCAATCAACTTCTCTCTCCATCACTCAATTCCTGCCTGTATATGCCAAAAGGTCTAGTCTTCACCTTGTGCATTGAGCTTGCAAAATCATTCTTTCTCTCTCTGTTTGAACAAAAGTGTGCCCTTATGCTTTTGATAAGGAAAATGGTCAATATCTTTCCCCCAACCCTAAATCCAGGCATTGAGCCCTATCTTTCACCCTTCATCTCTGTTGATCCCATTCTCTTCAACTCACCCAATGAAAACTCTCACTTCATGAAATTGATCTCTATTCTTGAGATCAAAGAGTTCAGAGAATCCATAGCTGTCAGCCAAAGCAGGGCCAATAATGTTATTGATCTTTCCTCAGACTCTGACAGTGATGATGATGATCCTTCAAGCCCAGATCAAGACTCTCCAATAATATTTCCATCTCCTACCATTACCAACCCTCCTCAGCAATCCACTCAATCTTTTCCTGAAGCTCAAGTCTCAGTTCAATCTCAACCAGATCTATCCCATGTGCCCAAGAAAAGCAAGAAAACAAGAAACAAGAATAAGCATTTGTGGGGCACAATGAGAATAAGAAATGATCAGATGCCTCTTACAAGGGCCCAACTGAAAGCAAAGGAAGATAAGTTCTTCAAATATTATGAGAGGATGACTTGGGAATGTAACAATGAGTTCTATTACAGAGGAGTTGAACCAGAAATGAGAAGAGAGCTGGAGGAAGAAAGAAATGAGCTCCTTTCAGCCAGACAAGAAAGAGAAGAGTTCTATGATCATGAACTGGCTGATGATTGAATTGTATTGTTATGGAACATTTTTTTGTGGTTGAAACATTCTATTTTGTTTGGTTCAGTTTTTATGGCTGTAATATGTGAACTTCTCTCATCTTGAGATCAAATCCAAGTATTTCAATCTCATTCTGATTACTTGTGCATGCTATGAATCCCTGAATTATTTCTTTCATTATTATTTCTCTTATCATTAACTGTGAAGACATGTTCTAAATAGATCTTCCTTTACCAAAAAGGGGGAAATTGTTAGGACCTAACTTTGATCAATGTCTTAGTTAGTTGGTTTTGATAAAGGAATATATATATAGAACAGGGTTTATATCAAAAGATGAAGACTGTCAGTCATGATCCTTCACTCTGACAGCTAAGACCATGACTGACCAAATCAACTTCATATTCATCTTTTAGTTCATCTGATAGCTGTGAGTCTAACAGTTATGATTCTCTCTTATACATTGGTTACATTCAATCAATAACATGAATCTTATTCCCTCTCTTAGCTATCAAGATCATCAAGTGCATCTCAGTCCTTATTAGAGAACATCTCTGATAGCTAAGCCTTGTTTTGATCTGACAGCTATAGCTTCATTCCCTCAGACAGCCATCACTCTGTTTCATTCTCTGCTACCATAATCTCAACCAAGAAGGAACCTGGATCTTCACAGCTGTCAAGATCACCATTGAAGACCATTGAAGACCTTCTGGAAGCCTTCAGCTCAAGCCAGCTCATTAAGACCTGCAATTGGACATGTGGGGCAAAGACCAGTCAAAACTCATTAATGAAGCTGCAACAGTCATATTCCAACGGCTACATTGAAGGCTATAAATAGAAGAGTTCATCCTCTGCACAAAACACTCTTGAAAAATACTCTTTTTCACAGTCCATAAACCTCTCCCTTACATCCCTACACACCAATCCCTACACACCAATCCCTACCCTTCAAACACTGTTCCAAACCAAAAACCTTCAGCCTGAAACCCCTGTTTAAACAACAACAACCCTAGTGTGTTAATTCACAAATTCCAAATCCTAAGACTGTACTTTAGGTGTAGAAATAATTTGTAAACACTCAAGACTGTTCTTTGAGTGTATTAGTTGTTTTTGTAAAATCTTGAGACTGTACTTCAAGTTGTAAAAACATTTAAGACTGTACTTTAAGTGTATCCCTAGTTGACTGTACTAATTAGGAAGAGGAAGTTCAAGGAACTTGCCTTATCAACCATTTGTAATTCTTGTTGATTAAGATTATAATAAAATTGATCTCACTTGTCAAGATTGACAGTGGGGGTGGATGTAGGAGGAGTGAACTCTGAACCACTTTAAATTCTCTGTGTTATTATATTTCTCAAACACATTCACACACTTGCATTATTTCATTGTGTTCTTTGTCCTATCATTATTTCAAGCTTCACTTATTCCGCTGCACAATTCAACAAATATCTGACAGCTAAGTCAAACCATAGCTGTATGATCATCTGCATATCAAACAAGGGCCTTTCAATTAGTATGAGGCCTTTTGGGAAGTTTCCAAGAGCAAATCCGTGTGGGCTGAGTCCAAAGTGGACAATATCATACTAATGTGGAGTGGTGAGGATGATCGCGGTCCCTACAAATGGTATCAGAGCCATGGTTCGGATGTTCCGGCCTGGGTGGACCGTGTGTGCGATTATAGTGGTGGTGGGATTCCCTCTTGTGTGACTTTGCGGATGGTCTTGGTTTGAGGGGAGGATTGTTGGGGTGCAAACCCAATCCCACATCGACAATTGAACAAAGTATTGTCAGGTTTATAAGAGCACACACCCACTTCATTAGTATGAGGCCTTTTGGGATGTTTCCAAGAGCAAATCCGTGCGGGCTGAGCCCAAAGCGGACAATATCATACTAATGTCGAGTGGTGAGGATGATCGCGGTCCCTACAGCTGCATAATTCAACCTTTCAAGTCTTTACTACTCTCAAACATTTTTCAGCTTATGTTCAAAATCAATTTGCTTCTTCCATTAAGTTCTTTAGAACTGCAATGGTTCAGAGTTCTTCAACAAAGAGGTCACTCCATATCTTGCCTCTTTAAGTATTGCTCATGAAAGCTCTTGTTTTAAGACTCCACAACAAAATGGAGTTGTCTGAGAGGAAACACCAACAAATTATTGAACATCTCTAGAGCTATCAAATTTCAAGCTTCTCTCCCCATATCCTTTTGGGGTCATTGTCTTTTGCCTGCCACTCATATCATCAACCTTATTCCCACTAGAGCTATTGACTATAAAATTCATTTTACTTTGCTATACAACAAATCTCCTAACTATGATCATCTTAGGACATTTGGTTGTTTATGTAATTGCCTCTATTCATTCTCTCAATAAGTATTCTCCAGAGCCATTCAATCTATATTTCTTGGCTACCCTTTTTGTAATAGATGGGGGGTAATTTTGGTATATTATTATGAAATAGTAAAAAAAATTGTTAATTAATTAATGGGATGCAGTAAATATTTATGGGTTAATTATGTATTTAAATGTGGGCCAAAGAAATAAAGATTTTGGGTCTATTGTTTATTTAGGTAAGTCAACCCTAATCACTCCTATATAAATATTGTCCCTTAATCTAAACCCTAGCTGCCAACAGAGAGAAAAACAAAATTTCTGTATGCCATATAGCTTCAGCGCAGGAGTTTTCAATTCGCGATTCCCGTTTCGTTTATGGTCCGATTTGAGAGATTTTTTCGCCTATGTTTCCATAAGAGACAGAGCTTCAATCCTTTCGGTGTTGATCGGGTTTTTCAGGTATTAATACAGGTGATCTTCTGGTCCGAATATGCTGCAGTTTCTGGTATTCTTGTTGGGGCTGTTTTGGTGCTTGGTTTATATCAAGATTATTTTCTTGATATTGTTGGTTATGATATCTCTTATAGATAGATTTTGAGAAGTGGCGTTAGGTGCATCCGTTCATTCGCGAAAACAGTATTGTCGGCATGATTAAGCTAAGGTACAGGAATACGTTTCTTAGTTCTTTTTGAATATGATGACTTCTTTTGATCCTCCTATCCTTCGAGTAAATATATTGTACCGCTATGGCCGGTGACTTATTGACCCTCGTTCATGTGCTCACCGGCCATAGCGGTACAATATATTTACTCGATGGACAGGAGGATCAAAAGAAGTCATCATATTAAAAAAAACTATGGAAACGTATTCCCGTACCTTAGCTTAATCACGCCGAAAATACTATTTTCGCGAATTAACGGACGCACCTAACGCCGCTTTCCAAAATCTATCGATAAGAGATATCATAACCAACAATATCAAGAAAATAATCTTGATATAAACCAAGCACCAAAACAGCCCCAACAAGAATACCAGAAACTATAGCAGATTCGGACCAGAAAATCGCCTATATTGAGGCCGGGAAACCCCGATCGACACCGATAGGATTGAAGCTTTGTCTTTTATGGAAACATTTGCGAAAAAATCACTCAAATCGGACCATAAACGAAACGTGAATCGCGAATTGAAAACTGCTGCACTGAAGCTAATATGGCCTACGGGAATTCTGTTTTTATCAATGCCAGATGCTAGGGTTTAGGTTAAGGGACAATCTACTTTATATAATAGCAAAAAAATTTGAAACTCCTAGAAAACTCCAAGTGGCACAACATCATTGGCCAATCTTTTCATCTTCCACCAATCACAATCATCCATTTTATTTCAACTTAAAAAAAAAAAAAACTGATTAATTAATTTCAATTTTTTGAAACCATCCTGTTTAAATTCAAACTACAATATATACTTTGAATTTTTTTGAAAGTATCCTGTTTTATTCAAACTACCATGTATACTACAATAATTGAATGTCAATAAATCATATATATAGATATACACACACATATATATAGGTATATCTCACATGAAAAAAAATATTCATTGCAAGTGTAAACGTATAACACTATAATAAAATTTATTTTATTTCCAAATACCACGAAGAAAAAAATGATAAGAACACTTCTTATGAGCATCCATCTCATCAGAATACTCCCTCATCCCAATTTACACCTCCTTATTCATCATATGTGCCCATATATTTAGGTGACAACCGATTAGGTAAACTTTACAAGTAATAATTAATGATAAGTCATTCAAGTTATATTATACATAAAGTCATTTAATCCTACCTAATTTGTTTTTGGCCAAAATTAATAAAGTAAAGCTAAATCATTAATTTGAATTCAAAAAATAAAGTACTAAGTTTATGGTGTAGATTTTGAACGGTCCTGTTTGCTTAATCAGTTGAAAGGATTAGGCAGTTAAGCTTTGACAGCTGAGGATGAATCTTAGCTGTCAGATATTGTTGGGATTGGAGTCCTAAACTATGAGGGAAAGGAGTCTAAGTCGGAGGAGTTGGTGAGATCAAGGAGGAAAATCGTCGGAGGTTGGACTGTTGTGCTGGGCGACCGCCCATGGTGGTGGTGGGCGACCGCCCACATGTACAGAATGTCATGGCTCATGGAATTTCCAACTTGGGCGACCGCCCATGGGGTGGTGGGCGACCGCCCACGTGTCGGGGAGAAAAATTCTGCAGCAGATTTTGTTTCCTATTTTGATAAGAACTCTTCTTAATTTGATTTAGGGTTTCCTTGTATTACTATATAAGCATAGTTACGACCTAGAACTCATTGTAGCAACATATTAGAAGGTGTCTAATACATATTGGCTTGGCAATTGCCCCCGGACGTAGTTCATGTGTTGAATGAACCGGGTAAACAACTCTTGTGTTCTTGTGTGTGTGTTTCTTCCATTATTGTGCTTGTGGGTGTGTTGATTTCTTGTCTAGATTGCAACGGGGTACCACCAAATTCACAACAACTGGTATCAGAGCATTGGTTCGGAGGATTCAAAGTTTCATTAGTTAATTTTTTTGAATCGCATTCTTGGGGATTTGGTGAAGCAATCAGATGAAGAACTCAATCGAGAAATTCAACGGTGTGAATTTCACGTTCTGGAGGACAAGGATTGAAGATTACCTTTATTGTAAGGATCTTCATAAACCCTTGAAGGAGAAACCCGAAGACATGTCACAAGGGGATTGGTAGACGTTGGATCGGAAGGCGTTAGGAGCGGTGAGGAGCGCTCTAACCGACGACGTTGCACGGAATGCTATGGAGGCCAAGACAACGGTGGAGTTGCTACAAACGCTGTCAGACATGTATGAGAAGCCGTCGAATATCAATAAGGTGCATTTGATAAAGAGTTTTGCGAATGCGAAGATGTCAGAGGGGCAGACAGCGGCAAGTCATATCGGCAATTTCAAAGGTATGGTGGACCAATTGAAAAGTGTTGATATTACTTTCTCCGATGAAGTGCTAGCTTGTTTTCTACTAAAATCATTGCCTGGTAGTTGGGAGGTTCCTGTCACAACGATTAGTACGTCGAAAACAGCATTGGTGTATACGGAGGTTAGAGATCTCATCCTTCAAGAGGAGTTGCGAAGGAAAGAGAAAAGGGGAGAATCTTCCGTAGAAGGGGCTGCACTCAGGGTGGAGAGAAATAGGGGAAGACCGAAAAAGGGGAAAAAGGTCAAGTGCTACAACTGTGGCGAATTAGGTCATATCAGTTATGACTGTCCGGGTAAAGATGGTGGTGCACACGTGGTGGATGATGGTGGAGATGTATTAATCCTAGGAGAGGAGCAGTCGGGTGAAGATTGGGTGTTGGATTCTGGAGCTTCTTGTCATGCTAGTGGGGATGCAGAATCAATGGAGCGGTATAAAACTGGAGATTTTGGGGTTATCTATCTTGGTGATGGTCAACCATTGAAGATCAAAGGTAAGGGGGATGTGATGATGAAGACACCTAATGGGGCTGTTTTACAACTACACAATGTGATGCATGTTCCGGATTTGAGGAGAAGAGTGATTTCTGTGGGACAACTTGACAGTGAAGGGTATGGTGTGTCCTTCTTTGGTGGGTCTTGGGAAGTCACGAAAGGGGCTAAGGTGTTAGCTCATGGGGTTAAGGGGAAGATGTTGTACTCTACCTACAATGTCGATATTTGTTCCGGTGGGAGCAAGAGGCTAAAGAACCGGCCTATTGGTGTGAAAAGGAGAGACATCAAGAAATGGTATGTTAGGGGGAGAAGGACACAAAGTTGATCAACACGGTGTGGATGTCCAAGTGCCCTAACAGAGAGCGTATTCAGACCAAAAGAAGACGATGCAAGAAACAAGGTGTGTCCAAGTTTCAAGGGGAAGCATTGCGAGGAAGGTGGGTCTGGAGGGAGAAGGCAAAGTTAGACTTGCGGGGAGAAATCAAGGTAGAAGCTGATTTGGGGAGGCAAGAATCATCTAACACGGAGAGGTTGAAACGTCGCTTGGTTTCAACTCGCCTTAGTACTTGAGCAGGAGGCTCGGTAGTGTCAAGCCAATATGGGGGAGATGTGTTCGAAGGTCATTACTCCGTGGTGGGAGCTGATGGGTGTTCTATGCTTGTTAGTTTAGTCTCCGGTGGGAGATTGTTGGGATTGGAGTCCTAAACTATGAGGGAAAGGAGTCTAAGTCGGAGGAGTTGGTGAGATCAAGGAGGAAAATCATCAGAGGTGGGACTGTTGTGCTGGGCGACCACCCATGGTGGTGGTGGGCGACCGCCCACATGTACAGAATGTCATGGCTCGTGGAATTTCCAACTTGGACGACCGCCCATGGGGTGGTGGGCGACCGCCCACGTGTCGGGGAGAAAAATTCTGCAGCAGATTTTGTTTCCTATTTTGATTAGAACTCTTCTTAATTTGATTTAGGGTTTCCTTGTATTACTATATAAGCATAGTTACGACCTAGAACTCATTGTAGCAACATATTAGAAGGTGTCTAATACATATTGGCTTGGCAATTGCCCCCGGACGTAGTTCATGTGTTGAATGAACCGGGTAAACAACTCTTGTGTTCTTGTGTGTGTGTTTCTTCCATTATTGTGCTTGTGGGTGTGTTGATTTCTTGTCTAGATTGCAACGGGGTACCACCAAATTCACAACAACTGGTATCAGAGCATTGGTTCGGAGGATTTAAAGTTTCATTAGTTGATTTTTTTGAATCGCGTTCTTGGGGATTTGGTGAAGTAATCAGATGAAGAACTCAATCGAGAAATTCAACGGTGTGAATTTCACGTTCTGGAGGACAAGGATTGAAGATTACCTTTATTGTAAGGATCTTCATAAACCCTTGAAGGAGAAGCCCGAAGACATGTCACAAGGGGATTGGGAGACGTTGGATCGGAAGGCGTTAGGAGCGGTGAGGAGCGATCTAACCGACGACGTTGCACGGAATGCTATGGAGGCCAAGACAACGGTGGAGTTGCTACAAATGCTGTCAGACATGTATGAGAAGCCGTCGAATATCAATAAGGTGCATTTGATAAAGAGGTTTGCAAATGCGAAGATGTCGAAGGGCGACAATGGCAAGTCATATCGGCAATTTCAAAGGTATGGTGGACCAATTGAAAAGTGTTGATATTACTTTCTCCGATGAAGTGCTAGCTTGTTTTCTACTAAAATCATTGCCTGGTAGTTGGGAGGTTACTGTCACAACGATTAGTACGTCGAAAACAGCATTGATGTATACGGAGGTTATAGATCTCATCCTTCAAGAGGAGTTTCGAAGGAAAGAGAAAAAGGGAGAATCTTCCGTAGAAGGGGCTGCACTCAGGGTAGAGAGAAATAGGGGAAGACCGAAAAAGGGGAAAAAGGTCAAGTGCTACAACTGTGGCGAATTAGGTCATATCAGTTATGATTGTCCGGGTAAAGATGGTGGTGCACACGTGGTGGATGATGGTGGAGATGTATTAATCCTAGGAGAGGAGCAGTCGGGTGAAGATTGGGTGTTGGATTCTGGAGCTTCTTGTCATGCTAGTGGGGATGCAGAATCAATGGAGCGGTATAGAATTGGAGATTTTGGGGTTATCTATCTTGGTGATGGTCAACCATTAAAGATCAAAGGTAAGGGGGATGTGATGATGAAGACACCTAATGGGGCTGTTTTACAACTACACAATGTGATGCACGTTCCGGATTTGAGGAGAAGAGTGATTTCTGTGGGACAACTTGACAGTTAAGGGTATGGTGTGTCCTTCTTTGGTGGGTCTTGGGAAGTCACGAAAGGGGCTAAGGTGTTAGCACATGGGGTTAAGGGGAAGATGTTGTACTCTACCTACAATGTCGATATTCGTTCCGGTGGGAGCAAGAGGCTAAAGAACCGGCCTATTGGTGTGAAAAGGAGAGACATCAAGAAATGGTATGTTAGGGGGGAGAAGGACACAAAGTTGATCAATGCTGTGTGGATGTCCAAGTGCCCTAACAGAGAGCGTATTCAGACCAAAAGAAGACGATGCAAGAAACAAGGTGTGTCCAAGTTTCAAGGGGAAGCATTGCGAGGAAGGTGGGTCTGGAGGGAGAAGGCGAAGTTAGACTTGCGGGGAGAAATCAAGGTAGAAGCTGATTTGGGGAGGCAAGAATCATCTAACACGGAGAGGTTGAAACGTCGCTTGGTTTCAACTCGCCTTAGTACTTGAGCATGAGGCTCGGTAGTGTCAAGCCAATATGGGGGAGATGTGTTCGAAGGTCATTACTCCATGATGGGAGTTGATGGGTGTTCTATGCTTGTTAGTTTAGTCTCCGGTGGGAGATTGTTGGGATTGGAGTCCTAAACTATGAGTGAAATGAGTCTAAGTCGGAGGAGTTGGTGAGATCAAGGAGGAAAATCGTCGGAGGTGGGACTGTTGTGCTGGGCGACCGCCCATGGTGGTGGTGGACGACCGCCCACATGTACAGAATGTCATGGCTCGTGGAATTTCCAACTTGGGCGACCGCCCATGGGGTGGTGGGCGACCGCCCACGTGTCGGGGAGAAAAATTCTGCAGCAGATTTTGTTTCCTATTTTGATTAGAACTCTTCTTAATTTGATTTAGGGTTTCCTTGTATTACTATATAAGCATAGTTACGACCTAGAACTCATTGTAGCAACATATTAGAAGGTGTCTAATACATATTGGCTTGGCAATTGCCCTCTGACGTAGTTCATGTGTTGAATGAACCGGGTAAACAACTCTTGTGTTCTTGTGTGTGTGTTTCTTCCATTATTGTGCTTGTGGGTGTGTTGATTTCTTGTCTAGATTGCAACGGGGTACCACCAAATTCACAACAACTGGTATCAGAGCATTGGTTCGGAGGATTTAAAGTTTCATTAGTTGATTTTTTTGAATCGCGTTCTTGGGGATTTGGTGAAGCAATCAGATGAAGAACTCAATCGAAAAATTCAACGGTGTGAATTTCACATTCTGGAGGACAAGGATTGAAGATTACCTTTATTGTAAGGATCTTCATAAACCCTTGAAGGAGAAGCCCGAAGACATGTCACAAGGGGATTGGGAGACATTGGATCGGAAGGCGTTAGGAGCGGTGAGGAGCGCTCTAACCGACGACGTTGCACGGAACGCTATGGAGGCCAAGACAACGGTGGAGTTGCTACAAACGCTGTCAGACATGTATGAGAAGCCGTCGAATATCAATAAGGTGCATTTGATAAAGAGGTTTGCAAATGCGAAGATGTCAGAGGGGCAGACAGCGGCATGTCATATCGGCAATTTCAAAGGTATGGTGGACCAATTGAAAAGTGTTGATATTACTTTCTCCGAAGAAGTGCTAGCTTGTTTTCTACTAAAATCATTGCCTGGTAGTTGGGAGGTTACTGTCACAACGATTAGTACGTCGAAAACAGCATTGGTGTATACGGAGGTTAGAGATCTCATCCTTCAAGAGGAGTTGCGAAGGAAAGAGAAAAGGGGAGAATCTTCCGTAGAAGGGGCTGCACTCAGGGTGGAGAGAAATAGGGGAAGACCGAAAAAGGGGAAAAAGGTCAAGTGCTACAACTATGGCGAATTAGGTCATATCAGTTATGACTGTCCGGGTAAAGATGGTGGTGCACACGTGGTGGATGATGGTGGAGATGTATTAATCCTAGGAGAGGAGCAGTCGGGTGAAGATTGGGTGTTGGATTCTGGAGCTTCTTGTCATGCTAGTGGGGATGCAGAATCAATGGAGCGGTATAGAATTGGAGATTTTGGGGTTATCTATCTTGGTGATGGTCAACCATTGAAGATCAAAGATAAGGGGGATGTGATGATGAAGACACCTAATGGGGCTGTTTTACAACTACACAATGTGATGCATGTTCCAGATTTGAGGAGAAGAGTGATTTCTGTGGGACAACTTGACAGTTAAGGGTATGGTGTGTCCTTCTTTGGTGGGTCTTGGGAAGTCACGAAAGGGGCTAAGGTGTTAGCTCATGGGGTTAAGGGGAAGATGTTGTACTCTACCTACAATGTCGATATTCGTTTCGGTGGGAGCAAGAGGCTAAAGAACCGGCCTATTGGTGTGAAAAGGAGAGACATCAAGAAACGGTATGTTAGGGGGGAGAAGGACACAAAGTTGATCAATGCGGTGTGGATGTCCAAGTGCCCTAACAGAGAGCGTATTCAGACCAAAAGAAGACGATGCAAGAAACAAGGTGTGTCCAAGTTTCAAGGGGAAGCATTGCGAGGAAGGTAGGTCTGGAGGGAGAAGGTGAAGTTAGACTTGCGGGGAGAAATCAAGGTAGAAGCTGATTTGGGGAGGCAAGAATCATCTAACACGGAGAGGTTGAAACGTCGCTTGGTTTCAACTCGCCTTAGTACTTGAGCAGGAGGCTCGGTAGTGTCAAGCCAATATGGGGGAGATGTGTTCGAAGGTCATTACTCCGTGGTGGGAGTTGATGGGTGTTCTATGCTTGTTAGTTTAGTCTCCGGTGGGAGATTGTTGGGATTGGAGTCCTAAACTATGAGGGAAAGGAGTCTAAGTCGGAGGAGTTGGTGAGATCAAGGAGGAAAATCGTCGGAGGTGGGACTGTTGTGCTGGGCGACCGCCCATGGTGGTGGTGGGCGACCGCCCACATGTACAGAATGTCATGGCTCGTGGAATTTCCAACTTGGGCGACCGCCCATGGGGTGGTGGGCGACCGCCCACGTGTCGGGGAGAAAAATTCTGCAGCAGATTTTGTTTCCTATTTTGATTAGAACTCTTCTTAATTTGATTTAGGGTTTCCTTGTATTACTATATAAGCATAGTTAAGACCTAGAACTCATTGTAGCAACATATTAGAAGGTGTCTAATACATATTGGCTTGGCAATTGCCCCCGGACGTAGTTCATGTGTTGAATGAACCGGGTAAACAACTCTTGTGTTCTTGTGTGTGTGTTTCTTCCATTATTGTGCTTGTGGGTGTGTGGATTTCTTGTCTAGATTGCAACGGGGTACCACCAAATTCACAACAATTAACTGATCTAAAAGGCAAGAGTATAAAGTGCAGCGGAATGAATAAAGTGAAATAATGTTAAGACAAAGTTATTGGTGTAAGTGTGTGTAGATGTGTGTGTGTTTGTGTGTGATAATACCAAATGACACAAGAATTTTAATGTGGTTCAGAGTTCACTCCTCCTACGTCCACTCTCACTGTCAACCTTGACAAGTGAGATCAATCCACTAAATCTAGTTCCCTTTATGATTTACAATGGTTGATTAGGCAAGTTCCTTGAACCTCATCTTCCTAATTAGTACAGTCAATTAGGGATTTGCTTGTTACGAAGCAAATTACAGAACACACTTAAAGTCAGTCTTAAGTGGTTTACAATATTATTTATGCACCTGAAGTACAGTCTCAAGTGTCTCAGAATTGTTTGATTGTTGGTTGCAGGTTTGCAGATATGCAAGGGTGAAGTGGAGGTTGTAAAAGTTGTGTGTTGAAGGGCCTGGATAAAGGTGTGTAAAGGCTGTGAAAAGGGTGTAATATGGACGTAAGAAGGTTGTAAGAAAGCTATAAGAAGGGACGTGGAGATGGCTGTAGAAAGGGGTGTGGAGAGGGCTGTAAATGGGTGTGAAAAGCTGTAAAAAGGGACTGGAAAAGGGGTGTGAGCAGGAGCTGTAAAGGGGTGTTAAGAGGGCTGTAAAGGGAGTGTTAAGGGGGCTGTATAGGAGTGTTAAGAGAGGCTTCAGAAGGTTGTTAAAGGGTGTTGTAACTATGTGTGGAATGTCTGTAAGAAGGAACTGGAAAGGGGAGTGAGCAGGATGTCACACTTTGACAAAGTGGACATGCTAAGGGAGTTAAGAATTCTAGAAGGTTCCACATTACTCCAAGAATGACTTAGAATTATGTAAGTATATGGGAGATTACTCTAGAATCCTCCACCTTATACTACACTTGTAAATACCCTAGATATTTCTTAGGGAATATTCTAGATAGTAGATCTAGACCATTCATGTAAATAGATCCTAGCCATCCATTGAGAAGGTGGATGCCTATATAAAAGGGAGGCCTCATTTGGCCAATCCATCCAAGAAGTTGTAAACATTCTTGAGCAATACAAGTTATTCTCTCATATTCTCTCTTGCCTTCTTTACTTAACTCTCTAGCCAATCTTTTAACACACGACAAGGGGTCGACTAGGCTGACTTAGCTACTGCGAGGGGCAGAAAAAGAGCTAAGGCCGCACGGCTTGTTGTTAAGAGAACAAGTCCGTGACAGTTGGTATCAGAGCCTGGTTAAGTTGTTCTTGGTTGTGATCCAAAAGAAATGGCTGGAAACAACGAGGTTGCATTGGAGAGGGCCGTGGGGGAGCTTGATGAAAAGGTGGCAATTCTCGAGCACACAATGGGGACACTCGAGGAGCACGTCCTTAAGCAACTTGACAAGAACAAGGAGGATCTTCAAGCTTATGTCAATGCGGATGTTCTGTTGGAGGAACGTTTCAATAAGTTCGAGATCCAAGTGAATGAAGCAATCCAAGCTCTTCGTGTTAGCGTCGAGGGGATGCAGGAAGACTTGGCTTTGTGCAAACACGTTGCCGCTGCTGGAGAATTCAATCATGTTGCCTATGTTCCAAGGATGGAGTGTCCCAAACCCGATAGCTTCAATGGGAAGAGGGAGGCTAAGGAGGTTGAGAACTTCCTTTGGAACATGGAGCAATATTTTGAGAGTCTTAATGTGGTGGATGAGGCAACTAAGGTGAAGTCCGCTTCTCGCTATCTCACGGATACCGCTATGCTCTGGTGGCGTAGAAAACATGCGGATATTGAAAGGGGTGCTTGCCAAATTGATACATGGGAGGATTTCAAGAAGGAACTCAAGCGGCACTTCTACCCCGAGAATGTGGTATATGAAGCTAGGAAGAAACTTAGGGAGTTGAAGCAAAGGGGTGGCATCCAAGACTATGTCAAGGAGTTCACCACTTTAATGCTTCAAATCCCCAATCTTTCCGATGAAGACTTGCAGTTCTATTTTGTGGATGGATTACAAAATTGGGCTAAGCAAGAACTACATCGAAGGGAGATAAGGTCAGTGGACGAGGCCATCGCAGCGGCCGAGTCACTCACGGAGTTCCAACGGACCAACCCGGTGGACCATTCGAAGGGAAAAGACAAGTACCAAGCTAAAAGTGGGGGAGATAAGCGTGACAATAAGGAACGGGACCGAAGGACGCCACCACCCAAGAGAGATGACAAGGGGTTGTCTCGAAAGGAGTATGAAGAGAAGAAGAAGGCCTTTGTGCCTAAAGGAGGATGCTATGTGTTCAAGGGGCCGCATGCAATGAAGGATTGTCCAAAGTTAGGATCCTTGTCCGCTATGGTAGAGCAACAAGAGATGGAGTCTAATGAGGAAGAGTCAACCCACATGGGTTCGCTACAATTGTTCAATGCACTCAAGGTCAAGCCAACACCTACAAAGACTAGCAAGGGGCTAATGTATGTCGAAGCGATTGTCAATGGGAAGCCAACCAAAGCATTAGTTGACACGGGTGCAACACACAACTTTGTCACTAAAGACGAGGCCGAAAAGTTAGGTTTACAAATGTCAAAGGGTGACGGATGGCTCAAGACTGTGAACGCTAAAGCCCAACCACTTAATGGAGTAGCAAGAGGTGTGGAGTTAAAGTTGGGGACTTGGAAGGGCCAAGTAGACTTCTCAGTTGCACCGATGGATGACTTCAAAGTGGTGCTAGGTATGGACTTCTTGAGACAAGTGACTGCTATTCCTATACCTTCATTTAGCACAATGTGCATTTTGGAGAAAGGAGCTCACATGATACCCACTATGGAAGGAGGAGATAATGACAAAGGAAAGCTATTGTCAGCCATGCAAATCACTAAGGGAGTGAAGAAGGGTGAGCCGACATACTTGGCGGTTCTCAAGGCGGAGGAAGTCCAACCCAAGAATGTCGATGTGCCACCAATCATCCAAGCAATTCTAGAAGAGAGCAAGGATGTAATGCCCGCGACGCTGCCAAACAAGCTTCCACCTAGGAGGGAGGTGGACCATAAGATTGAGTTGGAACCAGGGGCTAAGCCGCCCGCTATGGCACCCTACCGAATGTCACCGCCCGAGCTCGAGGAGCTAAGGAAACAATTAAAGGAGTTGATGGACACGGGGAAGATTCGACCGTCTAAAGCACCTTATGGCGCCCCGGTGTTGTTCCAAAAGAAGCAAGATGGGTCGTTGCGGATGTGTGCGGATTACTGAGCCCTTGATAAGGTAACAATCAAGAATCATTATCCTATTCCACTGATTGCTGATATCTTTGATAGACTTGGAGGAGCTAAGGTCTATACAAAGATGGATTTGCAAAAGGGATACTATCAAGTCCGAATAGCGGAGGGAGATGAGCCAAAGACAGCATGTGTGACACGGTATGGGTCATTTGAGTGGTTAGTCATGCCGTTTGGGCTGACCAACGCTCCGGCTACCTTTTGCACATTGATGAACGAGATCTTCCACCCGTACTTGGATCGGTTCGTGGTGGTATACTTAGACGACATTGTGGTCTATAGCAACTCGATGGAAGAGCATGTCGAGCATTTGCGGACCGTCTTCGAAGTACTAAGAAAGAATGAGCTTTATGTTAAGAAGGAGAAATGTGCCTTTGCACAAGCGGAGGTGCCTTTTCTTGGACATGTCATTGGGCACGGGAAGCTTAAGATGGATGACACCAAGATTAAGGCCATAGTAGATTGGGAGGCGCCAACGAAAGTGACCGAGCTACGGTCTTTCCTTGGCTTAGTCAACTACTATCGACGGTTCATAAAAGGGTATTCGGCTAGAGCGGCACCGTTGACGGACTTGCTTAAGAAGGGAAAAGTGTGGGAATGGTCCGAGAAGTGTCAAAAAGCCTTTGATGACTTGAAGACCGCGGTGAGCCAAGAACCGGTCTTAGCCTTGCCCAACTTCAGCAAGCCATTTGAAGTGCACACCGACGCATCCGACTTTGCTATCGGGGGAGTATTGATGCAAGAGGGGCATCCTGTGGCGTTCGAGAGTAGGAAGCTCAATGACACGGAACGACGCTACACAGTTCAAGAAAAGGAGATAACAGCCGTTGTCCATTGTCTTAGGGAGTGGCAACACTACTTGATGGGGGCTCACTTTATAGTCAAGACCGACAATGTGGCGACAAGTTATTTCCAAACTCAAAAGAAGTTATCTCCCAAACAAGCAAGGTGGCAAGATTTCCTAGCAGAGTTCGACTACACGTTGGAGTACAAGCCAGGAAGGACCAATGTTGTGGCCGATGCCTTGAGTAGGAAAGCGGAATTTGCAGCCATGAGCCAAGCCAAAGGGGACATCATGGAGCGGATCAAGGAGGGCCTTGAGCAGGACCCAATGGCTAAGGAGTTGAAGAAATTGGCCGAGAATGGCAAGACCCAACGGTTTTGGGAGGAAGGTGGCTTGCTCTACACCAAAGGGCGTCGGTTATACGTCCCTAAGTGGGGCAACCTGAGGCGCGAGTTGATCAAAGAGTGCCACGACACTAAGTGGGCGGGACACCCAGGCCAAAGGAGGACATTAGCGTTGTTGGAGACCGCTTACTTTTGGCCCCAAATGCGGGATAGTGTGGAGTTATATGTGAAGACTTGTCTTGTGTGCCAACAAGACAAGATAGAGAACAGAGAACCCGCAGGACTATTAGAGCCATTACCGGTTGCGGAGAGACCTTGGCACTCCATCACTTTAGACTTCATTAGTGCCTTGCCCAAGTCGGATGGATTTGGGTCCATCATGGTGGTGGTGGACAGATTCTCAAAATATGGGACGTTCATTCCTTGCACAAAGGATTGCACAGCGGAAGATGCGGCAAGAGCGTTCTTTAAGAATGTAGTGAAGTATTGGGGGTTACCGGCAAGCATAGTAAGTGATCGAGACCCCCGCTTTACGGGAAGGCTATGGACAGAGTTGTTCAAACTCCTTGGGACAGAACTCAACTTCTCTACCAGCTTTCACCCCCAAACGGATGGCCAAACGGAGAGGGTGAATGCTCTATTAGAGGGATACTTAAGGCACTTTGTAAGTGCTAATCAACGAGATTGGGCTAAGTTGATGGATGTTGCTCAATTCTCTTACAACATACAAAGAAGTGAATCTACGGGAAGGAGTCCGTTCGAGTTAGCCACGGGACAACAACCTTTGACTCCACACACGTTGGTAGCGCCTATGTCCGAGGGACGTAGTCCGGGAGCGGTCAAAATGGCTAAAACATGGGAGGAGCATGCAGATTTGGCCTGGGCATGCTTAGAGAAAGCTCGCAAGAAAATGAAGAAATGGGCAGACGAGAAGAGGCGACCTCGTGAGTTCACGGTTGGAGACCAAGTCTTTGTGAAGCTACTACCACAACAGTTCAAAGCTCTAAGGAGCTTGCACAAGGGCTTGATACGGAGATATGAGGGTCCGTTCCCTATAGCTGCAAAGGTGGGCAAGGTGTCATACAAGGTCGACCTGCCAAGCACATTGAAGATACACCCGGTCTTCCATGTGAGTATGCTAAAGCCATATCATGGGGACATGGAGGATCCGAGTCGAGGAGATTCTCATCGAGCACCGCCTGTGGTAACAAAGTCTTATGATAAGGAGGTGGAAGTGGTGCTTGCATCTAAGATAGTGCGGAAAAGAGGAGTTTCCCCTTCAACGCACTACCTAATCAAATGGAAGGGCCTACCCGAGTCCGAGGCTTCATGGGAACCAAGTGAAGACTTGTGGCAGTTCCAAGACCAAATCAAGGCATACGAGGCGACGAGGACGACGCCGAATTTGGTGGGGGAGGATGTCACACTTTGACAAAGTGGACATGCTAAGGGAGTTAAGAATTCTTGAAGGTTCCACATTACTCCAAGAATGACTTAGAATTATGTAAGTATATGGGAGATTACTCTAGAATCCTCCACCTTATACTACACTTGTAAATACCCTAGATATTTCTTAGGGAATATTCTAGATAGTAGATCTAGACCATTCATGTAAATAGATCCTAGCCATCCATTGAGAAGGTGGATGCCTATATAAAGGGGAGGCCTCATTTGGCCAATCCATCCAAGAAGTTGTAAACATTCTTGAGCAATACAAGTTATTCTCTCATATTCTCTCTTGCCTTCTTTACTTAACTCTCTAGCCAATCTTTTAACACACGACAAGGGGTCGACTAGGCTGACTTAGCTACTTCGAGGGGCAGAAAAAGAGCTAAGGCCGCACGGTTCGTTGTTAAGAGAACAAGTCCGTGACAAGGAGCTGTAGAAGGGCTGTGTAAAGGGTGTAAGGAAGGGTTACAGAAGATTATATGAGGGGTGTGAAAAAGGCTGTACAGAGGTTATGAAAGGGTTATACAGAGGTTGTAAAAAGGCTGTGTGTAAATGGACTGCAGAAGGTTGTCAAGAGGTTGTAAATGGGTGTGGGAAGGGACTGTAAAATTGCTCAAAGGTAAGGGAAGGATTTCATTCCAATATATAGGAGGGAGAGAGAACTAGCCGTTGGGAACATGGCACATGGTCAAGGTTATCTTTAATGGGAGAAAAATGGAAAGAGCCGTTGGTGTTGGTCAATGGTTGTAGTTGGGTCTTCATGGTCAATAAGTAATCTTCAATGCAATTGGAGTACTTTCCATAAAGTCTTGGTCTTTATTTTCCATACAAAGTTACTGTAAATGTTTCCATGTTTTATGGAAACATGTTTTCTTCTTTTCCACCAGTATACACACAAGGATTAAATAGCAAATTTAATGTTTGATAAGTTTCACTTGACCACCTTCAACATTTGTGCTCCGTTTGAGTATTTAGCACATATACTCTGACAGGAAACTCCAATGGAAAATATGATCGCATATTCTCGTTCGTCATCGAATCACCTTTCCAATGAGTCTAATATAAGGTATTTTTCAGCCTCGATAGGTGGTGTAAATCATTGTTGAAAAGGAAAGGAAACTTGGAGGAGGTCTTCATGTAACTTATGCAACTTTCCTCTCTTGACACTTAAGACCATTTAACATTGTCCCGTTAAATGATCAATCTTCATCAAAACACAATGTTAGGTCCTAACAATTTCCCCCTTTTTGGTGAATGATTGGTCATATTTAACTCTTAATGGCTTGCTTCAAAACACCATAAGGTAAATTTTGCTCTTTAAGAAAATTTGAGCAGATTTTTTGGTCAACTTCACGGGTTTTTCTGTGTTGACACAACAAGGTTCAGGGTGTGAGGCTATACTTTTTGGAGAGGTGTATGAGTGTACTATAAGTGGGAGAAAACGGTGTGTGGTTATGAGCTTTGGAGAGATAGATATAGGATTTTTGGTGAGAGGAGTCTTGACAAATTTTTCTCTGCTGTCAGGAATATCGATGTCTGCTGCCAACTTCAGACATGTCCCATTTTTTGCTCATAAGGAATCAGATTGTGGGTTTAGTCTTGTTGAAAAGCTCTATGTGTCTAATTTACACAAAAAAAATCAAATTGCAATTTGCTTACCCACAGAGAAAGATATTGCAGTTTTGATCTGACAGCTATGATTCTTAGCTGTGAGAAATTCGGGGTTTGCTGTCAAGGTTTTGGGGTCTACTGTCAAGAGTGTAGGTGATTAATTTTTGGGATTTGTTGAGTAAAGAGTTTACTGTGTGAAGCTTGAAGTATGGGGATTTGTTGAAAAGGGTTTGTTGTCAAGGAGATTGGTTGTCAAAGGCTTAGCTATCAGAAAGAAAACATAGCTGTCAGAGATAAAGATCAGCCTGTTGGACAGCAACTTCAGATGAAGTCTGGTATTGACTCACAAGGTTGTAGGCTATATGTTTATGCTTTCTGGAAAGGTATGTGAGTCTACTTTACTCACAAAAAATCGGATTGCAATTTCGTGCAGCTGAGAGAGAGATATTGCAATTTCCGTGAAGAGTGTCAAAGCTGATTTTCAGATTTCCAGCAACTTTTTCTGTTTCAACAAGGGCTGTTCTTGGCTGGTTTTGATGGTGTTTTGGAGTTTGATTCCCCCTCAAATGGTGTTATGGCCTTATGGAGAAATGCAACGGGCAAAAGACATCCTTAAAGGTTTGGTTCCCCCTTAAACAGTGCTGTCATTTGTAAGAAGAGATCCAACCTTTTCTTGAAGCATGATATAACTTTGATTAAATCCAAGCAAAATTTGACTTTACTACTCTTTTAACATCTGAAAATAAAACAAAAAATTGGTACCCTTTATGTTTGGGTCCAGGGGGTTAGTTTTCTTTACGAACCCAAGCTTTGCTTGCTGCTCTTTGACTGAAGAATTGATTAAGAGTGTTGTAATATGACATGATTTGCATAGGTGTGAGAGCAGTAGGTTGGGAATTGTTGAAGAAATGATTTGGAGAAAAGGATTGGTTGTGGTTCTGGTGGTAAGGAGTTTGGCAATGAAAGTTGTTTGCATATGATGGTCTTGGTGAGTTATTTTGACTGGCATGACTCTTTCCATTTGAGTACTGCTAGTTGGGTTTTTGTTGTTTGGAGTATGTGTGATGCTTATAGAATCTTTGCTGTCTAGATGATCTCAGCTATTCACCAAATCTTTGATGTCTAGAAAATCTTTGCTGTCCAAAAAATCTTTGTTGTCCAGTAGATTTTTGCTGTTTATTCTCCTTTTGCTCTTTGATTCCTTTTCTTTGCCAGATGTATTTATTGTTGTGGGCTTGTTTTTCTCCTCCTTTTGGTTGACTTGAACTTGCTTCAGTGGTTTCATTGTCTTCTCTTTGTTTCCTTGAGTCTTCCTTTGTTTGAATGGGATAGACATGTTGTTGGGCTTTGACATAGTTCATGCTTTCAAGACCATCTTATCAATAGCCTTTTCATGAGTGGGAGGGGTATAGGTTTTCAGAGTGGGATTTTCTGCTCCAATTTCTGACTTGTCACTAGGATGTCTCTGGTTGTAGCTAAACAGTGACACAGCCTCTCCTGATTTGTTCCAGGAATCAATCTTCTTTTTAAGAGCTTCATTTTCCTTTTCAAGATTGATAGTTTTTTGGTTGTTTTCAAGAGATCATGAATTCTTAGCTGTCAGCTCACAGTTGGTCTTTTCAAGCATAAGGCATTGCTCTTTTAACCCTTGGTTGGCTCTCTCAAGGTTTTCAATGGTTTTGCTTTGGGAAAGGTTTTCAGTGAGCAATGAAGCAAAGCTAGTTTGGTGTCTCTTGATTTGAATTAAGAGAGTGCTAACTAATTGTTTAAATTCCTCAATATTTAAATTTAAAGAGTTAAAATTGGGTACATGTTTTAATTCTTCAGCAACAGCCAATGCTTCAATGTCTTCTTCACTATCTGATTCTTCATCATCTCCTCCTATTAAGCACAGCATAGCCTCTTCTCCTTCACTTTCAGAGTCACTTGATTCATATTCCACATCACTTTTGTTTTTAGAACAATTATAGGAATTGCATCTAGAACTGTGAATGATTTCCTTTGAATAGATCAATTTCTTTGCTGTCTAATTATCCTTTGGTTTCTTTGGTTCAGGACATTCAGATGAGTAGTGACCAATCTTTCCACAGTTGTAACATTCAATTTTCTTCTTATGATTGTCTTGGGTGGGATCTGAAGTAGATGGACTGTATTTTCTATCAAATGCTTTCTTTGTGTTTTCATGGTATTTCTGACAGCCATGGATGTGGGACGTGGTAAATCTCCTTGTGAGGTATGTTTGCTTGAAGATAAGTTTGCTTTCTGAAGGGAATTGAGGACCATGGTGTCAATGTCCTGTTGAGTGATAGGCTTGTGTGTAGTTTCCTGAGCAGCTAAGGCAAGAGTTTGTGAAATGGAAGGAACATGTTGAATTTTTATTATTCCTTCTAGTTCATAAGCCTCAAGCTTTCCAAAATATTGTTCAACCGTCATGGTACTCCATTCTGCTCCTTCTCTAATGGGTAATTCTACCTTCTCATAAATGTTTTTCCATGGTCAGCAATGGATCTGACAAGGTCCTCAAACCTTGGTTTAGCAGCACTAAGTTTTTCACCATGATAGAATTTAAATTTGTCTAGTTGCCTAAGCAAGTTATACAAATTTTGAGTTCTTACACTGGTGTGTTTAGTGAAATTGGTATGAATAAGTTCCCAAGCAGATTTTGCAATTGGTCTTTTAGCAATTTCTTGTGCTAAAGAGTCATTCACACTCTTTTGAAGTATGTTTTTGACTTTCAGATTAGCACTAATTAATTGACTTTCATTTTCAGTCCAATTCTCTGGGGATTTTATTTTGCTGGCGCCACCATTTGAATCTGGTTGAATTGGATAGGAGACCTCATTTTCTAGTGCATAGTAGTTCCAAATACTGTTTGCATCAAGATAGGTTTTGATTTTTGATGCATATATTTCAAAAGATCCACAGTCATCAATGTGTGGAATGTCTTTCTCATTATTTCTTTTTGGTTGAGGCATGGTGGGTTGAAAGAGGATCCTTCACAAGTTGTTAGACTTTTGGAGGTGAAGACAAGCTCTTATGCCAATTGAAAGGTCCTGTTTGCTTAATCAGTTAAAAGGATTAGGCAGTTAAGCTTTGACAACTGAGGATGAATCTTAGCTGTCAAATATTAACTGATCTAAAAGGCAAGAGTATAAAGTGCAGCGGAATGAATAAAGTGAAATAATGTAAAGACAAAGTGATTGGTGTAAGTGTGTATAGATGTGTGTGTGTTTGTGTGTGATAATACCAAATGACACAAGAATTTTAAGGTGGTTCAGAGTTCACTCCTCCTACGTCCACCCTCACTGTCAACCTTGACAAGTGAGATCAATCCACTAAATCTAGTTCCCTTTAAGATTAACAATGGTTGATTAGGCAAGTTCCTTGAACCTCCTCTTCCTAATTAGTACAGTCAATTAGGGATTTGCTTGTTACGAAGCAAACTACAGAACACACTTAAAGTCAGTCTTAAGTGGTTTACAATATTGTTTATACACCTGAAGTACAGTCTCAAGTGTCTCAGAATTGTTTGATTGTTGGTTGCAGGTTTGCAGGTATGCAAGAGTGAAGGGAGGTTTTAAAAGTTGTGTGTTGAAGGGCCTGGATAAGGGTGTGTAAAGGCTGTGAAAAGGGTGTAAGATAGATGTAAGAAGGTTGTAAGAAGGCTGTAAGAAGGGACGTGGAGATGGCGGTAGAAAGGGGTGTGGAGAGGGCTGTAAAGGGACTGTAAATGGGTGTGAAAAGCTGTAAAAAGGGACTGGAAAAGGGGTGTGAGCAGGAGCTGTAAAGGGGTGTTATGAGAGCTGTAAAGGGAGTGTTAAGGGGGCTGTACAGGAGTGTTAAGAGAGGCTTCAGAAGGTTGTTAAAGGGTGTTGTAACTGTGTGTGGAAATGGCTGTAAGAAGGAACTGGAAAGGGGAGTGAGCAGGAGCTGTAGAAGGGCTATGTAAAGGGTGTAAGGAAGGGTTACAGAAGATTATATGAGGGGTGTGAAAAAGCTGTACAGAGGTTGTGAAAGGGTTATACAGAGGTTGTAAAAAGGCTGTGTGTAAATGGACTGCAGAAGGTTGTGAAGAGGTTGTAAATGGGTGTGGGAAGGGACTGTAATATGGCTCAAAGGTAAGGGAAGGATTTCATTCCAATATATAGGAGGGAGAGAGAACTAGCCGTTGGGAACATGGCACATGGTCAAGGTTGTCTTTAATGGGAGAAAAATGGAAAGAGCCGTTGGTGTTGGTCAATGGTTGTTGTTGGGTCTTCATGGTCAATAAGTAATCTTCAATGCAATTGGTGTACTTTCCATAAAGTCTTGGTCTTTATCAGTGTTCTAAAAATCGGGCTAGGCGGCCGCCTAGGCGGGGCCTAGGCGCTACGCGGGGCCCAGGCGCCGCGACTTTTCTCTAGGCGGTCAATTAGGCGTTAGGCGGTCCTAGGCGGTCCTAGGCGTTCTAGGCGGACCAGGCGGTCTGGGCGGATTTAGGTGGGCCTAGGGCGGATTTAGGCGGGCCTAGGCGGTCTAAGTTATATTTTATTTAATTTTTTTTAATTTTTTTTAATTTTTTTTTTAATTTTTTTAATTTTTTTTAAATTTTTTTTACCCTTAAATGACGTCGTTTTATAAGGATTGAAAATGAAAACAAATAACACATGGTTGAATTTGACTTAACCTTAGTTTATGTTGTGTATGATGTAATACATTTATAATTTTCATATGCTCTATAACCTTGTATCAAAATTCTCGGCCCCGCCTATGGAATATATATTTGAATTTGTCACTATGTATTATGTATGGACAGAAACTATGGAATATATATAAAAATGTGTGTAAATTCGCGGCCCCGCCTAGGCCCCACCTCGGCCCCGCCTAGGCGCTCTAGGCGCTAGGCCCGATCTCGCCGCCTAGCGATTTTTAGAACCTTGGTCTTTATTTTCCATACAAAGTTGCTGTCAATGTTTCCATGTTTTATGAAAACATGTTTTCTTCTTCTCCACCAGTATACACACAAGGAGCAAATAGCAAATTTAATGTTTGATAAGTTTCACTTGACCACCTTCACCATTTGTGCTCCGTTTGAGTATTTAGCACATATACTCGCACAGGAAACTCCAATGGAAAATATGATTGCATATTCTCGTTCGTCATCGAATCACCTTTCCAATGAGTCTAATATAAGGTATTTTTCAGCCTCGATAGGTGGTGTAAATCATTGTTGAAAAGGAAAGGAAACTTGGAGGAGGTCTTCATAACTTATGCAACTTTCCTCTCTTGACACTTATGACCATTTAACATTGTCCCGTTAAATGATCAATCTTCATCAAAACACAATGTTAGGTCCTAATAGATTTTTTTTTAAAAAAAAATCTTCTAAGTTTATTCCACAAATAAAGTATAACTAAATCATTAATTAATTCGAAATAATGGTCCGTCACACCAATTACGCCAAAATTAATGATACTCTGTTCCATCATATATTAAGTATAATCCAAAAATAAAGTAAAGTTAAATCATCAATTAAATTCAAAATAATACTTTGTTCCACCAATTATGTTAAAATTAATGGTGCAGATTTTTCTTAAACCTAATAAGTTATTCCAAAAATAAAGTAAAGATAAATCATCAATTTGAATTCAAAAAATGGTCTATCCTAGTAATTACACAAATGATGCTTTTTTCTAAAAAAAATGTGATAACTTCAAATCAGATAATTTAATGGTGCAGATTTTTTTCAAAAATCAATTACGATTTTAATTTAGAACATAACGTCGAATATTGCATATTGTTTTTTTTTCAAAAATAAAAATAAAATCAGTTACGATTTTAATATAGAAAATGACTAACTAATTCTAATTTTTTGATACTAAAAAGGAAAATATATACCAACCAGTTAAATTAAGTGATAATTATATTGTGATAATGAAGGAAAAACATATCAATTGAGATGTGTTATCTATCTAAAGTGTTAGTCAAAGAGTCCAATTCTATTATTGCATCTTAAAATTAATCCGTCAATAAATTTCATCTTCCCGTATATTTTTAATGACTTCTATATTATTAGTTTTTTGTGTTTAGATAAATTCTAATTATATTTGGATATAAATATTTTGTTTTTATTTTTACGCAGTTGTGTACACGGTTGAGTGGCAGAAGAGAGGTCTTTCTCATGCACATATTCTTCTTTTCCTCAATCCACATAATCAAGCTAAGATTGCTGAAAATGTAGACAAATTGATTTCAGCTGAGATACCTGACAAGGAAGCTGAACCGGAATTATACGAGGTAGTAAGATATTTTATGCTGCATGGTCCATGTGATCTTTCAAATCCGAAATCTTCGTGTATGCAAAATAATAGGTGTTCAAAGCAACTTCCTAAGCCTTTTAATGAGTGAACTATTGTAGATGAAAATGATTACCATGTGTATAGGCGGAGAGACACCGGGGCAACTATTGAGAAGGGTGAATGTAATCTCCACAATGGGTATGTTGTTTCGTTTAATGCCTATCTGCTTTTGAAGTACAGAGCACATATCAATGTCTAGTATTGTAATCAGAGCATGATTATCAAATATTTGTTCAAGTACATTAACAAGGGTAGCGATAGGATAACTCTTGGATTACAAGAAGAGGGTGAGGTTGAAAGGTTCATTGATTGTAGATATGTCTCTGCATGTGAGGCAATTTGGAGGATATATGGATTTGATTTGCATTATAGAAATCCACCACTTGAGCGGTTAGCTTTTCACATGAAGGGTGACAAGACTATACCTTTTCACGAAGGGGATTACATTGAAGATGTTCTTGAAAAAGTAGAGACTTTTAAAGAATCCCAGTTTGTTAAGTGGATGGAGTGTAATTGTGATAATGTAGACGGTCATCATTTGAAATACTGTGAATTCTCGAAGTATTTTGTGTGGGTAAAAAATAAACGTGAATGGCACCGCAGGAAAGATAGTCGATTTGCGATTGAAAGGATATATCATGTGCCGGTCGGCTGTGAGGAATTGTACTACTTGAGAATTATGTTGAATCATAAAGTCGGTTGCAAAAATTTTGAAGATTTTAGAGCCGTTGATCATGTTGTCTATAAGGACTTTAAATCAGCTTGTTATGCCTTGGGTTTGTTAGATGACGACAAGGAATATGTCAATGCAATAAAAGAAGCAGTTGGTTGGAAAATGCATGTAGCCTTAAGGAGACTATTTGTTGTCCTATTATTGTCTAATTCCATGACTATGCTGCACGAGGTATGGGATAAGACTTGGGAGGAACTTTCCGATGACATGGAATACAACTATAGGAAACTGCACAATAATCCTGGTAAGTTTATCATCTTTAAATTTTATATAGGTTTTCATTTAATATTACATATATTTATATATTTTCTCTAATATATAATGTAATTATAAGTGCTTATAAGACACAATTCTAATTTTTTTCCTAACTGTAATTAAAGTAAAATATATTGAATATTTGTTCTACTTTCAATAGTGTACTCTGATCGTATGGCAAAAATATTCACCACTCCATCCGTCCCGCATTAATTATCTAATATGGATATTACATACATGTTTATGTTTTGGTAGAATATTTGAGATATAAAGTTGATTGTAGTACATTTTTTAAATTTGTACTTCCTCCGTGTCGCACTAATTTGTTATCAATTTTATTTACAAAATATAGTTTTGTTATTGGTTGGAGAACAAATTTATTGGTTATTTAATATTTAAAAATGAACGTACTCCCACCGTCTCACAGTAATAGTATCATCCTTCCCTCCCCCACTAATTTTCATGTAGAGATATTATATAATCATAATGCATTTTGTCAAATATATTGAGTTTCAAGTATTAACGTTTAATTTAAGGACATATATTATTTCGTACTCCCTATATGTTTTATCTTATATATGTAGTATACGTATATATATATAATTTGTATTCCTTTAATTATTATTAAATTAACTCTTGGATATATATTTAATTGCATTTTTTCATAATTGTGCCAGGATTGAATCTAAGCGAAGAACAGAAGAAGAATCTTGCTTTAGCAGAAATTGAAAAAAATATTTGTTCAAAATGGAAGTAGCCTGCATAAGTTTACAAATATGCCTAAGCCGATCGACTCTGCTATTGAGGATGCACAGAATAGACTTATTTTAGATGAAACATCATATGATATAGAAGAGATGAATGCTGAGCAGGCCAGGTTGTATAAACAACTAACGGCTGAGCAGTAGGGAGTATATGAAGAAATCATGTCATCTGTCGATATCGGAAATGGTGGAGTATTGTTCCTGTATGGTTATGGAGGGACGGGAAAGACATTTATGTGGAATACATTATGTGTTGCATTACAGATGCAGAGGAAGATTGTAGTTGGAGTTGCATCCAGTGGTATTTCTTCATTATTTCTTCATTAAGCCAGGTTCTGATGAGGCGGAGTTACTTAAAAAAATCGCTTATTATTTGGGACGAATCTCCAATGGCACATAAACACCGCTTTGAGGCACTTGATCGTAGCTTGAGAGATATTATACGTGGCCCTGATGGACGGTTATGTGATAAGCCGTTTGGTGGTAAGGTTGTGGTATTTGGAGGAGATTTCAAACAAATTCTTCCGGTCGTACCTATCAGTTGCATAAATGATATTGTGCATGCTTCACTATGTTCATCGATACTATGGAATGAATGCAAAGTACTAAGGTTAACACAAAATATGAGATTATAGGTGATTTTCAAATACATTTTGTTTAACATTATGTATACGTATCTATATTTTAAAAGTTATAATAAGACTAAAATATAATATTTTATGTAGTGTGATTCTTCTTCTTCGGATGTTGAATATATCAGGTCATTTGCAAATTGGTTATTATCCGGCTGTGATGGGACTGCAGGTGATAAGTAACAACTGCTTTTAAAATATAGATAAGTATTTTATCTATTGGTTATTACAACCTCTGTCTCAAAAATCTTACTACCTTTGTTGCAATTTATGTATTATATCCGTCTTAATATTAGTAAAAACTGCTTCATAATTTTTCGGTCTTCTCTCAGTTTTAATATTAACTTTTACTTTCTTTTAAGTTCATATTTTTACTAATATTTATTTATTATATGTTGGTTATTACAACAGGTGATAAGAACCATGGTGAAGTTGAAATCAAAATACCAGATGACATATTGATAAGAGATTCTGTCAATCCCATCTCAGCTATCGTGGATTGCATATACCCGAAATTAATGCAGAATAAAGACGTTGATGGATTTTTCCAGAATCGGGCTATACTTGCACCAACAAATGAGATTGTTGACAATATTAATGAGTATGCTATGTCACTCTTCCCGGAAAAGAAGTGGAATACATGAGTTCTGAAGCCATATGCAAAGACGAGTATTTAACCAATCAGTCGAAGATATATTTTCAACTGAATTTCTAAACACCGTCAAGTGCTCTGGAATACCTAATCATATACTGAAGCTAAAGATTGGATGTATCGTCATGTTGTTACGAAATATAGATCAAGCTTCAAAATTGTGTAACGGTACAAAATTGTTCGTTACAAATCTAGGTACGCAAATCAATTTTGTAAGCATATAATTATACATTTATACAATTAATTATTTGATTATTTGACATATAACATACTGTTATTTTAATATATATATATATATATATATATATATATATATATATATATATATATATATATATATAAGCACGTTGTCGAGGCGATAATGTTGTCCGGAAAGAATGTTGGTAAGAAAGTGTTGATAACGAGGATGATTATGTCACCTTCTGATACAACAAAATTTTCGGTTAGGTTTAAACGGAGACAATTCCCACTGACCGTTTCTTTTGCAATGACGATAAATAAAAGTCAGGGTCAGTTGCTCGCTCATGTTGGCCTTTTTCTTCCAAGACCAGTATTTAGTCATGGACAATTATATGTTGCTTTTTCTAGAGTAACTACAAGGAAAGGACTTAAAGTGCCACTACAAGAAAATTGAGAGATACCGACAGAAATTAGCGACGAAAATAAATTTGTCACTAATACCGACGGATTAGCGACGAAATAGCAACGACCTAGAGTGAAAAACAAAAAACGAAATTAGGACGAGATTACCAATGGATTTAGTGACGAATATGCCGACGGATTCCATTCTGTCTCTAAATTTATATTTTAGGTTAGCGACGAATTAGTGACGGATTTAATTACCGACGGATTATAATCCATCAGTAAATTAATTACATATTATTACCGACGGAATAGAGTAGTTGCTAAATTATTTAAAATAATTATTAAATTTATATTTTAGGTTAGCGACGAATTAGTGACGGATTTAATTACGAACGGATTATAATAGAAGAGGGACGGACAATAGCATATATACTTTTTTAATTTTTTATATTTTTATTTTGGATAAATAAAACTATTTGAGACGTTGGTTAGTAGTGATTTCTTTTATAAAAAGTTATATAAAAAAGTTAAGAATTTTTAAAGTAATGAAAGTATATAATAGAAAAAAGAGAGACGGACAATATCATTTACTTTTTTAATTTTTTTTTAATTTTTTGTTTGGATAAATAAAACTATTTGAGATGTTAGTTAGTAGTGAAAATTTTAAAAAAAAAATTATATAAAAAAGGTTAAGAATTTTAATGAAATGAAAGTATATAATAGAAAAAAGAGAGACGGACAATAGCATTACTTTTTTAATTCTTTTTAATTTTTTTTGTAAAAATAAAACTTTTTGAGATGTTTGTTAGTAGTGAATTTTTTTTTACAAAAATTTATATTAAAAAAAGTTAAGAATTTTTAAAGAAATAAAAGTATATAATAGAAGAGGGACGGACAATAACATATATATTTTTTTATTTTTTTTATATTTTTTTTGGATAAATAAAATTATTTGAGATGTTGGTTAGTAGTGGATTTTTTTACAAAAAAAAACTATACATTTATAAATAAAAAAATTAAATAATTTTACCCGTCCCTGATTTATTTATTATACTTTCATTTGTTTATTTTTTTTTCTAACTTTTTTTATATAACTTTTTGAAAAAAAAACTTCAATACTAAAAAATTTCCAAAATATAGGGTATATGGTATAGGGTATAGTATATAGGGTATAGGGTATAGGGTATAGGGTATAGTATATAGGGTATAGGATATAGGGTATAGTATATAGGGTATAGGGTATAGGGTATAGTATATAGGGTATAGGGTATAGGGTATAGGGTATAGGGTATAGTATATATGGTATAGAGTATAGGGTATAGTATATAGGGTATAGGGTATAAGATATAGGGTATAGTATATAGGGTATAGGGTATATGGTATAGGGTATATGGTATAGGGTATAGTATATAGGGTATAGAGTATAGGGTATAGGGTATAGGGTATATGGTATAGGATATAGTATATAGGGTATAGAGTATAGGGTATAGGGTATAGGGTATAGGGTATATGGTATAGCGTATAGGGTATATGATATGTGTATATGATACGGAGTATACGATTTAGGGTATAAAGTATGGGTGTATGGTGTATGGGGTATATGGTATATGATATGAGTTATGGTTTAGGGTATATGTTATGTGTGTCTGGTGTATGTGTATGTTGGACAATTGTGTAGGCTTCTCAAGAACTTAACTAGAATCTTAACAGAAAAAGATAACGGAGATTGGAAACAAAAGAAATCAAGTCGAGTCTTGTATTTAATACAATCTCCGTAAGAAGTTATTGCCCCGCACAGGTGCTTACGGTTTATATGGCAATCTTCTAGTAAGATAAAAACGACTTACAAGTAAATGATAGGAGCACTCCAAATCAATTACTCTAACGAACAACACTTTGTTTTGAACTTTGGACTTTGAAGGATTGAATGCAACAATATGCAATGATTTGGGTATGTTAATCTATCTTACTAGAGGGTAGGAAGGGTAGAAATACAGTATATGTGAATTGAAATTCGGAGGGGAAGTATATAAAGAGAGTCAAAGGGTTTGGTGGCTTTTCCCTTGAAAAGTCACAACTTTTCGGGTATAACAGCACTTGCACGGCCGTGTCCAATGAACTGCACGGCCGTGCAAGGCAATATGCACGATTGAGTTCATGGCTCAGCACGGTCGAGTGGCAAGGCAAGGCACGGTGCACGGCCGTGTCCTAGGCACTCGCACGGTCGTGCAGAAGCTTCTTCAGCCTGCTCGTCAGCCCTTTAGCCACAACAAGTCTACACCAATTTTGGGACCAACCCAAATCACACCACTAGTACAGATTGACTCTTAGGAAACACAACTTGGATAGCGCTTTTAAAAAGCGCTATCTAAGCTGCACACTTACATAGCGCATCATCTTTTTAAATTTAATAATCATAAAAAAACAAAAAACAAAAAACAAAACAAAATAACTTCGATAGCGCATACTTGTAGAAGCCCTGTCTTGATAAATGTTTAGATAACGTTTAATTGAAGCGCTGTTGAAGTAAACGCTTCGTAAGAGAATAAGAGAGGTTATTTATTTATTTTCTTGGTTTCAATTCATAAATTCAGCGCCATCTTCAACACAAAAACCGACGAGGAGCACCGATCGACGACGCAAGAGCAAACCACCGACCGTCACCAGCCATCGCCGCAACCAGCCATCGCCACCACCACCGACGAGGAGCACAACGATCGACGACTACTGAGCAAAACACCGACCGCCAACAGCCATCGCCACCACCACTAGAACATTAAATCGACTAAAATCTTCAACACAAAATTGACGATATAGCACAAAAATTTGAGGTTAGTATTATAATTAGGGTTTATATTTGGGGATTTATCAATTCTTTTTCTGGCTCTTGCCCTTTCTATTGGGTTTGATATTAATCCTATTTTTTGGGGGATTTCTCCACACTTGAATCAATCATATTTCTAGAGCGAGAAATTTTAGAGAGAGAGAGAGAGAAAACATGATTTCCCTCAGATTGGGCTTTATTCTTGTTTATGACTTGAATGTGTTTCAAATTTGGTTTGAGCATTCTGCTATGTTATGTGTAAATGATTAGGTTACTTGTCAGGAAAAGACAGAAAAAGGAAAAAAATACTTAAATAAGAGATGGGTTTTTCTCTTCTTGGTTCAGACTACAGCCCATTTCTTGTTCCATGTTGTTTCTAATGTTTATCCTCACATTGTTACCTCTGCATGTATACTTATATATCATATTGTGTTATTGCTTATAGCTTACCCCCCAATCCCCTCCCTCCCAAAACTTTGTTTCATGTTTATTTTTATTTCTGTTTTAGTCCTTCAAATTTTTGCTGATGTTCACTGCTCTTGCTATTTTCAGGTGATTGATAAAGTTCAAGAAGAAGCCAAGAGCCGTGCTGGTATTGAATGCTCTTTTTCATTTGCATGCTATTTAGAATAATTGTTCAGAGTATTTCGTGTGATGCTCGTTAAAAAAAAGATACTAGAAGGATAATTTACCATTGGAGGCAATCCTTATTTAAATAATTATCATAAATATTCTTTTCATCACATATGAACAAGTTGTAGCCTTTCGTTTCGGTCTTCCCGTCTAGGAAGTTTTACCCGCTATGCGACATTTTCAATGTAAATTATAACAATTTGTAGTTCTAAGGGAGAGGATTTAATAGGCCTTGGTTCATCCACAGGAGTTTTGCTTGATAATCTATTTAGCTGCTGCTCTTTTTAAGGAGCATGACTAACTAGGGATTTGTTTTTACTGATTGGAAGATCCAATATGGAATAGCGAAAGTGTCATGACTAACTAGATATGATATTTTCAATGTTCAAAATATAGTTTATCTATATGTAATAATTGATTTTTATTATTACATCTTACAGGAGCATGACTGCTAGGTCTCGACGCGGTGGTGTCTCAGAAAGATGACCCATCTAGTGGCAGGTACATGCTAATCCACTCGAGTCTTCCTGAATCTGTTCATAGGCATTGTCTGTAGCAACATCTTCTCCATCTGAAAGTTCTTATCTGCTACCTTCATGATCTGTTCATTGGTGTTGTTGTTGTTGCTGTTGTTGTTGTTGTTGTTGCTGTTGTTGTTGTTGTTGTTGTTGCTGTTGCTGTTACTGTTGTTGTTGTTATTGTTGCTGTTGTTGTTGTTGTTGTTGTACATGTTGTTGCTGTTGATGTTGTTGTTGTTGCTGTTTCTGTTGTTGTTTTTGCTGTTGCTGATGTTGTTGGTCTAGTTTGTTAGTATATAATGCTTCTTTGTCAAATATGTCTCTATAGGTGGCAGCCCGAACCTCCTCATATATTCTTCCATGCCACGCTATTTTGTTGCACATGGTTTCAGGTGGAATTCACATTTGGCATAGGTCTGCTCTAACTTCTTCCATCCCTTCTTCCAGTTGGATAGCTTTTGTTGGCTTTCACATCTTGTCCTATGATTGGTCCTGGAATAGTTTGAATTTCATTACCCCCCCCCTCGCTATCTTGAAACCAACCCTACTAACCAGGGCGTACTCTTCTGCCACCTGAGTCGATATACTCTGAATTTGCTTTCCCTCGTCTGTCAACTAAGTTCTTTCATACCAGCCACTCAACCTCTGAATTCCTTTTTTGAATTGTATGCACATAAACTAAAGCTGATCTTCGCTCCCTGCTTGCTATGCCGATTCCATTTTAGTAAGACTATGTAAAGGCTTGCTTACCAAAGCATCCCGGTACCAGTCACGACTCCTCTGCAAATGAAGGAGAAGGAGGACCAAACTGAGAGTTAGCAGTCATAGCAAGCAAATTCTGATCTACTATGAAGTATGAAGAAAGACTCTTCCTAATCCCCGGTCTAATTCCCGAGTTCTCAAGCCAGTCTACTTCTGGAATTCCCCCTTCTACTTCGATTTGATAGCTTCTTAAGGCAGCGATCAAGGCCCTTAGCCGGGCGGTCACAGATCTAGTAGAGAGAGGGCGAATTCCTCCATCGCTGAAGGATCCAATCCTATTCCTATTTTGTGCAGATGTTGTCAACACGTGCTGTCAAATGTCTGCGTGCTTTAGTTGTGCTGCCCATTCGTTCTTTAGCTGAGCAGGTTAGACTTACTATCTCACCTGCTCCCTGTGTAATTCATCTAGTGTTTATAAGTAAGTCATTTTATGGATTTTAGACATGGTGAAATATGATTAGAGGGTGTAGAGCCTTTTTTTTTGCCATAAAAGTTTCTATTCTTATTTAGATTAGCAAAGTATGACTCAACTACGTTGTATACGATGGAGATGTGAAATAATTCCTTAAAGATGTGTGTATTGTCTATGTTGTCAAATGTTTTGGCTAAATTTTTACTTGAGGCCGTCACTTTATATTTCTATATGATTTCATTTAAAAATGTGACTAAAGTATGGATATAATCTTTAACCATTTCAAATGACTAGCGTACCTGGTCTAAATATAAGGAATTATAGTTATGTGCTGTCAGAATGCTAATGTCCATATTATCCTTCTTAGGTTAGCAAAGTTTTTGCCACTATAGCATCTGCAGTTGGCTTATCAGCTGGTTTAGCAGTTGGCCAATCTTCAATTTCTGGTGGAATTTCGGATCTTGTTAAGAGATCTAATTCTGAAGCAGACATCTGTTATGATCCAGAAGATCATTCAGTGGAGTTGTATAATACAGTAGACATATTAGTGGCAACTCCTGAAAAACTGATGGATCATATTAATTATACCCAGGGATTTACACTTGAGCATCTTTGTTATCTTGTAAGTATCCTGAATTATTGACAAATACATGCCATTGTTCTATTTGTGACAAAATAATATATTTATACAAGAAGTCAATCATGTGCAACAAAATAGGAACCATACTCTCAGAAACAATACTCACAAATATTTAAGAGCCAAAAAATAGATTAAATTTTACCATAAGTGAACAGAGTATTGAAAAATCAGGTACTTGCAAAAAATGTTTGTTTAATTATACTTCATAAGCTGCGCTTTGTTGACTCAATGTAAGAACAAAGTCAGATATGCTCTTATCATGTAAAATGGGCTTTTCTCGTGATCAATAACATGATAATATCCCAGATGACTCAACTTCCAGCAGTAAATTTTTTCTTCAAAGTCCAGTCCAGTGCAGTGTTGCTCTAATTAAAATATCACACATATTCGCATTGACTTCCCAGAGACGCCACCTGCTGTTAATCCTCGTAGTAGGCAAGTAAATCATTCTTGCCTATCATTCCATAACATAAATATTCACATATTCACGTATCAAATTATCCTTCAGAGTTGCCTACTGAAGTGCAGGGGTACCTATTTCAAATTTATGCTTTTCTTAATGACAAGGCCATCAAGAACAGGGAAACTTGACAAAAGCTTGTCAACTGAGTCTTCATTCACGTGTATAAATATTATTGAGATGCAAGTGAATAGTAAGTATGCTCAAAGTAAAAAAAAAAAAACAGAAGCAAGTGAATATTTGTGGAGGTAAATAGTTTGACTAGTTGCTTAGTTGAACTGTAATGTGTTCTCTTTTAAACTTTATTTTAATGAAAACTAGAATTATACATTTAAATAAGTTTGACATCTTTATTTCATATTTTAATAGTGGTATGAGAGCTTTTCGGACCCGTCGTCCAGGGAATACCAAGAAGGCCGACTTCAACAGTTTCTAATGGAATAACATTCAGGTAATTTACTATTACAAACTTGTCGATAGAGTAGAAATGAATTCATATTTTAGAAATTTTTGATACAAACATCAATTGTTATTAATAGTGCCCGAAGCAACCTGATGGAATTCATTGTGGCCACTATGTTGGATGCTTCATTGAGAGTATATTGTAAGAACATGGATTAATGTAACATATAAATACTTAATAATATAATGATCAATATTATAATATATGGTATAAAGTATAGAACTCAAAATAATATGTAGAATTCCATAATATAAGTATACCATTAAATGATGGGCATAATGGTAATGTCTTATATATCAATAGGTGTAGTCCCTAAATGAAGTGCCCCTTGGATTCCTATATAAAGGCCTATCCATCAAGCCTATGAATCACTAGTTACATTATTCTCATTCAGTCAAAATTCTTCCTAAGTACTTGAAGAACAAAGAGATTAAAAGGCACTCATCATTTAGAAGATCTACTCCTCCCTAATTTGAAGTCTATCTTCTTACTTCATCCTCTTTACTCAAGAACAAGAACAAGAACAAGATTAAGAACGAACATGGAATCACAAGGTAATTACACGCTTCCGTCTTCTTCTTCTTCTTCTTCTCTTCTTAATCTAGTTGTGAGACGGTTCATTGTTTAATGGATCCTTTTTATGTTCCAACAATTGGTATCAGAGCCTGCTCATATACTAGATTGAGTTTGAATTTATTATAAAGTCTTGTGCTTTAATTTGTTTTAAATCCATGTATAATTACACTTAGTTTTGTTCTTGTACATAATACTCATTTTGTCTAAGAGTATTATGTTCATAACTTCATTCTATTTCTGAAATTTTGGTTTTACTCAAAAGGCTTTCAATGTAAGATTATCCCATTTTTGAACATAGCCACCATCCTTGGATGCATTGTGAGTTTGTTCATATGCATAGCCACGCATTTTTTAAATGTGTTGTGAGTATGCGGATCTACTTACTTTGATTGAAAATTGAGTCACCATTAAATTAAGAATGGTAAAATCAAACTTAAGAGACATGATGGTTCAAGCAAGATTATCCCATTTGCATAGCCAACATTGTATGATGTATGGAGTGTGCAAATCTAGATCTACTCGTTTGAACATTTTAATTTAAGTGCAAGATTATCCCATTAACACAACAGAGCGTTTTATATCGCACAATCGTGTTGGATCTACTTGTATATTCATGTCTTAGTTAAGCGTTAATTTTGCTTGACATTCATGTTTGTGTTAAAATTTAATTTCTGGAAAAAGCAATGGTCCAACCGTGGTGACTTTTAATTCCCCTTGGACCGTGGCTGTTCATGTAGTGGCTTTTAATTAAGTGACTTTTATAATGCTTTACTCCATATCCATATCCATATGTACCGTGAAGTGGCTTTTAAATTGTGACCTTTTACTCCACCAATTGGTATGAACCGTGGGTGTAAAAAGTATAATTGTGACTATTCATAAAAGTTTAAATGTGACTTTTACTCCACTACTCCACGGCTGTTCATAATTGGTTACTCCATGGATCATGCTATTCCGTACCGTGGCCTTTGAACCGTGGCTTATTAATTGGTGATTTTTAAAATGAGTATAATTGGTGACTTTTCGTTGCCCAAAAATTTTGATAATTTATTAATAAATTATAATATCTGGACACCAGTCGCGCTTCGGTGGTTCTTGGAGTTATTAAACTTTAAGAATGAACGGGTAGAACAAAAGGATATTATCTTTTATTAATAAATTTCGCTTATTTCTTTACCTTTTAAATTTTCAGAAATTACCTTAAAGTCTTAAGTGCCCTAAAGTATGATTAATTATATGCTTAAACAAATTTATTCATTGTTTAAATAATATTGTTGCCAAAGCAATTTACGTTATTTAAATACAAATTTGTTAAAGTGATGAATGTAAATATTGATATGTGATGACATGTTTGTTTCCCAAAGGAGACCTTGTTATTGACTAAGTATTTGCATTCATAGGGTAATAATTGAACTAAACTTTTGGTCATTTTAAATACTTTGAACCATCCCAAAGGAAGGCGGGTATTTAAAATGAGTTGTTTATATTCTTTATTGCCGGGTAACAAATACTTTAAATGTTAGGACATTTTAATACTTGAACCGGCCCAAAGGAAGGCAAGTATTTGAAATGTATTGTTTAAAGCCATTTGTTTACCCAAAGATAAATCAAATTGTGAGTCAATTCGCAATCCAAAGATTAGTCTTGATGTCATATTGATTATCTTTATTTTGATGGAATTCATTTGATATAATTAATCATTGTGTAGATTCTTATATATGTTTTGTATTCATTCTTTGTTCTTATTCCCAACAGATTTGATAAATGCTTCATCCGTAACTACTGCTATTAATGGGATTAACTTTAAAACTTGGAAAAATAATGTTACAATGATCTTAGGCAATATGGACATCGATCACGCATTAAGGGAATCAAGTCCCGCTGCTCTCAATAAAGGAAATACCGTTATAGAACGGAAGAATATTGAGCAATGGGAACGGTCCAACCGCGTGAGTCTAATGATCATGAAAAACGCTGTTTCAGAGACATTTTTGGACAATGTCTCTGAGATCGAAAATGCTGAATTTTTCTTTGAATTCTTGTGGAAACTTGTTTCCATACGGTACAAGGGTGACGAAAATCTTCGGGAGTACATTATTGAATTATTTCATCTTTCGGTCAAACTAAAGGCACTTAAGTTAGAGATTTCGGAAGATTTGCTCGTGCACTTAGTTTTGATCTATCTTCCTCCTCAATTTGGTCCTTTTGAAGTGACCTATAAATGTCAAAAGAAAAAGTGGAATATTAATAGATTACTTTCACATATGACATTAGAGGAAGATAGGATGAAATATCTCAAATTAGAAAGTACTCACTCAGCATTTACTTCTTCTCGTGGGATTAAGAGAAGAGGGAAGGAAATTGCGGTTGCAAGTAAGAAGCATAAGGGATCATTTAAGGGTCATAAAGTCAAGAAATGCTTCTTCTGCAAGGACCTTACTCGCATGAAGAATGACTACCGTAAGTATCGCAAATGGCGAATTCAGAATGGTATGTCATTTGGTCTTGTTTATACTAAGGCAAATTTGGTTTCAATTCCTTAATATACATAGTGGTTGTATTTGGTGCAACAACTCACATTAGTCCATGTATGCAGGGTTGCCTGAATTACCGAATCCCAAGTGAAGATGAGAAATACATCTATATGGAAGCTGGAAATCCGGTTGAAGTTATAGGCATAGGGATTTTAGATTAATGTTAAAGTATCGGCTATTATTTTGTATTAAATAATACATTCATTAATTATACCATCTTTAGTTGGAATTTAATACCTATCACAATTTTGGACAAGGAAGGTTACTCTTGTTCTTTTGGTAATAATAAATGTGATCTTTATTTTAAATTCCAATCTTGTCGGTACTAGTACTTTGTCATTTATCGATAATTTTAATTTACTTGACACAGTCAAGAAAATAAATGAGTCCCATAATAATGAATCCAAAACTAAAGGCACTAAGCAAAAGTTATCAAGTGAAAATTATTGTATTCTAAGGCATAGGCGTTTGGGTCATATCTCCAAAGGAAGAATTGATAAAGCTTATGTCGGAGAGAATCCTAAAAAAACTTGATACTCCGGATAAAACTTTTGCATTAAGTGTTTTAATTTACAAACATTAAAGGAAATAGGATTTTTGAGAATATCAAAACATCTTGGAACTAATTCATACGGATATTTGTGGACCATTCACTACCCTTCATGGAATGATCAACAAATATTTCATTATGTTCATAGATGATTACTCTCGTTGTGGATCCATTATTTTCTTCATGTAAAGTCTCAATCATTGGACGTATTGGGTGAATAACGTCCGGGTCCTTTATACTCGCTATATTGAAGAGTGTGGGATTGTCCCTCACTACACTATGCCGGGCAAACCTAGCATAGTATAGTAGAGAGACATAATAGAATCCTTAAAGATATGGTAAGAAGTGCATTTTCTTGTACTTCTTTACCTCACTCATTATAGGAGATGCATTAAATAACCGCTACTTATATTCTCAATAGAGCTGCTTCAAAGGCTACCGACAAAACTCCGTATGGACGTTAAGACCGTTGGCAGTTACTTTGTAGGGTATGCTAAGAGATCTAGGGGATTTAAATTTTATGACCCGAAAACTAGAACATTTTTTGAGACTGACGATGTTAGGTTCTTTGAGGATATTGAATTTAGTGGGAGAAATAGTAATGATTTTGAATTTAAAGAGTTAGAGGAGGAATCCATTTATATACCTCTTCCTATAATTTGAAGAGTTAGAGGAAGGATCCATTTTATATACCTCTTCCTATCGAAAATCAAGCACTTGTGCCTGAAATTCAATAGGAACCTATAATTCAAAATAAACGTTAATTCTCCTATTAATGAACAACATGAAAATGTTGATGAGGAAATTCAACAACCTCAAAATCAAGAAGAACCGGTGCCCTTAAGAAGATCTAATAGAGCAAGAAGGAGTGCAATTCCGGATTATTATAATGTGTATCTTGCCGAGAATGAGGAACCGTTAGGTTTAGTGGGAGATGAACCTATCACCTTCCATGAAGCCATTAGTGGTCCAAATTCTCATAAATTGATTAATGTCATAAATGAAGAGTTAAAATTCATGACAGATAATGACGTTTGGGATCTTGTCCCATTACCTAAGAATGTGAAACCCATTGAGTATAAATGGGTCTTTGAGACCAAAAGGGATTCACAAGGTAATATGGAAAGACATAATGCTCGTCTTGTCGCTAAAGGATTTACTCAAAAAGAAGGCATTAATTACAAAGAAACATTTTCATCGGTATCCTATAAAATTGCTTTTAGGATCATTATGGAATTAGTGGCACATTATGATCTTGAGCTTCATCAAATGGATAATAAGACGGCTTTTCTCAATAAAGACCCTGAGGAAACCATCTAAGGAAACCAGAAATGGTGACCGATTCAGATCAAACTAATCAATTAGTTTGTAAACTTAAGAAATCCATTTATAGTCTCAAGCAAGCTTCTCGTCAGTGGTACTTAAAATTTAATCAAGTTATTCTTTCATTTGGTTTTGAAATGAATATTGGTGAAGATTATGTGTACCATAAGTTCAGTGGGAGTAGATTTATTATTTTGGTCTTATATGTGGATGATATTTGAATGATATTTTTCTTGCTAGTAATGATAAGGACCTTCTAAAAACTAAGAAATTTCTCAAACAAATTTGAGATGAAAGATCTTGGTAAGGCATCTTTTGTATTGGGAATTCAAATTCATCGTGATCATTCGCGAGGTATTTTGGGATTATCACAAAAGAGCTATATAGAGAAGGTATTACAAAGGTTTAGCATGGAAAATTGTAAACCACATGACACCCCTGTCTCTAAGGGAGATAAATTCAGTTTAAAGTAAATGTCCTAAAGATTAATTTTAAATCCAAGTATACGGAAAATATCCCTTATGCACCGGCAGTAGGAAGCTTAATGTATGCGCAAGTCTGTACTCGACCAGACCTTGCATTTATTAATGGGATGCTTGGTCAATACCAAAGCAATTCGAAAAGAAGAATATTAAGTCGCATCCAAAAGAATGATGAAGTACTTATAAAACATTGAACTACATGCTTATATATATAAAATCGGATTTTTTTTATCATTAGGTATTCCGATTCTATTTTTCTGGATGCAAGGATGTCGAAAGACATCATATGGTTATATCTCTTGTTGAAGAGAAATAAGTATAAAATAAACAAATAGATATACAACTTATAAGGATCAAACTCCATGTTATTGGATCCATTTTTTATAAAGCGTTATCTCTTTTGATGTTTCACGAGCATACTGCTCATATGGGTGAAACGACTTTTGATAATGCTAAAATCAGTGGGAGTTTGTGTTGTTTTCCATTTACTATTTGTTTTATTCATATTGATCTCATTTGGTTAAGGAGGACTAGTTGGAGAATATATATACATTTTTGTATATTCATTAATATTCCATGCTACATATCTATACTTAATCTATGTCATTTAGTTGGATATATATATGTGATTAATGTGGGTTTAGTTGCGAATCAATTGCAACGACTGCCCCTTTAGTCCTTATACTTATATGATTAATGGACGGGATTGTTTTCGAATGACAACAAAGTGCACATAAGGGTTGTCATTTGTGTTATAAATATGATTTAAGAAATTTATTAAGTGAAGGTATATGTTATAATAATCCAAGTGGGAGATTGTAAGAACATGGATTAATGTAACATATAAATACTTAATAATATAATGATCAATATTATAATATATGGTATAAAGTATAGAACTCAAAATAATATGTAGAATTCCATAATATAAGTATACCATTAAATGATGGGCATAATGGTAATGTCTTATATATCAATAGGTGTAGTCCCTAAATGAAGTGCCCCTTGGATTCCTATATAAAGGCCTATCCATCAAGCCTATGAATCACTAGTTACATTATTCTCATTCAGTCAAAATTCTTCCTAAGTACTTGAAGAACAAAGAGATTAAAAGGCACTCATCATTTAGAAGATCTACTCCTCCCTAATTTGAAGTCTATCTTCTTACTTCATCCTCTTTACTCAAGAACAAGAACAAGAACAAGATTAAGAACGAACATGGAATCACAAGGTAATTACACGCTTCCGTCTTCTTCTTCTTCTTCTTCTCTTCTTAATCTAGTTGTGAGACGGTTCATTGTTTAATGGATCCTTTTTATGTTCCAACATATATTGCTCACCGGTGAAACAAGTATCCCTATTTTTGTAAGTAAATTGCTCATTTGTACTCCCTGTCCCCGAATTTGGTTTCCTTTCATTTGTACTCCCCGTCCCCGAATTTGGTTTCCTTTCGTTGGTACGTACTCCCCGTCCCCGTCTCCGTCCCCGTCCCTGGATTTGGTTTCCTTTCATTTCTATTCCTCTTTGTTGTTGTTGTTGTTGTTGTTGCTGCTGTTGTTGTTGTTGTTAACTTTACCTTTTTGCTTTATGTTCAAAAGCTAGATTGTATCATGCACAAAAAAAATACATGGAGAGCCAAATAATGAACTCGATTCTCTCTTCTTTCCTTGATTGATTCTATTGCTTCTTCCTCTCTGCACATTTCTTATATTCTATATATCCACAGAGATTTCTGAGATATTCTACAAAGGTATACCTTAAGTATGCTGCTTAACATTGCCTTCATTTAATTTTCAACTAATAATCATCTTAAACAGCAATCCTAGTCGTATATCTTTTAATTGGCAAGTCACTAGTGCGCTCGATTAGTCAACACCGTTCTACCTGTAGCTCCTTTCTGCCAATTGAAAAATCGTTCTTTATTTGTTTCTCTAGTCTCTCTAAACATATGAAATTTGAACCTATAGTCAATTCAAAATCGTTCCCCTAACACCAGGGCCATATTGCAGCATTAATACGGGGTCAGATTGAACTACCCTACTTGTAGGCTCAAATGCACTGATGAAAAGATTATAACAAAAAAAAATTAGGGTTCTCAATACATATGTTATATGAATAACCATGCACTTCAGAAGGAGGCATAAGGTGTCATCTAGGAATCCATTTCCTAGCATCATTGCCAAAAAAACTCAGGCGTACATTGTCTCTCTCTCCTATTTTAAGGTACAAGTTGTAAAATGACCCCATGTTGCTGTTTCTGTTGTTGTTTTGCTGTTGCTGTTGTTGTTTTGCTGTTGTTGTTTTGCTGTTGCTGTTGCTGTGTTGTTGCTGATGTTGTTTTTTTTTTTTTTTTTTTTGCCAATTGAAAAATCGTTCTTTATTTGTTTCTCTAGTCTCTCTAAACATATGAAATTTGAACCTATAGTCAATTGAAAATCATTCCCCTAACACCAGGGCCATATTGCAGCATTAATACGGGTCAGATTGAACTACCCTACTTACAGGCTCAAATGCACTGATGAAAAGATTATAACAAAAAAAAATTTAGGGTTCTCGATACATACGTTATATGAATAACCATGCACTTAAGAAGGAGGCATAAGGTGTCATCTAGGAATCCATTTCCTAGCATCATTGCCAAAAAAACTCAGGCGTACATTGTCTCTCTCTCATATTTTAAGGTACAAGTTGTAAAATGAGCCCATGTTGCTGTTGTTGTTTTGCTGTTGCTGTGTTGTTGCTGATGTTGTTTTTTTTTTTTTTTTTTTTTACTATAGCTAAATAATTTTTGTCAAAATGTTATAATGAAACTGGGCAGTGCTGAGCATGACCATTACAACTTTGAACTAAACATTGTTGCTCTTCACTTACATTTAACTCAAGACATTACTGTACTCAAGACATTATAGCTAAATAATTTTTGCTGATGTTTTTTTACATTGTTGCTGATGTTGATTTTGTTGTTGTTGGCCACCTGTATTTTGGCTTAATTTTTTTCAATAATATTGTTTCTAATAAATATTTGTCTTGTAATTTTTTTGGTACAGTTTGTCTATACAAACCGACTCAAGTGTTATTCTCCGAGAGAAATGCAGATTTTTCAGATTAATTGGGCAGGATACTTGTATAACCGATTTCTTAATGAGAAGATGGGAGGGAAGTAGTAGAAAATAGGTAGTACAAAAATTCTTGGTTCTAACTAGTGTTGATTGTAATATTAATGAAATTATTGATTATTGATGATCGAGACAACAAATATTTTTACTCTTGTTAGTATAACTCTTTTAGATGATTGTAACAATTATTATTGTGTAAATAAATGAAAGGTTGATTATTATTATTGAATGGGATGATTGTTAGTTTTTATTATTTTTTATATAATTTAAAATAGGTGCATATTAAATTTATTTTTATATAATTTAAAATAGGTACAACCGGAAAAAATATGAAATTTAACTTGCGTAGCGCTTACTTACGTAGCGCTTTTTAAAAGCGCTATGCAAGTTGATTTCTAAAAAAATAAAAAAAGTGCTTATATAGCGCTTTTTAAAAGTGCTATCTATGTTCAAGAGCTTATGTAGCGCTTAAAAAATGCTATGTAAGTTGATTTTTTCAAAATAAAAAAAAAGTGCTTAGATAGCGCTTTTTAAAAGCGCTATATAAGTTTGGGAGCTTAGATAGCGCTTATAAAAGCGCTATGCTAACTTGCATAGCGTTAGCTTAGATAGCGCTTATAAGCGCTATCTAAACTTAAAAAAAAGCGCTATCTAAGCTCAAATCTGTACTAGTGCACTTTGACCCAATATTTAAGTTACAAATCACTTGTCATTAATTTCTCATTCACACGGAAATGGTTTTGAGACATTAAATGAGTTATATATAATCTACAACAAATGTAGATTATCATTTGTAACTAGTTCCGTTAACACATAACGAACTTCCATTAGAAACTAGATCAACGTTAAGTTAAACTTAACTTTCCGTTATCCATTTCCAACAATCCCCCACATGAATGACAATTAATGCATGAATGCAATTTCGTCTAAAGTTCCGGCGAACTATTATTACATCGGAATAGATAGCTTGTGGCTTTGAATCCTCCCTAGTGAAATATTATCGGATATACTAGCCATTTGGTAGCGAGTCGCTTTGAACCAGTGACTGTCGGGTGTATACCAAGACAATAATACTCATATAATAACAGCTCTAACAATTGTTGTTCTCACGTTTTGTCCATTTTGGCCCTGGACCGTATCTCATTCATAATCGTTCTTTTAGAGGCGGCCTAATTACCTCTCGCTTATATAGGTGATTCTCACTATAAGGAGTATCATGCACTACTCCACCCGTAGGTATAGAAATCATTAAAAATTTTCTCAACTTATCCTTACCACTGCTGCATGTGCTTGTACTTGGATGTTCTGGGAATGAGTATTCAACAACTCCGGGTTAATAAACCGAGTTGTTGTTTCCAAGTAACTCTACTAGAACTTATAACTTGGTTGTCTCATTGAACCAAGGGCCTGGGATCTCCATTTCTCAAGGTTGAGTGTCCGCTATAAGTCCTTTTGTTGTGGGTTTTAGACCCATTCCCCTTAACAGTTTATACAGTTGATCTCGATTTATACCTTTGGTAAACGGATCCGCTAAGTTATCACAAGATTTCACATAATCAATAGTGATAACGCCATTCTTGATCAACTATTTAATGGTATTGTGTCTACGACGAATATGTCTAGACTTACCATGATGTTCTACACCTTTTCCTATTTCTCATTGTCGTCACAATGCCTTAGGTTATGTAGACACAAACTTATTCCACAAAGGAATATCTTCCAAGACCATTCAACTTACATAGGAATTGTAATCTTTAATCATAAGTATATCTTCAAGTACACCAAGTACTATGATTATACTATTCCGGTGATTGATTACAATTACAATTAGACCTTGAGTCTATCTAGAATGATCACTCCCTTCGAGTGATCAGATTCTTCTATCGGTCAGTTTCTTCAAGTGGTTATTATCTCTGTACTGTTTCGACTTCGCAAGTATTCAGTATCTCTAAGTGGTTTGACCTCCTTAGAGTCTACCTTTCAGGAATCTACTTTACAGAGATTACCTCTCAAGATTCTACCTTACTAGAGTACACCTCTCAAGAATCTATTTGAACTTTCGAAGTACTTTTTCAAGATAATGGGATTTTGATAGGACTATTCCTTCTGATGTTCTAGAAATCTTTATTTCTAATATGACATCGGCTAATCCCATATCTTTCATGTCAAAGTTCTTCTTTAACATGTCTTTGGTATCAAATGATTCAGATGTTCCTTTAATGTAGACACATTTGTCACATTCATTAATCTTGAATCCATTTGATAACATAGTTCTATAGAACTTCTCATGCCACTAGTTAGTTGCTTGTTTTAGTCCATATGAATACACAAGTAGATCCAACACGGTTGTGCGGCATAGAACGCTCTGTTGTGTCAATGGGATAATCTTGCATGAATCATAATGTCCTTTTGACAACTAGCCTGGCTTTATACTTATCAACAGATCCATAGGCTTTATACTTTCTTTTAAGAATCCAATTGCAACCTAATGGTTTGCAACTTGGAGGGAGATCTACCAATTCCCAAGCATTATGGATTTTGTCTCACTGTTAATAGCCTCTTTCCAGAACGAACTATCCGGACCAGATAACACTTTCCATAACAGTTGCTGGTTCATTTTCCAACATAAATGATAGAAAATCAGGACCAAAAGACTTTTCCACTCTTGCCCTTTTACTACGTCTAGGTCCTTCATCTTCTACTTGAGATGGACCGTTTTGTAGTCTAATATTTAAAGGTTTCATCCTTGGCACATCTAGTTTTTGCAACCCAACGGTTCGCATAGGAAGATCAACCATCTTCCAAAATAGAATAGGATGCATTATTAACTGTTATCAATTATTTAACAGTTTCAATTTATTTTCCATCTTAGAAAATTTAGAACCAAAGAATTAGTAACTTTTGTCCTCCAACTACATCTTGGTTCTTCTTCTTATTAAGAAGACCACCATAGTTTCTATAAATTTCCTATCATTTCAAGGAAATATATTCTCAAAGAATATAACGTGTCTTGCTTAAGTATTTCTACTTTAGCCAAATACCCCCACATTTGAGGTATTTATAAAACGGCTTATGAATATTTCATAATTCGTCATCATTGAATATTTCCTTTCTAAGGATCCATTCATTTAATTGTTAACAGTTTAACAGTTTCTGTTAATACTAGAAGTTCATATCAATAGAACTTATTTAGCTTGTACCCCCACACTTGAGGTGTACCTCCACATATCAAATATTTTATGAATATCCTAATTCATATTTAATACTTTCCTTTTATGTGAAGTCATTTAATTGTAATAACCATGTTATCTCCTGACAACATAGTCATAACTATGTTCAAGTGAGGTCTCTTCAACCTTGGTCTCTTCAATCCTTTGGTTTCGAAGAATACCGCGTAATCCATGGTTTTGGGTCCTATCTTAACCTCCTTAGGTTTAGATATTTTTACCTTTGCTAGGTATACCCACATAAGACGGAACTTATCAATAAGGAGTTCACCATCTCCTTTAAAAGTTCTATCTTTCCTTTTTCTGTGATTCAATTGATTTGAGTGTGTAAGAAGCATTCGTTTGATAAATAAGTGTTAGCGTCCCAACAATTATTTTTCAAACGGTACTACATACTAACCACCTCTATCACTATAAAATTCTTAATTGTTAATTAAGATGAATCACAAACCTTATTGTTTACTTAAAACTTTAAGGTTTTATTTTTACTTTTCCAAAAGATGAACTTTGCATTATCAAATGCAATCATAAATAGAAGTAATGAACTATCTATTTACTATCTCTGGTTTGAACTGATTTCTACAAAAGAAATCACAATTGATTTACGAATCAAACTTCATCTTAGGTAGTAATTTTAAATTAACTCGTCGACTTAGTGAATTTAAATTTACACAACCTACACTACTAGAAACAGTGTGTTTACCGACGGACATTTACCGACGGACCTTGTCCGTCGGTAATACCGACGGAAAAAAACCAGTTACCGACGGAAATTAATTTCATTTTACCGGGAATTATTTTTTTTTAAAATTTCGTGTAGTCCGTCGGTAATTTAAAAAGTCCGTCGGTAATTCATTGGTATTGCCGACGGACACTGACCGTCGGTATTACCGACGGACATATCCGTCGGTAAACACGCCCTATATATAATGTAACAGATCCCATTTCTTCATTTTACGTCGCCCTCTCCTGTCTCTCTCCAGTTCGCGAACGGAAACCTATCGCCTCCGCCGTTGCCGTCGCCGTCTACGGTAAGTTTCTTCTCAATCGCTTAATTCCTCTCTCACTCGATTTCTCCCTCTCACTCTCTCTCTCTCTCATCAGTAATTCGCGAACAAACGCCGTCTCCGCCGTGGAAGCCGTTCGCCGTTGCCGTCTCCGTCGCCGGCCGGTAAGCTCTCTTTCTCTCTCTCAATCCCTTTCTCTCTCTCACTCGATTTCTCTCTCTCACTCGCTTTCTCTCTCTCTCTCTCTCTCTCTCTCTCTCGCAGTCGCCCTAGCTCTGCGTTGCCGCCAGCCCGCCTTCGCCGTCGTTGTCTCCTACGCCGTAAGCTCTCTTTCTCTCTCTCAAGTATTGATTACGAAAGTATGCCTTTTTTATTTGTTGATTTTTCATTTGATTTTCTGTTTTCATAGCTCATGTGTTGTGATTTTGGATTTAGGTCTCTTTGAGTTTTGTTCATGGCCGAGTTCTTGTGATTTTGGTATTGGTATATTTTGTGAATTTTAGGCGCCTTGCGTTTTGTTCTATTAGGGTTTCTGATGCTCTTTTTTTTTTAAAAAAAATAAAAAAATTCAAATAATATTCTCTTATATAATGTAGAGTTGATTAGCAAATCACATTCTTTTTTATAGAAACATATGGCATATTGTTATTATGTTGTCTGGGTCGGACGCATCCCGGGCATCTACACAAGCTAGGATGCATGTAAAGCACAAGTAAATGGTTTCTCCAATTACGTGTACAAGGGATTTCATTCTCTTGATGCGGCCAGCGGCTATTAAAAAAGGCCTCTATTTGCACCTCCAGTTTCACAAGCTTTTGCACTTTACGAAGATGTCAATTTCGAAGAAGGATCGTCTTCTTTCGATAGGGATGAAGTAAAAGTTACAATTGAAAGCAGAGATTGGAAACTTACATTAGAGGGAAATGTGGAAGATGTTTCTTCTTTGATGAAAAATCTGAATGTTAAGTTCTAGTTTTTCTAATGTAACTGCTATATTTAAATACAGTAAGCATCTTGAATCGTATCTTTTTGTTGGTCATGACATTTGAAGTACTATCATAATGTGTGACCTCTCGTGCTTGGATTTTGTTATGTTTGCAAGGTTTTCTTTGATCTCTTATAGAATGGAGTTCTTGTTGTGCAGTGTGTGTTTTGGTGTGTGTAGAAGGTGTTCTTGATGTGTGCTGTGTGTGTGAGTATGTTGTGCATGTGTGTGTGTTACTGTTGTGCCGTGTGTGTTGTGTGTGTGGGTGTTCTGCAGGGTGTGTTTGGTGTGTCTTTGTGAGTGTGTGTGTTACTGCGTGTGAGTGTGAGTGTGTGCGTAGTGTGTAGATTGTTGGTTTATGTAAGAGTTTGGTAGGCTTGGATTGAATAATTAAGCTGTCTATGTGGGTTTAATTATGTAGTCTTTTTCTATGTGCTAGTTGTTTCATTTGCATTTTTAGGTGTCAAAAGGTTTGAATATGGTCTAGATTGTTGGTTTATGTAAGAGTTTGGTAGGCTTGGATATTCATATTGGGACGGTGAGGGTGAATGTCTAAAAAATGAAATAAAAAATAAATAAAAAAAATATAAAAAAAATAAATAAATAAATAAAAAGAAAATAAATAATAATAAAATAATAATAATAAATAATAATAATAATAATAAATATAATAATAATAATAATAAATATAATAATAATAATAATAAATATAATAATAATAATAAAAAATAAAAATAAAAAATAAAAAAACAAAATAAATAAAAATAAAATAAATAATATAATAATAATAATAAATAATAATAATAATAAATAATAATAATAATAATAATAATAAAAAATATAATAATAAAAATAAAAAATAAAAAATAAAATAAAAAATAAAAATAAAAAATAAAAAAAACAAAATAAATAAAAAAATAAAATAAATTATAATAAAATAATAATAATAATAATAAATAATAATAATAATAATAATAAATATACATATATGTATATATATAAATAAGATGAGAGCCTTTCTCACACACATCTATCAAAATCCGTCCATCTTTGATCAAGAAAGATGGAGCAAATAAGTTCTTGTCAGTTTGAGCAAAGGATTTTCTGTTTAATAAGAGTTTTTCCAGTTTGACTGTCCTCTTCTCTCTAAGAATCTGAAACATCACAGCCATGTTCTTGTCTGTGTCTGTTTTCTCTTACTGGTGGTATACGGTCACAAGTAAAAACAAGGTAACAGTATTAACACCAGTGAAGAGAAAACAGAACTTTCCTCCAATTTTTTCAATCTCTACCTTCCATTTACCCAAGATCCTGATTGAGAAATCTTCCTCATGAGGTTGAAAGCTGGCGGTGTTGCTCTCAATCTCATGGTTGCTTCGCAAAACATGCAAAGCAACCGTGAGATTGAGACGACTTTTAAGAAATTGGTTGCTAAGAGGTACGCTGGGAAAGTGTACGACATGAGAGCAAAGTGGCTAATTGATGGTTTGCCTCCAGCTAATTTCTCCGCTACTGCGTGGGAGCAGTGGGAAGCCTATTGGAGCAGTGAGAAATTTCAAAAAAGTTCAGAAATTGCAAAGAAGAATAGGAACACACAAGAGGGGCGGGGGAGTGTGCACACTGGAGGATCAATTAACTTCAGCGAGACTTGGTCCAGAATGGTAAACTTACTTCATTTATTATCCGTTTGTAAATTAAGCAATACTTTATTTGATTCATATATTGTTATTACTTTATTTGATTCATATATTGTTATTATTTGATAAGCAATATCTTAAAGTTTTAATTTTTTTATATGTTAAGATTAAGAAACACGGAAATGATGAGGCTGATGCTGCTGCTGTATTTCTGGCTACACATACTACGGAGGCTGCTGATGGCTCAGGGCCACAATGGGTCAATCCTTATTACCAGACCCTTTTTGTAAGTGTTAATAGTATTTTCTATTAGTAAATTATATATTTTCTATTAGTAAATAATAAATTATTTAGTTAAAGAAATATTATTTTCTACCATAGTGTATAATGTATTTTATTTTTTTTCAGGAAGAGTATGATAGGCGGGCTCGTGAGGAGGCTATTGAAGAAGGAAGTTTGGCTCCTGAGAGCATCGAGCGGCCCGCCTTTCGTGAAAAGCTTTGGGCGGCCATTGTCCTCGACGGCAAGCAACCGAAGGGAGATCGCTTGCCTGGATTCGGAGGACATGGTGCGGGGTATTTTAACATGCCATTCCGAGCCCTACTACTTCATACTTTTCATCTTCTTCCTCCGGCGGCAGTCATCATGTGGATCAAGAAGCGTTTGATGAACGGGTGAACAGAGAGGTTGAGAAGCGAGTGGAGCAGATCCAGAGCCAGGTGGAGGCCCGAGTGCAGACCCAGATGCAGACCCAGGTGGCTAGTATATTGGCTCAACAGCTTGACCAGCGCGTGCAACAATACTTGGCTACCATGAATTTGCAGCCACAGCCACAGCCACGTAATAGCGGTAACGCTTCTGATGAGTCAGTCGGTCAATACCTTAGGGGAAGTGGCGGTGGTAGTGGCGATGGTAGCGGTAGCGACAGCGCTCGTGGTCGGGGTCGTGGTTGATTGACATTCATTTTATTTGGCTGGCATGTAATGTAAACAAATATATTTTGTTTCCCTTTCCATTTCCCTTCCCTTTTCCCCAAGCGAAACAATTTCCCTTTCCCCTTTCCCTTTCCCCTTTTCCCTTTTCCCTTTTCCCCTTTCCCTTTCCTCTTTTCCCCCTTCCCCTTTCCCCTTTTCCCCTTTCGCTTTAGGTTGCTTGATACAGTTTGAGTTTATTTGATGTTTGTATGTTTGATGTTTGTATGTTGTTTGCGTTTATTTTATTTTGGGATTTGTTTAAACAGGTTTGACAGGTTTACAGGTGGATTAATAATAAAATAGAATTTTTTTTTTAAAATCTGGCCAGATTACCGACGGATATTTCCGTCGGTAGTATAATTAAAAAAAATAAATAATTCTAATTTCCGACGGAAATATCCGTCGGAAAATAATAAAAAAATTAAATAATAAATCCCATTACCGACGGATATATCCGTCGGATTCGATTTAGATTTCCGACGGACATATCCGACGGTAAATTTTATTTTTACCGACGGTTATAACCGTCGGTAATGGGTTTTATTTATTTATTTTTTTTGATATTTACCGACGGATATTTCCATCGGTAAACTCCGGCAATCTCTCCGGTTAACCGGCCGGCATCACTCATTTCCGACGGACGATTTCCGGCGGAATTTTATATTTTCCGGCGGAAAATCCGCCGGAAATACCGGCGAATTTGGTCCGTCGGTATTACCAACCAATTATTTCCGACGGAAACCGACGGACTCATTCCGTCGGTAATAACCATTTACCGACGGATAAGTGGATTTACCGACGGAAATTTCCGTCGGTAAAAGGCCTGTTTCTAGTAGTGCTAATTGAACACGTCATAACAATTGGAACACTTCAAACCAAGTAAATAAAATTTGAAATTTTATTCTTCGCACTTAAGCGGATAAAACATTTACAATTCAAGTTAAGGAGTCCTTCAACAAGGTACCCTTTACTAACACAATAACCACATTTGGTCAGTTCAAACTTATCCCGATAGACTAAGTTGCTCGAAGTTCAATAGAACATTTCTATCTTCATTCACATTGGCTTGAAGAGGGTTTTCACCTTGGTTGTTGATTTTAGGATGTTGACATTCCCTAGCCATATGCCCGGGTTTGCCGCAATTAAAACAACTACCTTTGACCTTCTTGGCGGTCCTCTTCACTTTCCCGGTATTCTTTCTCTTGTTTCCGGTACTTGTTTCCACCAAGTTCACTTGCGGTCTTTTAGTCATAATACACATAGTATTGTGCATCTCGAGAAAATCCCAAAGTTCTCTCGAGGTCTTTATGTCACAACACACCTTGTATTGTGCATAATCCAAGCCATTAAGAATATAATTGCGACACAAGAAATCGCTGTGATTCCATGTATCCAAATCATTCTTTGCTTTGGATTCATCCTCGTCGGATATCAATGGTGGATATTCCCAAAAAAATTGCACCAATTTTAATGTTGTCAAATAGACCAACATTTTCTGTTTCCACCTCTTAAAGTTCATCTCGGTAAGAATACCCGGTCTTTCCGCATGTACGGACACATGAGACGGAGGGAGAGCATTATGAGGTGCAACCCTTGAGGTTGTACCAGAAGGAGGTTTCTTACCATGAACCGAGTGAGATGGTGTAGTAGCGGGTGCAACATTGTTGAACGCAGCGTCACCTTGAGAAGGAGGCGTTCCATTCCCTTGACTGGAAGCGGTGGTGTCTTTCTCGGTTGCCATCTCTTGAAGATCTTGAAGAAGCGTAAATAACTTCTTACGATTGTTGGACAATTGTGTAGGCTTCTCAAGAACTTAACTAGAATCTTAACAGAAAAAGATAACGGAGATTGGAAACAAAAGAAATCAAGTCGAGTCTTGTATTTAATACAATCTCCGTAAGAAGTTATTGCCCCGCACAGGTGCTTACGGTTTATATGGCAATATTCTAGTAAGATAAAACGACTTACAAGTAAATGATAGGAGCACTCCAAATCAATTACTCTAACGAACAACACTTTGTTTTGAACTTTGGACTTTGAAGGATTGAATGCAACAATATGCAATGATTTGGGTATGTTAATCTATCTTACTAGAGGGTAGGAAGGGTAGAAATACAGTATATGTGTATTGAAATTTGGAGGGGAAGTATATAAAGAGAGTCAAAGGGTTTGGTGGCTTTTCCCTTGAAAAGTCACAACTTTTCGGGTATAACAGCACTTGCACGTTCGTGTCCAATGAACTGCACGGCCGTGCAAGGCAATATGCACGGTTGAGTTCATGGCTCAGCACGGTCGAGTGGCAAGGCAAGGCACGGTGCACGGCCGTGTCCTAGGCACTCGCACGGTCGTGCAGAAGCTTCTTCAGCCTGCTCGTCAGCCCTTTAGCCACAACAAGTCCACACCAATTTTGGGACCAACCCAAATCACACTTTGACCCAATATTTAAGTTACAAATCATTTGTCATTAATTTCTCATTCACACGGAAATGGTTTTGAGACATTAAATGAGTTATATATAATCTACAACAAATGTAGATTATCATTTGTAACTGAAAGGCCCTTTGTTGATATGCAGATGATCAGACAGCTATGGTTTGGCTTAGCTGTCAGATGATAGTTTGAATTGTGCAGCGGAATAAGAGAGACTTGAAATAATGATAGGACAAGAAACACAAAGAAATAATGCAAGTGTGTGAGTGTGATTGCAAAAATGTAATAACACAGAGAATTTAAAGTGGTTCAGAGATCACTCCTCCTACATCCACCCTCACTGTCAATCTTGACAAGTGAGATCAATTTTATTATAATCTTTAATCAACAAAAATTACAAATGATTGATTCAGGCAAGTTCCTTGAACTTCCTCTTCCTAATTAGTACAGTCAACTAGGGATACACTTAAAGTACAGTCTTAAGTGTTTTTACAACTTGAAGTACAGTCTCAAGATTTTACAAAGCAAATAATACACTCAAAGTACAGTCTTGAATGATTACGAACTAGTTCTACACCTAAAGTACAGTCTTAGGATTTTGGAATTTGTGAATTAACACACTAAGGGGTGTTTTGTTATGGAGGCAAAGGTTTTGGGGTGAGGGTTTGGTTTGGGACTGAGTTTAAAGGGTAAGGATTGGTGAGTGAGTGTGTGAATTACAGGAGGTGTGTGTGGGTGTAAGGGAGAGGTTTGGACTGTGAAAAAGAGTATTTTTCAAAAGTATATTGTGTAGAGGATGAATTCCTCTATTTATACCCTTCAATGTAGCCATTGGAATATGACTGTTGTAGCTACATTAATGAGCCTTGACTGGTCTTTGCCTCACTTGTCCACTTGCAGGTATTCATGAGCTGACTTGAGCTGTGGCTTGAACTGAGAGCTTCTAGAAGGTCTTCAGTGGTCTTCATTGGTCTTCATTGGTCTTCAATGATGAACATGACAGCTGTGAAGATATAGGTTCCACTTTGGTTGAGATTGTGGTAACAGAGATTGAGACAAAGTGATGGCTATCAGAGGAAAGAAGTCATGGCTGTCAGATCATACAAGGCTTAGCTATTAGAGATGTTCTCTAATAAGGACTGAGATGCACTTTGATGATCTTTGATGGCTTAGAGAGAGAATATGATTCATGTTTTTGATTGATTGTAATCATTGTATACAACAGAATCATAGCTATAAAACTCATAGCTGTCAGAGAAAAGGATCATGACTGACAGTCTTCCTCTTTTGATATAAACCCTGTTCTATATATATATTCCTTTATCAAAACCAACTAACTAAGACATTGATCAAAGTTAGGTCCTAACAATTTCCCCCTTTTTGGTAAAGGAATATCTATTTTAGAACATGTTTTCACATTTGATAAGAGAAATAATAATAATACAAGGATTCATAGCAAGCACAAATAACCAGAATGAGATTGAAATACATGAATTTAATCTCAAGAAAAGGTTCACAGATTACATTCATAAAAACTGAGCCAATCAAAATAAATTGTTTTAACAAACCAAAAAAAATTGTTTCATAAAACTACACTTCAATCATCAGCCAGTTGATCATAGAACTCCTCTCTTTCTTGCCTGGCTGAAATAATCAGATTTCTTTCTTCCTCTAGTTCTTTTCTCATATCTGGCTCCACTCCTCTGTAGTAGAACTCATTGTTCCATTCCCATGACATCCTCTCATCATACTTGAAGAACTTATCTTCCTTTGATTTCAGTTGAGCTCTTGTAAGGGGCATCTGATCATTTCTGATTCTCATTGTGCCCCACAAATGCTTCTTTTTGTTCCTTGTTCTCTTGTTTTTCATGGGCCCAATGGATTGATCTGGTTGTGATTGAACTGAGACTTGAGCTTTAGGAAATGAATGAGTGGATTGCTGAGGAGGGTTGGTAAAAGTAGGAGATGGAATTATTATTGGAGAGCCTTGATCTGGACTTGAAGGAGCATCATCATCATCACTGTCAGAGTCTGAGGAAAGATCAATAACAGTTTTGGTTCTGTTTTGACTGTCAGCTATGGACTCTCTGAATTCTTTGATCTCAGGAATAGAGACCAAGTTCATGAAGTGAGAGTTTTCATTGGGAGAGGTGAAGTTCATGGGATCAACAGTGAAGAAGGGAGAAAGGTAGGGCTCAATTCCTGGATTAAGGGTTGGGGGAAAGATGTTGACCATTTTGCTTATCAAAAGCATGAGGGCATACTTTTGTTCAAACAGAGAAAGGAAAAATGATTTTGCAAGGTCAATGCAGAGGGTGAAGACTAGACCCTTTGGCATATACAGGCATGAATTGAGTGATGGAGATATGAGTTGGCTGAAAAGAACTTCCCAATCAAGAAGAGTATTGGGAGTGATGAACTTTGGAAATGATGGGATTTGGTGAACAAAGTTGGAGGTTGATGAGGTTCTTGACACTTGCCATTTTTCATAGGCAAAGAAAACTAACCCTGCAAGGTTTCTTGCCACTACAATCATCCCATTTCTTGACAGTTCCCATGATTTTGGATAGGTAAAGGGATTTGCAATTTCTGGAAAATGAGACACATGGGCTAACCCTTTTCTTGCTGTCTTGATGGAAGAAATAGAGAAATCAATGCCACAGCTAAGCATCCAGGGTTCTTTCTTGGGAAGAAAGGATTGATTTTGAGAGGGAGGAATGGAATTGCTTGGATGGCTGTCAGGACTGGAAAGAATTGGATCACTATCAGACAAATCTTGACCTTGTCCAGCAAGAATTGGACTATGAGGAGAGGCTTCAAAAGGTTCATTTTCAGGGATTGGAGAAGTTGGCTTGGAAGGTGCAGAGGCTTGGGTTGAAACAGTTAGGATTGACTCAGAGGTTTGGCCAAGACTTTGATTGAGAGAATTGGAACTGAATTGAGATTTAAGGAGGTTTAAGGCTGCCCTGACTTCACTTTTGGCCAACCTTTTCTCAAGGATAGCTTTCATAGCTTCCTCATTTTCTTGAGTTCCATCAAGCACAAGGCCTTTGCAAGCATTCACAATTGATTCTCCTTTTGAGACAAGTATGGGATTAATCTCAACTCCAACCTTCTTGAGATTTTGAATGACCTTAGTAGTATTATCAAGATTCCCCCTTTCAATTTCAACAGTTGAGGCAGGTTCATTTACAGGCTCAGTCTCAGGAATGGAAGGGAAGGTATGGCTATCTACATCCATAGCTGTCACCTTGGGGTTACTAGATGACTCTCCTGGTCCACTTCTTTTCTTCATTAACCTAAGTCTGAGTTCATCTAGGGCCATTACTGATTCTTCCTCACTTAGAATATCATCAAGATACAAAAGAACAAATTTTCGGTGTCAGGGTTTCCATCCAATTCAATAGCATCAATTGCTTTCAGGATTTTGGCTAACTGTTGAGGATGGGTAGAGGGGATATTCTCATCAATGTTCCCCCTTAAAGGTTGTTTCTGTGATGGTTCTTTGAGGTTAAGAATGGCTTCAATGGCTGACTGATGACCTGAGCTGGGTGTGGATGACTTGTCCACTCTTGGACTAACAAAAGTGGATTTTGGGGAAATGGAAGGGGTAGTTATTTTGGTTTTCTTGGCTTTGGGGGCTTTCTTTTCTAGTTTTCTTTTCTTTGGCAAAGTTTTAGAAGGAATGGATAAGGAGGATTGTACCTTGGTTCTGGTGACTGTCTGCTTGGACGGATAGCGCCGAGGTGCCTTTCCTTTAAGCCGTGTATTTGACAATTTGATAGCCGCACAGAGTTCTTGAGGATCTACATCAGCATCACCAAAGATGAGTTTGTTCCATGGTGTCATCTCTATGGCTATCAACGACACCTCTTTCTTCAACATCCTTAGCATGGCTGTCAGATATGGTTCCTTCACTGTCAGCTACCAGATCATCCCTGCTTTTGCCTTTCTTGCTAGGAGATACCACAGTCTTCTTTAACACTCCAGTTTTCTTGACATTGGTCTTCACTCCTCTTTTTATTCTCCTACTTGTAGCCAATGCTATCAACTCCTTCCAGTGTTCAATCTTCTTCCTTGTTTCCTCTTCCAGCTTTTCATGAGCTTCTTTGAAACTTTTCATGCTCATATCTCCAGCTTTCATAACAATTCCTTTCTTTTGTTTCAATGAAAAAGTTCTTTCATTGAAACACCTTGTCTCAGATAGCTTCACAGTCTTCAGCCACTTCTTGGATAGAGCAGGTTTGAGCTTTGGAATTAGAACTTCAAGAATTCCACTCATGAATCTGAAGTTGTTCATCCTTCCACCTTGCTTCTTGAATTTGAGAGTAGAGGATGAGACTGCAAGTTGGAAATTGTGGAGAAGAACAATGCACCAATTTGTGTCCTTGGTCATTAGGCTCAGCATCTGCTTCCACTCATTTGATCCCATTTGATCAAATGAGGATTGCTTGCCATCAATGGCTTTGTTGACCACATCCATCGGGTTGACTTGAAGATATCATCTTTGTTTTTCACCATTGCTTTGTCTTGAACGGCTTTGAAGTCGTGACTTTAACACCAAGAAATTTCTCATATCTTTGTCTTCAATCTCTCTGACCCTCTATCCCATATATTTTTTACAGCATCTTCTTTATTTGGGATCCCATAGACATCACTAACCATTTCTTGAGAGATAGTTATCTCCACATTTTCTATGGTGGCAGTTATTGAATTATTTTCATTGTTTCTTCTTCCTACCAAATAAATTTCTCTGCACAGTTCTTCATAAATTGGGGGTTTGGCTCCCATAAAATCAAGTAATTCGTTTACCTCAAGAAGTTCTTTGATGAGAATTCCTACTTCAGAATCATAGAAGTTAGGTTTGATGAAGTAACCATGAGCATCTGGGTACATTGCTTTTGGGTCTGCCATTGATGTCTAAAAAGAATTAGGGTTGAAGAGATACGATGGTGGATTGGAGAGGGAAGGAGACAAATTTTAAACTGAGAATTAATGGAACAGGGATTTTAGTGATTCCGAGAGGAGAGAGAGACAAATAATGAGTGGAAAGTGGGTTTTAATGAGCATTGGGGGTTTCAAAGTTTAGTAACTGTTCATATGAATAGTGGTCTTTACCCTTCCCCACGTTGAGACATTAATTCCCACAAAACACAAGAAGAACATTCTCTTTTTCAAGGAGTTTTGCAGGGGAAGAGACGGCGAAGGAAGTGACAATTGTGAGCAATTAACACAATCAAATCACTTAAAGGTTGCTTTAACCTAGCTGTTGAAAGAAAACTACGACGATTAAGCTAGTTTGAATGATGATGGTATGCAGATAGCTAGGTGAAAATTGCCTATAAAACAGTGACAACTTCAGAGGAAAATTATTCGATTTATTTACAAACACAAATGGGTAGATTTTCCTCAAAGTTTAATCCAAAAATTATGGCTCAAACAAAACAATTGTTCTTTGGGAAAAATTGTGAGGATGATTTGATGAGTGATGAAATGGAGATAGAGAGAGAGTCTTTCAATATTGTTGAAAGTTCAGAGAGTGAATGATAAGGGTAAGAACAAGAGAGTGAGGGTTGATCAAGACATAGAGATGAAGGAGGTAGCTGTCAGGGAAAAGGTTGACAGTAAAGAGGGAGAGGGAATAAGGCTTTTTGGGAAGACAATCAAAGTTGATCAAGGAGAGTCAAGTAAGGGAAAGAGTAAGGTAGAAAGGGTATACACATTGGGGAGTTGGTAAAGCGGGACGGGGCTCGAGACGGCTATGGAGAGAAGCTTAGCTGTCAGGAAGAAGGTTGAGCAAGATAAGCTTTATACACCTGTGAGCAGGGATTCTCTCTCTCCAGGAGTTGGTTTGTTGGAGGGGAGAGGAGATAACTTTGCAGGAGTGCATATATCTCCTTCTTCAACAATCTCATACCTATTCAACCAGGTTATAGGTTGCTTCAGCCCTGCAAGAGTACCTGCTGTGGAGAGAGTGGAGTCAAGTGTTGGTCAACCATTTGCAATCACAGGGAATGGTTCTTTTTCAGGAGATTTTAGCTTTGTGACTCCAATGGAGGGATTGCTTCAGCCATATGATGCAGTTGAAGAGTGGTGGCCTAGAAGGGCAAGTCCTTCTCTCCAATATTCAGTCACTTCCATTGATCCTTTCTTGGAGAGGCACCCAGTGTGGTTGCAGAGGTACCAACAGACCTTGCAATCAACTCAGGAGGCTAGAAATGAAGGAATGAGTGCTGGAGGAGGGTCTGGGGAGACTGTGACATTTCCAAAGAATGTCTGACAGCTAAGATGAAGATTTGAAGAGGAGAGTAGGTTTTGAAGATTGTATGGTTTGGAGGAAGTTTTTGTTGGGTGAATGAAGATGAGAGAGAAGGATTTTATGTGGTTTTTGTATGTTTTTGTTGTTGTTTTTTATTTTTATGGGTTTTGGAGAGATAGCTATCAGAGGATGGCTATCAGGAATGTTTATGAGGGAATAGCTGTCAGGCAACATTGTGACAGCATTACCCAGTATGTAAGCCTCTTTTTATTTATAAAAAAAAACTTTTTTTTTTTTGGCAAATTTATCATACCAAGCATGGCTCTTAGTGTCTCAAATCTCTTTTCATCCATGGCTTTTGTGAGAATATCAGAGACATTATCATCAGTGCAAACTTTTGCAAGGTTGATATTCCCTTTTTCAACATGATCCCTGATGAAATGGTGTCTGACCTCAATATGCTTTGTTTTTTAGTGTTGGACAGGGTTTTCTATCATGGCAATAGTACTTGAGTTGTCACAGAAGATGGGAATGTTGGATAATTCAATTCCAAAGTCTTGAAGTTGACTTTTAAGATAGAGAATTTGTGAACAACACAAGCCTGCAGCAATATACTCAGCCTCAGCTGTTGAGGTGGCTACTGAGGTTTGCTTTTTGCTTGACCATGAAATGATTCTTGAGCCAATAAACTGGCATCCACCACTTGTGGATTTTCTATCTAGATTACATCCAGCATAGTCAGAATCAGTGAATCCAATTAGAGAGAATGGGGATTCGGTGGGATACCACAAGCCAAAATCGGGGTTCCTTTGAGATATCTTAGAATTCTCTTGACGACGAGAGATGAGATTCCTTGGGATTAGCTTGAAATCTAGCACAAAGACATACACTAAACATAATGTCAGGTCTTGAAGCTGTTACATAAAGAAGAGATCCAATGTAGCTTCTGTAAAGTGTTTGATTTACACTTTGACCATCTAGATCAGCATGGAGTTTGGTTGTGGTTGACAAGGGTGTTTTGGCAGGGGAAGCAGTTTGCATGTCAAACTTCTTGATCATATCCCTTGTGTATTTAGCTTGGTTAATGAAGATTCCTTCCTTCATTTGCTTGACTTGAAGACCCAAGAAGAAAGTAAGCTCACCAATCATACTCATTTCAAACTGGTCTTTCATAATATCTCCAAATTCAGTGCATAATTCTTCATTTGATGAACCAAAAATGATGTCATCAACATAGACTTGGATTAGCAACTGATCATTTCCATATTTCTTGATAAACAAAGTGTTATCAATATGGCCCTTGGTAAATCCTTTGCCAAGGAGATATCTAGATAGAGTATCATACCAAGCTCTTGGTGCTTGTTTAAGCCCATACAATGCTTTGTCCAATTTGTACACATGATCAGGGAACTTTGGGTGCTCAAAACCAGGGGGTTGAGATACAAACACCTTTTCATTTAATACTCCATTTAGAAAGGCACTTTTGACATCCATTTGGAATACTTTCATCTTTTTGAATGAAGCATAGGCAAGGAATAGCCTAATAGCTTCAAGTCTTGCAACAGGTGCAAAAGTCTCATCATAGTCAATACCTTCTTCTTGTCTGTATCCTTGGGCAACCAACCTAGCTTTGTTTCTTATCACAACACCTTCTTCATTCATCTTATTTCTGAAAACCCATCTTGTTCCAATGACAGTTTGGTTTCTTGGTTTAGGAACAAGTTGCCACACTTTGTTTCTTTCAAACTGCTCTAGTTCTTCTTCCATGGCTTCAATCCAGTCAGCATCTTGGAGTGCTTCATTTATTTTCTTTGGTTCCACTTGGGATATGAATGCACTCATGAGAAAAGGGATGTTGTCTGGAACTGGGGTTTTATCAATTTGAAGGCTGATGTAAAGATCTTTATTGGGTGGAATGATGTGGGTAATGGTGGTTTCATCATTGGTTTTGGGAGGAGAAAGAGGTTTATTGGATGGAGATGGAAGGTGGCTAGAAGATGGATTATATGAGGAATAGGGATGGCTGTCAGCTAAGGGTTGGCTGTCAGCTAAGGGAAAATTTTGAGGAGGGTCAGTCAAGGAATGACCATTTATTTGAATATTTTCTTCCTCATCAGTTGGGTTGAGAGTGGGAGAGATTGCTGTTGACTTGGTTGGCTGGATTGATTGTTGATGAGAGTGAGATGGTTCATGGCTGTCTGGCACAGGATGGCTGTCAGATGAGTTTCTTGGAACCATGTATGGAAGATTTGATGAATCTTGTTCATGATTGAGAATAGATGAGTCAAGAATGGGAGATGCTTCAGGAAGATTATCTAGGTTTCCCAAACCTTCATCAAAATCACACAACTCAGTTACACTTTGATCATTGTTTTCATCAAAGTCAACATGAATTGATTCTTCCACAACAAGTCTTCTTTTGTTGTAAACTCTATAAGCTTTGCTTGTGTTGGAGTATCCAAGAAATATTCCTTTATCACTTTTGGAGTCAAATTTGTCCAAATTGTTCTTGCCATTGTTGTGAATGAAGCATCTACTTCCAAAGCTGTGAAAGTAGGAAATGGTAGGGACTTTGTTATTCCACAATTCATATGGAGTCTTCTTGTGGAACTTGTTGATTAGTGTTTTGTTTTGAGCATACACTGCAGTAATGTGACTTCACCCCAAAAATACTTTGGGAGATTGTGTTCGAACTGGCATTGTTCTTGCTGCCTCACAGATTGTCCTGTTCTTCCTTTCAGCAACACCATTTTGTTGGGGAGTTCTTGGGGCTGAAAAATTGTGATCAATGCCTTTGGAATCACAATACTCTTCTACTCCAGTGTTCTCAAATTCCTTCCCATGGTCAGATCTGATCTTGATGATGGATGTCCCTTTTTGATTTTGAATTTTATTGAACAGCTTTATCAGACAGCTAAGGGTGTCACTTTTGGATTCAAGAAGAATAATCCAAGTGAATCTTGTGAAATCATCAACAACAACTAGGGAGTATCTTTTTCCTCCTAAAGATCTAGTTCTTATGGGTCCAAAAAGATCCATATGAAGCAGTTCAATAGGTCTTGAGGTGTCCAACTTAGTCTTGGGTTTGAATGAAGATTTCTTTTGCTTCCCACATTGGCATGCTTTGCAAAGTTTATCCTTTTTGAATGGGATCTTTGGTAGACCTCTGACAAGATTGGAATTTGCAAGCTTGGAAATGGTTTTGTGATGGAGGTGAGCCAATCTCTTGTGCCATAGCCATGACATATCAGATTGATTGAAAGACAGAAGGCAGTGAGCATTTGAGGTTTCCACAATCTCTAAGTTTAAGAAATAGAGATTTCCTTTTCTTGATCCAGTTAGGACGACTTTATTGTTTTTATCTTTAACAGTGCATTTATCCTTAGTGCAAACAACATGATATCCCTTATCACAGATTTGACTTATCTTTGATCAAATTGTGTTTGAGACCCTCTACATAAGACACATTTGTAAAAATGATATCTTTTGTAATAAGATTTCCTGATCCTTTGACCTTAGCTTGGGAATTGTCACCAAAGGTTACATTTGGACCATTTTTAGGGGAATATTGTTGCAGCCAGTCTTTATTGAAGGTCATATGTCTACTACAACCACTATCTAAATACCAAAGTCCTTTCCTAGGTACCTGCAAAACAGAGAGTAAATTTTATGGTACCCCTTTTTTATTCTTTTGGGTCCAAAGGATTAGTTTTTCTTTGGAACCCTAGCTTTGTTCATTGGTCCCTTGTTGAAGAATTGGTTTAGGGCATGATAATATGACATGATTTGCATCATGTAAGGTGTAAGGACAGTTGATTGGGATGGATTGAAGAAGTGGTTTGGATGGTTGTATTGGGGTTGAAACTGAAAGTTATTTGAAGAGGATGATCTGGGAGAGTCATTTTGACTAGCATGGCTTCTACCATTTGAGTATTGCCATTGAGGTTTTTGTTGTTTGGTGTATCTATGTTTGTTATAGAATCTTTGTTGCCTTGGGGTTCTTTGTTGTTTGGAAGATTTTGGTTGTCTGTCAGGCCTTGGCTGTCTGTCATGCCTTGGCTGTCTGTCAACCCTTGGCTGTCTGACAGGACTTGACTGACTAGCACATTCTTGCAGCTTGACTTCTTCCTGTATATTGGCTCCTTTTTGAACCCAAATATACTTGCTTCCTTGAATTCTACTTGGTCCTTCCTTTGGTTGACTAGGACCACCCAAGATTTCTTTTGATTTTCCTTTGGTTTGAACAGGGTAGGTTTGAGTTTGATAGCTGCCAGAGCTTAGGTTTTCTAGAACCATTTTTTCAATGGCCCTTTCACCAGTGGGAGGAGTGTACACCTTTTGTGTAGGATCATCAGCACCAATCCCTGTTTTGTCACTGGGACGCCTTTGGGTGTAGGTGAAAAGAGATAATGCTTTGCTTGACATGTTCCATGAATCTATTTTCTTTTTAAGGGCATCATTTTCTTTTTCAAGATTACTGAGTTTTTGACAGTTTTCATGATTACTTGATGTCTCACCTGTCAGATCCATGTTTTGTTTTTCAAGCATGATGCATTGATCTCTTAGCCCTTGGCATGCTTTCTCAAGCTCAGAAATGGTTTTTGTGAGTTTGTCAATGGTTGAGGATTGGGAAAGATTCTCATTGACCAGTGAAGCAAAGCTAGTTTTTTGTTTTTTGGTTTGAATTAAAAGAGTGCAAACTAATTGTTTAAAACCATCAATATTTAAAGAGTTAAAATCATGTACCTCTTTTAGTTCATCAGCAGCAGCAAGTGCTTCCATCTCTTCCTCATTGTCAGATTCTTCCTCATCTTCAGCTATAAGGCATATCATGGCTTCTTCTCCTTCAATTTCAGAATCATCACTTGACACATACTCTTCATCACTGAATTTTGATGAGTCAGCTATCATGACTTGCTCTTTGTTTTTGTCATGTTTATTTTTGGAGCAATTGAAGCAGTTGCACTTAGAACTGTGAATGATCTCTTTTGAGTAGGTCATCTTCTTAGCTGTCTGATTGTCCCTAGGTTTCCTTGGTTCAGGACAATCAGATGAGTAATGTCCTTGCTTTCCACAGTTGAAGCAATCAATTGTCTTTTTGTAGCTGTCTTGTTGAGCATTAGATGTGGATGGATTGAATTTTTTGTCAAAAGATTTCTTTTGAAATTTCATGGCATTTCGATGCCATGGAAATGAGACTTGGAATGTCTTCTTGGGAGATCTGTTTCTTGACGAGGTTTGGAGCTGATGTTTATCTTTTGAAGGGCATTGTTGACAATGGTCTCAATGTCTTGGTGAGTGATTGGCTTGTGGACAGTTTCTTGAGCAGTTAAAGCTAAGGTTTGTGAAATGGAAGGGACTGATTGAATTTTTATCATACCTTCCAATTCATAAGCTTCAAGCTTTCCAAAATACTGTTCAACTGTCATGGTGCTCCATTCAGATCCTTCTCTAATAGGTAATGCTACCTTTTCATATTCTTGAGGAAGATTTGAGTATATCTTGAGGCAGAGATCTTGTTGTTCAAAGGTTTTTCCATGGTCAGCAATTGATCTAACAAGGTTCTCAAACCTTGGTGAGCAAAGACTCACCTTTTCTCCAGGGTAGAACTTGAAGTTGTCTAATTGCCTAAGCAAGTTATACAAGTTTTGTGTCCTAACACTGGAGTGTTTAGTGAACTTAGTTTGAATAAGAGCCCATGCTGTTCTGGCATTTGGTTCCTTAGCAATTTCTTGTGCTAGTGAGTCATTTACACTCTTTTGAAGAATGTTCTTGACTTTTAAGTTTGCACTTATCAATTGCTTTTCAGCTTCAAAACATGTTTCTGGTGATTTGATCTTACTAGGTCCTCCATCAGTACAGATTTGAGTTGGGTAGGACACTTCATTCTCTAGAACATACCAATTCCATATACTGTTTGCATCAAGATATGTTTTTATTTTTGAAGCATAGATCTCAAAAGATCCACAGTCATCAATGTGTGGGATGTCTTTCTCATTATTTCTTCTTGGTTGAGGCATTGTGGGTTTGAAGAGGATCCTTCACAAGTTGTTAGACTTTTGAATGTGAAGACACGCTCTGATACCAATTGAAAGGCCCTTTGTTGATATGCAGATGATCAGACAGCTATGGTTTGGCTTAGATGTCAGATGATAGTTTGAATTGTGCAGCGGAATAAGAGAGACTTGAAATAATGATAGGACAAGAAACACAAAGAAATAATGCAAGTGTGTGAGTGTGATTGCAAAAATGTAATAACACAGAGAATTTAAAGTGGTTCAGAGATCACTCCTCCTACATCCACCCTCACTGTCAATCTTGACAAGTGAGATCAATTTTATTATAATCTTTAATCAACAAAAATTATAAATGATTGATTCAAGCAAGTTCCTTGAACTTCCTCTTCCTAATTAGTACAGTCAACTAGGGATACACTTAAAGTACAGTCTTAAGTGTTTTTACAACTTGAAGTACAGTCTCAAGATTTTACAAAGCAAATAATACACTCAAAGTACAGTCTTGAATGATTACAAACTAGTTCTACACCTAAAGTACAGTCTTAGGATTTTGGAATTTGTGAATTAACACACTAAGGGGTGTTTTGTTGTGGAGGCAAAGGTTTTGGGGTGAGGGTTTGGTTTGGGACTGAGTTTAAAGGGTAAGGATTGGTGAGTGAGTGTGTGAATTACAGGAGGTGTGTGTGGGTGTAAGGGAGAGGTTTGGACTGTGAAAAAGAGTATTTTTCAAAAGTATATTGTGTAGAGGATGAATTCCTCTATTTATACCCTTCAATGTAGCCATTGGAATATGACTGTTGTAGCTACATTAATGAGCCTTGACTGGTCTTTGCCTCACTTGTCCACTTGCAGTATTCATGAGCCTGGCTTGAGCCGTGTGGCTTGAACCGAGAGCTTCTAGAAGGTCTTCGGTGGTCTTCATTGGTCTTCATTGGTCTTCAATGATGAACTTGGATTGTGAAGATCCAGGTTCCACTTTGGTTGAGATTGTGGTAACAGAGATTGAGACAAAGTGATGGCTATCAGAGGAAAGAAGTCATGGCTGTCAGATCATACAAGGCTTAGCTATCAGAGATGTTCTCTAATAAGGACTGAGATGCACTTTGATGATCTTTGATGGCTTAGAGAGAGAATATGATTCATGTTTTTGATTGATTGTAATCATTGTATACAACAGAATCATAGCTATAAAACTCATAGCTGTCAGAGAAAAGGATCATGACTGACAGTCTTCCTCTTTTGATATAAACCCTGTTCTATATATATATTCCTTTATCAAAACCAACTAACTAAGACATTGATCAAAGTTAGGTCCTAACAAAAACTAGTTCCGTTAACACATAACGAACTTCCGTTAGAAACTAGATCAACGTTAAGTTAAACTTAACTTTTCGTTATCCATTTCCAACAGTGTATATGATATATGTTTAAGGGTATTAAAAATTCCTTTATTTAAAAGTTATTAACTTTTTATGTGTATGATATAATATCTATAGTATAAATGAGGGAGGTGGGATGAATAGTTGTATGAATAGTGCCAAAAGTTTTTTTTCTATTTTACTCTCACTAAGTTGTCCCTTTCCCAGTTTGCCCTCACTTTTAATTAAAAAAATACCACGTGTCCTCGGACACGGGCTTTTACTAGTTATTTTATATTTTAAATTATTATTATTTTAAATTATTTTTACTAATTATTATAATATAGAAATGAGAGTTTAGGGGTAGAAATATGATTTAAGGAAAGATGAAAATGCCAATTATTACTTATTATCAATAAATCATATTTTTAAGGTTTGTGGTATATGTATATGATTTATGGTTTAAAGTTTTGGGTATAAGTATATGAGATTTGAGATATAGTAATAAGCATTATTAATATTTGTTTTAAAGATTAAATTATTATTATTGTTAATAAGTATTTTTTTATAATTTATTACTATCAATTATTACTTAGGTATATTAATATTTCTTAGAAGTTTAAATTATTAAATTATTATTATCAATAAATTATATTTTTAGCCATTATTGCTTTAGGATTTAGAGTGGAATTCAAGGCATAGGTATATTAATATTTCTTAGAAGTTTAATTTATTTTGTTGTTTTACGTATTTTTTTCGATATTATTGTCATAATTTTTATTTGTTGTATATTTATTATTAGGTATATTAATAATTATTTTTTACAAATTATTATGATCATTAAAAGTTTTTTGTGATAAAAAATAAACATAAGATGTGGCAATAAATCATTAAAACACATATATTCACATGGATCACTACTCTAAGCAATATCTTCACCATTAAATACATCAAATATAAATTAATCCAATGATCCAAATTCATTCAGGAAAAACACAAATACACTCATTTGATTGGCTTTCTAATTTCACAAGGATTTATTTTTAAGTCAATCTGGACCATTAATTGCACTCATCCAATGGTCCAAAATCATCCTAACAAAAACCTACCACATTATTTTCTTCTCATTCCAGCTGCCTCCCTCATTCTCTCTCAATCTCCAATCGCCTCCCTCATTATCTCCCCTTTACTGCATCACCGGCGCCCCCTCTCCCCTTCACTGCCATGACCTCCAATCGCCTCCCTCATTCTCTCCCCTTCACTGCATCACCGACGCCCCCTCTCCCCTTCACTGCCATGACCGGCGGTTACCCTACAACATTATTTATCTCCCATTCCAGCTGCCTCCCTCAATTTCTCTCAATCACCGATCGCCTCCCTTATTCTCTCCCCTTCACTGCATCACCGGCGGCCCCTCTCCCCTTCACTGCATCACCGGCGTGCCCGCTCCGGCCACTCCTCCGACCAGCCCTCTGGCCACACTTCCGGCCCCTCCCCTTTGTCCAACCTTTTTATCTCCCCCTCTCCATCAGATATGTTCAGATCTATGCTCTTCGACCAACTCCGGCAGCCTCCCCTACCCGATCAACACTAGCCTTCTCTGGCGTCCCCACCCGTCTTCTCTTCAGATTTAGTGCCTCTTCACTTCGTTGGTTTTTGCTCGACATGGTTCAGATCTGCAATTCTCATAGGGCAACACCTCATATATGACTCACAAAATTTGGAGCTTGAAGAAGTCGGCCTTGTTGTTATGGTTTCGATTTGCTTGAAGGTACAATTTGGAAGAATATGTATTCTAAGTGTATCACATGTGAAGAAATTGCAGAGAGGAGGTTTTTGTTTTACTTTTTTTTTGCTTGACTTTGGTGGATTTTGGTATGTGTGTGATTGAATTTTTAGTATAGTGTATTGAGATTTGAATTTCTAGAACTGATTTGATGAGGAGCATGTGGTTGAAGAGAAGGAAAACACAATTTCGAGAACCTGGCTTCATTTGTTCAATGCTACTCGTATACACTATGGGAGGAATGATCATTATTCATTATATTATTGTTCATAGAATTTGTAATTAAATATGTATATATAATTTTTTTTAATATGAAATGCAAATTTAACGACGAAAATGTTTGTCAAAAAACCCCTCAATAATTTGGCATATAAAAAAACGAATAAATATTGAAATTTTTTAATAAATTTAGTGACGGAATAATCCGTCAGTAATATTAAATAATAAAAATTATTATTACAGCATAAAAAATAACAACGGAATATTTCGACAGTAATATTAATAATAAAAATAATAATTACAGCATTATAAATAATAGCAACGGAATGATCTATCGATAATCCGTCACTAAAATAGTCCAAAAAATAAAATGACCATTTAAATAGCGACAGAAAATCCGTCGCTAATCTGTCACTAAATTGGTCCAAAAAATAAAACGACCATTTACATAGCGACAGAAAATTCGTCGCTAATCCGTCACTAAATTGGTCCAAAAAATAAAACGACCATATGAGGGGTGTGAAAAAGGCTGTACAGAGGTTATGAAAGGGTTATACAGAGGTTGTAAAAAGGCTGTGTGTAAATGGACTGCAGAAGGTTGTCAAGAGGTTGTAAATGGGTGTGGGAAGGGACTGTAAAATTGCTCAAAGGTAAGGGAAGGATTTCATTCCAATATATAGGAGGGAGAGAGAACTAGCCGTTGGGAACATGGCACATGGTCAAGGTTATCTTTAATGGGAGAAAAATGGAAAGAGCCGTTGGTGTTGGTCAATGGTTGTAGTTGGGTCTTCATGGTCAATAAGTAATCTTCAATGCAATTGGAGTACTTTCCATAAAGTCTTGGTCTTTATTTTCCATACAAAGTTACTGTAAATGTTTCCATGTTTTATGGAAACATGTTTTCTTCTTTTCCACCAGTATACACACAAGGATTAAATAGCAAATTTAATGTTTGATAAGTTTCACTTGACCACCTTCAACATTTGTGCTCCGTTTGAGTATTTAGCACATATACTCTGACAGGAAACTCCAATGGAAAATATGATCGCATATTCTCGTTCGTCATCGAATCACCTTTCCAATGAGTCTAATATAAGGTATTTTTCAGCCTCGATAGGTGGTGTAAATCATTGTTGAAAAGGAAAGGAAACTTGGAGGAGGTCTTCATGTAACTTATGCAACTTTCCTCTCTTGACACTTAAGACCATTTAACATTGTCCCGTTAAATGATCAATCTTCATCAAAACACAATGTTAGGTCCTAACAATTTCCCCCTTTTTGGTGAATGATTGGTCATATTTAACTCTTAATGGCTTGCTTCAAAACACCATAAGGTAAATTTTGCTCTTTAAGAAAATTTGAGCAGATTTTTTGGTCAACTTCACGGGTTTTTCTGTGTTGACACAACAAGGTTCAGGGTGTGAGGCTATACTTTTTGGAGAGGTGTATGAGTGTACTTTAAGTGGGAGAAAACGGTGTGTGGTTATGAGCTTTGGAGAGATAGATATAGGATTTTTGGTGAGAGGAGTCTTGACAAATTTTTCTCTGCTGTCAGGAATATCGATGTCTGCTGCCAACTTCAGACATGTCCCATTTTTTGCTCATAAGGAATCAGATTGTGGGTTTAGTCTTGTTGAAAAGCTCTATGTGTCTAATTTACACAAAAAAAAAATCAAATTGCAATTTGGTTACCCACAGAGAAAGATATTGCAGTTTTGATCTGACAGCTATGATTCTTAGCTGTGAGAAATTTGGGGTTTGCTGTCAAGGTTTTGGGGTCTACTGTCAAGAGTGTAGGTGATTAATTTTTGGGATTTGTTGAGTAAAGAGTTTACTGTGTGAAGCTTGAAGTATGGGGATTTGTTGAAAAGGGTTTGTTGTCAAGGAGATTGGTTGTCAAAGGCTTAGCTATCAGAAAGAAAACATAGCTGTCAGAGATAAAGATCAGCCTGTTGGACAGCAACTTCAGAAGAAGTCTGGTATTGACTCACAAGGTTGTAGGCTATATTTTTATGCTTTCTGGAAAGGTATGTGAGTCTACTTTACTCACAAAAAATCGGATTGCAATTTCGTGCAGCTGAGAGAGAGATATTGCAATTTCCGTGAAGAGTGTCAAAGCTGATTTTCAGATTTCCAGCAACTTTTTCTGTTTCAACAAGGGCTGTTCTTGGCTGGTTTTGATGGTGTTTTGGAGTTTGATTCCCCCTCAAATGGTGTTATGGCCTTATGGAGAAATGCAACGGGCAAAAGACATCCTTAAAGGTTTGGTTCCCCTTAAACAAAGTGATGTCATTTGTAAGAAGAGATCCAACCTTTTCTTGAAGCATGATATAACTTTGATTAAATCCAAGCAAATTTTGACTTTACTACTCTTTTAACATCTGAAAATAAAACAAAAAATTGGTACCCTTTATGTTTGGGTCCAGTGGGTTAGTTTTCTTTACGAACCCAAGCTTTGCTTGCTGCTCTTTGACTGAAGAATTGATTAAGAGTGTTGTAATATGACATGATTTGCATAGGTGTGAGAGCAAAAGAGGTTGGGAATTGTTGAAGAAATGATTTGGAGAAAAGGATTGGTTGTGGTTCTGGTGGTAAGGAGTTTGGCAATGAAAGTTGTTTGCATATGATGGTCTTGGTGAGTTATTTTGACTGGCATGACTCTTTCCATTTGAGTACTGCTAGTTGGATTTTTGTTGTTTGGAGTATGTGTGATGCTTATAGAATCTTTGCTGTCTAGATGATCTCAGCTATTCACCAAATCTTTGATGTCTAGAAAATCTTTGCTGTCCAAAAAATCTTTGTTGTCCAGTAGATTTTTGCTGTTTATTCTCCTTTTGCTCTTTGATTCCTTTTCTTTGCCAGATGTATTTATTGTTGTGGGCTTGTTTTTCTCCTCCTTTTGGTTGACTTGAACTTGCTTCAGTGGTTTCATTGTCTTCTCTTTGTTTCCTTGAGTCTTCCTTTGTTTGAATGGGATAGACATGTTGTTGGGCTTTGACATAGTTCATGCTTTCAAGACCATCTTATCAATAGCCTTTTCATGAGTGGGAGGGGTATAGGTTTTCAGAGTGGGATTTTCTGCTCCAATTTCTGACTTGTCACTAGGATGTCTCTGGTTGTAGCTAAACAGTGACACAGCCTCTCCTGATTTGTTCCAGGAATCAATCTTCTTTTTAAGAGCTTCATTTTCCTTTTCAAGATTGATAGTTTTTTGGTTATTTTCAAGAGATCTTGAATTCTTAGTCGTCACCACGGTTGGTCTTTTCAAGCATAAGGCATTGCTCTTTTAACCCTTGGTTGGCTCTCTCAAGGTTTTCAATGGTTTTGCTTTGGGAAAGGTTTTCAGTGAGCAATGAAGCAAAGCTAGTTTGGTGTCTCTTGATTTGAATTAAGAGAGTGCTAATTAATTGTTTAAATTCCTCAATATTTAAATTTAAAGAGTTAAAATTGGGTACATGTTTTAATTCTTCAGCAACAGCCAATGCTTCAATGTCTTCTTCACTATCTGATTCTTCATCATCTCCTCCTATTAAGCACAGCATAGCCTCTTCTCCTTCACTTTCAGAGTCACTTGATTCATATTCCACATCACTTTTGTTTTTAGAACAATTATAGGAATTGCATCTAGAACTGTGATTGATTTCCTTTGAATAGATCAATTTCTTTGCTGTCTGATTATCCTTTGGTTTCTTTGGTTCAGGACATTCAAATGAGTAGTGACCAATCTTTCCACAGTTGTAACATTCAATTTTCTACTTATGATTGTCTTGGGTGGGATCTGAAGTAGATGGACTGTATTTTCTATCAAATGCTTTCCTTTGTGTTTTCATGGTATTTCTGACAGCCATGGATGTGGGACGTGGTAAATCTCCTTGTGAGGTATGTTTGCTTGAAGATAAGTTTGCTTTCTGAAGGGAATTGAGGACCATGGTGTCAATGTCCTGTTGAGTGATAGGCTTGTGTGTAGTTTCCTGAGCAGCTAAGGCAAGAGTTTGTGAAATGGAAGGAACATGTTGAATTTTTATTATTCCTTCTAGTTTATAAGCCTCAAGCTTTCCAAAATATTGTTCAACCGTCATGGTACTCCATTCTGCTCCTTCTCTAATGGGTAATTCTACCTTCTCATAAATGTTTTTCCATGGTCAGCAATGGATCTGACAAGGTCCTCAAACCTTGGTTTAGCAGCACTAAGTTTTTCACCATGATAGAATTTAAATTTGTCTAGTTGCCTAAGCAAGTTATACAAATTTTGAGTTCTTACACTGGTGTGTTTAGTGAAATTGGTATGAATAAGTTCCCAAGCATATTTTGCAATTGGTCTTTTAGCAATTTCTTGTGCTAAAGAGTCATTTACACTCTTTTGAAGTATGTTTTTGACTTTCAGATTAGCACTAATTAATTGCCTTTCATTTTCAGTCCAATTCTCTGGGGATTTTATTTTGCTGGCGCCACCATTTGAATCTGGTTGGATTGGATAGGAGACCTCATTTTCTAGTGCATAGTAGTTCCAAATACTGTTTGCATCAAGATAGGTTTTGATTTTTGATGCATATATTTCAAAAGATCCACAGTCATCAATGTGTGGAATGTCTTTCTCATTATTTCTTTTTGGTTGAGGCATGGTGGGTTGAAAGAGGATCCTTCACAAGTTGTTAGACTTTTGGAGGTGAAGACAAGCTCTTATGCCAATTGAAAGGTCCTGTTTGCTTAATCAGTTAAAAGGATTAGGCAGTTAAGCTTTGACAGCTGAGGATGAATCTTAGCTGTCAAATATTAACTGATCTAAAAGGCAAGAGTATAAAGTGCAGCGGAATGAATAAAGTGAAATAATGTAAAGACAAAGTGATTGGTGTAAGTGTGTATAGATATGTGTGTGTTTGTGTGTGATAATACCAAATGACACAAGAATTTTAAGGTGGTTCAGAGTTCACTCCTCCTACATCCACCCTCACTGTCAACCTTGACAAGTGAGATCAATCCACTAAATCTAGTTCCCTTTAAGATTTACAATGGTTGATTAGGCAAGTTCCTTGAACCTCCTCTTCCTAATTAGTACAGTCAATTAGGGATTTGATTGTTACGAAGCAAATTACAGAACACACTTAAAGTCAGTCTTAAGTGGTTTACAATATTGTTTATACACCTGAAGTACAGTCTCAAGTGTCTCAGAATTGTTTGATTGTTGGTTGCAGGTTTGCAGGTATGCAAGAGTGAAGGGAGGTTGTAAAAGTTGTGTGTTGAAGGGCCTGGATAAGGGTGTGTAAAGGCTGTGAAAAGGGTGTAAGATAGATGTAAGAAGGTTGTAAGTAGGCTGTAAGAAGGGACGTGGAGATGGCGGTAGAAAGGGGTGTGGAGAGGGTTGTAAAGGGACTGTAAATGGGTGTGAAAAGCTGTAAAAAGGGACTGGAAAAGGGGTGTGAGCAGGAGCTGTAAAGGGGTGTTAAGAGGGCTGTAAAGGGAGTGTTAAGGGGGCTGTACAGGAGTGTTAAGAGAGGCTTCAGAAGGTTGTTAAAGGGTGTTGTAACTGTGTGTGGAAATGGCTGTAAGAAGGAACTGGAAAGGGGAGTGAGCAGGAGCTGTAGAAGGGCTATGTAAAGGGTGTAAGGAAGGGTTACAGAAGATTATATGAGGGGTGTGAAAAAGCTGTACAGAGGTTGTAAAAGGGTTATACAGAGGTTGTAAAAAGGCTGTGTGTAAATGGACTGCAGAAGGTTGTGAAGAGGTTGTAAATGGGTGTGGGAAGGGACTGTAATATGGCTCAAAGGTAAGGGAAGGATTTCATTCCAATATATAGGAGGGAGAGAGAACTAGCCGTTGGGAACATGGCACATGGTCAAGGTTGTCTTTAATGGGAGAAAAATGGAAAGAGCCGTTGGTGGTGGTCAATGGTTGTTGTTGGGTCTTCATGGTCAATAAGTAATCTTCAATGCAATTGGTGTACTTTCCATAAAGTCTTGGTCTTTATCAGTGTTCTTAAAATCGGGCTAGGCAGCCGCCTAGGCGGGGCCTAGGCGCTAGGCGGGGCCCAGGCGCCGCGACTTTTCTCTAGGCGGTCAATTAGGCGTTAGGCGGTCCTAGGCGTTCTAGGCGGACCAGGCGGTCTGGGCGGATTTAGGTGGGCCTAGGGCGGATTTAGGCGGGCCTAGGCGGTCTAAGTTATATTTTATTTAATTTTTTTTAATTTTTTTTAATTTTTTTTTTAATTTTTTTAATTTTTTTAAAAAAAATTTTTACCCTTAAATGACGTCGTTTTATAAGGATTGAAAATGAAAACAAATAACACATGGTTGAATTTGACTTAACCTTAGTTTATGTTGTGTATGATGGAATACATTTATAATTTTCATATGCTCTATAACCTTGTGTCAAAATTCTCGGCCCCGCCTATGGAATATATATTTGAATTTGTCACTATGTATTATGTATGGACAGAAACTATGGAATATATATAAAAATGTGTGTAAATTCGCGGCCCCGCCTAGGCCCCACCTCGGCCCCGCCTAGGCGCTCTAGGCGCTAGGCCCGGCCTCGCCGCCTAAGAGCCGCCTAGCGATTTTTAGAACCTTGGCCTTATTTTCCATACAAAGTTGCTGTCAATGTTTCCATGTTTTATGAAAACATGTTTTCTTCTTCTCCACCAGTATACACACAAGGAGCAAATAGCAAATTTAAAGTTTGATAAGTTTCACTTGACCACCTTCACCATTTGTGCTCCGTTTGAGTATTTAGCACATATACTCGCACAGGAAACTCCAATGGAAAATATGATTGCATATTCTCGTTCGTCATCGAATCACCTTTCCAATGAGTCTAATATAAGGTATTTTTCAGCCTCGATAGGTGGTGTAAATCATTGTTGAAAAGGAAAGGAAACTTGGAGGAGGTCTTCATAACTCATGCAACTTTCCTCTCTTGACACTTATGACCATTTAACATTGTCCCGTTAAATGATCAATCTTCATCAAAACAAAATGTTAGGTCCTAATAGATTTTTTTTTAAAAAAAAATCTTCTAAGTTTATTCCACAAATAAAGTATAACTAAATCATTAATTAATTCGAAATAATGGTCCGTCACACCAATTACGCCAAAATTAATGATACTCTGTTCCATCATATATTAAGTATAATCCAAAAATAAAGTAAAGTTAAATCATCAATTAAATTCAAAATAATACTTTGTTCCACCAATTATGTTAAAATTAATGGTGCAGATTTTTCTTAAACCTAATAAGTTATTGTTGGTGATTTTAGTGTCATCAACTTGTTTTATTGTAATGGTGATTTACTAAGAGATCAATGTGATTCGTATTAGACTCGGATACGAGTAAGGGAAAGTGTGGAGTACACACTCGTTTGAGCTAAAACGAAGTCAACCTCGATATAGAAGTAAAAGTTAAAGGGTAGCTCTTTTCTTTGATCGAGTATGAACAGCACGGCCGTGCAGTTCATATGACACGGCCGTGCAGGTATGAACAACACGGCCGTGCAGTTCATAAGACACGACCGTGCAGTTCCTGTACAGATGCCTTTTCAAAATGAAGAGACACATTGCTTGGCTAAAGTCATGTCTTTTGATTGTACCCTTTAACTAATACCTCCCCATCTGTATATATACAGAGATTGATCTCAGTTGTACATATATGAAAAACACAAGAGTGAATTACAACAATATAACGAAAGCAAAACAATTCTCAAGTTTTGATTTGTTCTCTTTGCCTAGAAAACAAATTGCGTGATTGTCTTATCCCAATAAAGATTTTGTGTAACCCAGGCATTAAGGGTCGAAATACTTTATTCGTTTGTAGGGGAAATATAGGGTCTTGATCTTGATACAGAGGCCGGATATGTGATTGAATCGTGTATAATCCACTTTCGCCAAGCAATGTGTCTCTTCATTTTGAAAAGGCATCTGTACAGGAACTGCACGGCCGTGTCTTATGAACTGCACGGCCGTGTTGTTCATACCTGCATGGCCGTGTCATATGAACTGCACTCACGGCCGTCTTTGTTCATACTGATCAGCAAAAAGAGCTACCCTTTAACTTTTACTTCTATATCGAGGTTGACTTCGTTTTAGCTCAAACGAGTGTGTACTCCACACTTTCCCTTACTCGTATCCGAGTCTAATACGAATCACATTGATCTCTTAGTAAATCACCATTACAATAAAACAAGTTGATGACACTAAAATCACCAACAAATCCCCTCCATTTTAGTGTAATCCTTTGATTTACTAAACTGTATAAATAACGAAACAAACGAATGCATAAATGAAAATGTCTTGCGATTGAATTTTCATCTTAGTATAATACACATTTCAAATACTCGAGAATCGGGGTGTCGTAACGATTGAACCCGTCAACTCATATGAATACCTGAAGATACTATACACATAAGTTCAGTACAATTCTCATTTTTTAATCTTGACACTTTTACAAGCCATGTGTCCATATCCATTAGTGAACATATAGGAAGCCAAGTCCTAGCTTCTTGAAGCAGCAAAACTTCATGTCCATATAGGTAGTTCCTTTAATCTTGCACCTGCATTTGCAATTTTTCAAAGGAACTATTAAGAAGATATTCTTCAACCTAACCTTTACTTGCAGGTCTGAACACATACCTTGGGAAATAATAACATGTGTTCCAATCTCCAACTGCGAGCTTTCCACATTGAATTCAAGCTTCTAACGTTGTATTAGAAGGGAATTGGGTATCTCACAATTAGAGGATTAAATGGACTTTAATCCCATTCCCATCTGCAGTAACTTATTTACCAAGTCTCTGGCTAACCCCTTCGTCAGTGGTCGGCCAAATTTTGTTGCGACCGAACAAACTCAACTGATATCACACCATTCATGATTAACTCCCGAATCATACTATGTCGACACCCAAGTGTCTAGACTTGCCATTATAAATCGACTATAGGCCCTAGCCAAGGTTTGCAAGCACTATCACAATGGATAGACATTGGTGATATCGGTTTTGGCCATAATGGAATCTCATATATCAAGTTCCGAAGCCACTCTGCTTCTTTTCCAATGAGCAGCCCAATGCTACAAACTCGAGATTCCATTGTAGAATGCGTAATACATGTCTGCTTTTTGGAAGCCCAAGAAATGGCACCTCCTCCAAGCAAGAACACCCAACCACTAGTAGAAGATGAATCTTCTTGGTTGATCCAACTAGCATCGGTATAACCTTCTAATATAGAAGGATGTCCACTATAACACAAACCATAGTCCATAGTACCTTTTAAGTACTTGAACACCCTTGTTATAGCATGCCAATGCTGTCTACTAGGATTACTAGTGAACTGCTCAATCTTCCAACCGCATAAGCAATATCGGGTCGAGTGCTGTCATAGCATACATCAAGCTGCCAATGGCTTTTGAGTATTCGAGTGTGACACGGGTTTACCAAGTATTTGATACAAGTTTCTCAGTAGGATCCATGGGAGTACTAACTTTAGAACAATTATCACAATTAAATCTCTTGAGAATTTTCTCAATATAATGAGATTGTGATATTGCAATTCCCTTGTTCATCCGTTTAATCTTTATACCAAGAATTACATCGGCTTCTCCCATGTCCTTCATCGAAAACTTTGATGACAAAAACTTCTTAGTTTATCAACTACATTTTGGTCAGTGCCAAAAATCAACATGTCATCTACATATAGACAGATGATTACACCTTTACCGGATTCATCAAATCTGCTATATACACATTTGTCGGACTGATTTAATACAAAACCATTCGACAAAACAACCTCATCAAATTTTGATGCCACTGCTTAGGTGCTTGCTTCAGCCCATACAATGACTTAATCAACTTACATACCTTATGCTCATTACCTGGCATAACAAATCCTTCTGGTTGTTTCATATACACTTCTTCTTCCAAATCACCATTTAAGAATGCTGTTTTGACATCCATTTGATGGATCAATAGATTCTGAATAGCTGCCAACGCTATCAGAAATCTAATAGTAGTAATACGAGCAACCGGTGCATAGGTATCGAAATAATCGATCCCTTCCTTTTGTCTAAAGCCTTGGATTACCAATCGAGCTTTAAACTTGTCGATAGTTCCATCGACTTTCATCTTCTTTTTGAAGATCCATTTGCACCACTAAAGGTTTACGGCTGGTGGTAAATCGAGACAAGACCCATGTATTATTTTCCACAATAGAACCAATCTCATCATCGATGGCTTCTTTCCAAAACCGGCGTCTCGAGATTTTATTGCTTCATCATAGGTTCTTGGATCCTCCTCTATACTATAACAGTAAGAGTATTGAGATTCAATTTGATCTCTTGATCCCATAACTAAATATAGTTGAAAATCAGAACCATATGATTTAGCTTTCCTTACTCTTGTACTCTTACGAGGTTCGGGTGTCTCACTTGGTACATCAATTGAATGATCATCCATTTGAGATTCAGCCGACATTGGTATAATATCCTTGGGTCTAGGTATCGAAGAGAAATGATTCTCATCAAAGATTGCATCTCTTGATTCTATAATTGTGATTATAGAAATGAATTCATTAGGTTCTATAACATAAAACCTATATGCCTTGGAATGCTCAGCATATCCAACAAAGATGCAATCAATACCTTTTTCTCCCAACTTTTTCCTTTTAGGGTCCGGAAGTCTAACCACGGCCCTACATCCCCAAACTCGCAAAAATGTCAAGTTTGGTCGTTTCTTATACCAAAGCTCATATGGGGTAATCTTGTTCCTTTTATTAGGAACTCTATTCAATAGATGACAAGCCGTTAACATGGCTTCACCCCAAAACCCGTCACTCAAGCCAGAGTAAGACAACATGGCGTTAACCATTTCTTCAAGAGTTCTATTCTTCCTTTCAGCCACACCATTTTGTTGTGGTACATAAGGAGCCGTAGTCTCATGAATTATCCCTACTGTGAAGGAGATGACAACAAAGTTTGGAAAGCTAGACAAGTTTGAAGGGCAAGATTTCAGACGTTGGCAAAAGAAGATGCACTTCCTTTTGACAACATTAAAGGTGGTGTATGTTCTTTCTACCCCTATTCCGGAATTGCTTGAAGATGACAACTTGGAGGCAATCAGACGTAGATCAAAGTGGGAAAACGACGACTACATCTGCAGGAGGACACATATTAAACGGTATGTGCGATTCTCTCTTTGACATCTATCAAAATGAGGAATCGCTAAAGAGTTATGGGATTCTCTTGAATCCAAGTACATGGCAGAGGATGCTTCTAGTAAGAAGTTCCTTGTGAGTAATTTTAATAATTACAAAATGGTCGATTCAAGACCTGTCATGGAACAGTTCAATGAACTCCTTAGAATCCTTGGACAATATACACAACATGGATTGAAGATGGATGAGTCAATATCTGTTTCAAGTGTGATTGATAAATTGCCTCCCTCCTGGAAGGATTTCAAACACACCTTGAAACGTGGTAAAGACGATCTATCTTTGGTTCAACTTGAAGTCACTTGCGCATAGAGGAATCTCTTAGGGCGCAAGAAGATGACAAAGGCAAAGGAAAAGAAGTTCTTTGGACCCTCGATCAATATGATTGATGAGGGTGGAAACAATAAAAACAAAGGAAAGAAACGTAGTTTCAATGACAATGGTTCTGGTCCCAACAAGAAGCCTAAATTGGCATGTTGGAAGTGTGGCAAAACTGGTCACTTTAAGAAGGATTGTCGTGTTGGAAACAACAAGAAAGGCGCAAGCACAAGTGGTTCGGGAAAGGGGTCTAAGGACCATTCTCAAAACCAAGGTCAGAATTTAATCATAGTTGGAACAGATTTATTAAAAATTCTGTTTCAATAATTTCTGAGGCATTTTATGTGCAGGATGATGCTATTGCGTGGTGGATTGATTCTGGTGCCACTGCTCATGTTTGTAAAGATCGTTGTTGGTTTAAGACATACGAACTAATGGAAGACGGATCTGTCCTTTACATGGGTGATGACCATTCCGCTCCTATTCAAGGAAGAGGAAGTGTGGTATTGGAATTTAGTTCGGAAAAACGATTTCTTTGTTTAATGTTTTATATGTACCTAAACTTCGTAAGAATTTAATTTCTGGTCCTGTCTTGAACAAGTGTGGTTATAAACAAGTTTATGAATCCGATAAGTATATCTTATCGAAGTCGGGTGTATTTGTAGGATTTGGTTATTATAACAATGGGATGTTTATGTTGAATTTGAATAAAATTCCGGTTAACTCTAGTTCTGTTTATATGACTTCCTCTGTTGTTGTTAATTCCTCATTATGGCATGCTCGGTTAGGACATGTGCACTATAAAAGAATGCTTGAAATGTCCAAAGATGGTTTGATTCCTGTTATTGATAATAATACGGAAAGGTGTAATACTTGCATGTTAACAAAAATCACTAGGAAACCTTTTAAAAGTGTTACAAGGAATTCTGTAAAACTTGAATTAATACATAGTGATTTATGTGATTTTCATGCAACTCCATCTTTAGGCAATAAAAAGTATATTGTCACTTTTATAGATGATGCCTCTAGGTTTTGCTATATTTATTTGCTGCATGCAAAAGATGAAGCCCTAGATAAATTTAAAATTTATAAACCGAAGTTGAACTTCAACTTAATGGCTTGATTAAAACCTTACGTACGGATAGAGGTGGTGAATATTATGATCCTAAATATTTCCAATCCGTAGGGATAATTCATGAGACTACGGCTCCTTATGTACCACAACAAAATGGTGTGGCTGAAAGGAAGAATAGAACTATTGTAGAAATGGTTAACGCCATGTTGTCTTACTCGGGCTTGAGTGACGGGTTTTGGGGTGAAGCCATGTTAACGGCTTGTCATCTATTGAATAGAGTTCCTAATAAAAGGAACAAGATTACCCCATATGAGCTTTGGTATAAGAAAAGACCAAACTTGACATTTTTGCGAGTTTGGGGATGTAGGGCCGTGGTTAGACTTCCGGACCCTAAAAGGAAAAAGTTGGGAGAAAAAGGTGTTGATTGCATCTTTGTTGGATATGCTGAGCATTCCAAGGCATATATGTTTTATGTTATAGAACCTAATGAATTCATTTCTATAAACACAATTATAGAATCAAGAGATGCAATCTTTGATGAGAATCGTTTCTCTTCTATACCTAGACCCAAGGATATTATACCAATGTCGGCTGAATCTCAAATGGATGATCATTCAATTGATGTACCAAGTGAGACACCCGAACCTCGTAAGAGTACACGAGTAAGGAAAGCTAAATCATATGGTTCTCGATTTTCAACTATATTTAGTTATGGGATCAAGAGATCAAATTGAATCTCAATACTCTTACCTTGTTATAGTATAGAGGAGGATCCAAGAACCTATGATGAAGCAATAAAATCTCGAGACGCCGGTTTTTGGAAAGAAGCCATCGATGATGAGATTGGTTCTATTGTGGAAAATAATACATGGGTCTTGTCGATTTACCACCAGGCTGTAAACCTTTGGGGTGCAAATGGATCTTCAAAAAGAAGATGAAAGTCGATGGAACTATTGACAAGTTTAAAGCTCGATTGGTAATCCAAGGCTTTAGACAAAAGGAAGGGATCGATTACTTCGATACCTATGCACCGGTTGCTCGTATCACTACTATTAGATTTCCGATAGCTTTGGCGGCTATTCGTAATCTATTGATCCATCAAATGGATGTCAAAACAAAGATTCTTAAATGGTGATTTGGAAGAAGAAGTGTATATGAAACAACCTGAAGGATTTGTTATGCCAGGTAATGAGCATAAGGTATGTAAGTTAATTAAGTCATTGTATGGGCTAAAGCAAGCACCTAAACAGTGGCATCAAAAGTTTGATGAGGTTGTTTTGTCGAATGGTTTTGTATTAAATCAATCCGACAAATGTGTATATAGCAGATTTGATGAATCCGGTAAAGGTGTAATCATCTCGCCTATATGTAGATGACATGTTAATTTTTGGCACGAGACCAAAATGTAGTTGATAAAACTAAAAAGTTTTTGTCATCAAAGTTTTCGATGAAGGACATGGGAGAAGCCGATGTAATTCTTGGTATAAAGATTAAACGGATGAACAAGGGAATTGCAATATCACAATCTCATTATATTGAGAAAATTCTCAAGAGGTTTAATTGTGATAATTGTTCTAAAGTTAGTACTCCCATGGATCCTACTGAGAAACTTGTATCAAATACTTGGTAAACTGTGTCACGGCTCGAATACTCAAAAGCCATTGGCGCTTGATGTATGCTATGACGGGCACTCGACCCGATATTGCTTATGCGGTTGGAAGATTGAGCAGGTTCACTAGTAATCCTAGTAGACAAGCATTGGCATGCTATAACAAGGGTGTTCAAGTACTTAAAAGGTACTATGGACTATGGTTTGTGTTATAGTGGACATCCTTCTATATTAGAAGGTTATACCGATGCTAGTTGGATCAACCAAGAAGATTCATCTTCTACTAGTGGTTGGGTGTTCTTACTTGGAGGAGGTGCCATTTCTTGGGCTTCCAAAAAGCGGACATGTATTACACATTCTACAATGGAATGCGAGTTTGTAGCATTGGCTGGCTGGAAAAGAAGCGGAGTGGCTTCGGAACTTGATATATGAGATTCCATTATGGCCAAAACCAATATCAACAATGTCTATCCATTGTGATAGTCTTTGCCACCTTGGCTAGGGCCTATAGTCGGATTTATAATGGCAAGTCTAGACACTTGGGTGTCGGACATAGTATGATTCGGGAGTTAATCATGAATGGTGTGATATCGGCTTGAGTTTGTTCGGTCGCAACAAAATTTGGGCGACCACTTGACGAAGGGGTTAGCCGGAGACTTGGTAAATAAGTCTCGCAATGGGAATGGGATTAAAGTCCATTTAATCCTCTAATTGTGAGATACCCAATTCCCTTCTAATACAACGTTAGAAGCTTGAATTCAATGTGGAAAGCTCGCAGTTGGAGATTGGAACACATGTTATTATCTTTCCCAAGGTATGTGTTCGGACACGCAAGTAAAGGTTAGGTTGAAGAATATCTTCTTAATAGTTCCTTTGAAAAATTGCAAATGCAGGTGCAAGATTAAAAGGAACTACCTATGTGGACATGAAGTTTTGCCGCTTCAAGAAGCTAGGACTTGGCTTCCTATATGTTCACTATTGGATATGGACACATGGCTTGTAATAGTGTCAAGATTAAACAAAGAGAATTGTACCGAACTTATGTGTATAGTATCTTCAGTATTCATATGAGTTGACGGGTTCAATCGTTACGACACCCCGATTCTCGAGTATTTGAAATGTGTATTATACTAAGATGAAAATTCAATCGCAAGACATTTTCATTTATGCATTCGTTTGTTTCGTTATTTATACAGTTTAGTAAATCAAAGGATTACACTAAAATGGAGGGGATTTGTTGGTGATTTTAGTGTCATCAACTTGTTTTATTGTAATGGTGATTTACTAAGAGATCAATGTGATTCGTATTAGACTCGGATACGAGTAAGGGAAAGTGTGGAGTACACACTCGTTTGAGCTAAAACGAAGTCAACCTCGATATAGAAGTAAAAGTTAAAGGGTAGCTCTTTTTGCTGATCAGTATGAACAGCACGGCCGTGCAGTTCATATGACACGGCCGTGCAGGTATGAACAACACGGCCGTGCAGTTCATAAGACACGGCCGTGCAGTTCCTGTACAGATGCCTTTTCAAAATGAAGAGACACATTGCTTGGCTAAAGTCATGTCTTTTGATTGTACCCTTTAACTAATACCTCCCCATCTGTATATATACAGAGATTGATCTCAGTTGTACATATATGAAAAACACAAGAGTGAATTACAACAATATAACGAAAGCAAAACAATTCTCAAGTTTTGATTTGTTCTCTTTGCCTAGAAAACAAATTGCGTGATTGTCTTATCCCAATAAAGATTTTGTGTAACCCAGGCATTAAGGGTCGAAATACTTTATTCGGAAAGTGGATTATACACGATTCAATCACATATCCGGCCTCTGTATCAAGATCAAGACCCTATATTTCCCCTACAGTTATTCCAAAAATAAAGTAAAGATAAATCATCAATTTGAATTCAAAAAATGGTCTATCCTAGTAATTACACAAATGATGCTTTTTTCTAAAAAAAATGTGATAACTTCAAATCAGATAATTTAATGGTGCAGATTTTTTTCAAAAATCAATTACGATTTTAATTTAGAACATAACGTCGAATATTGCATATTGTTTTTTTTTTCAAAAATAAAAATAAAATCAGTTACGATTTTAATATAGAAAATGACTAACTAATTCTAATTTTTTGATACTAAAAAGGAAAATATATACCAATCAGTTAAATTAAGTGATAATTATATTGTGATAATGAAGGAAAAACATATCAATTGAGATGTGTTATCTATCTAAAGTGTTAGTCAAAGAGTCCAATTCTATTATTGCATCTTAAAATTAATCCGTCAATAAATTTCATCTTCCCGTATATTTTTAATGACTTCTATATTATTAGTTTTTTGTGTTTAGATAAATTCTAATTATATTTGGATATAAATATTTTGTTTTTATTTCTACGCAGTTGTGTACACGGTTGAGTGGCAGAAGAGAGGTCTTTCTCATGCACATATTCTTCTTTTCCTCAATCCACATAATCAAGCTAAGATTGCTGAAAATGTAGACAAATTGATTTCAGCTGAGATACCTGACAAGGAAGCTGAACCGGAATTATACGAGGTAGTAAGATATTTTATGCTGCATGGTCCATGTGATCTTTCAAATCCGAAATCTTCGTGTATGCAAAATAATAGGTGTTCAAAGCAACTTCCTAAGCCTTTTAATGAGTGAACTATTGTAGATGAAAATGATTACCATGTGTATAGGCGGAGAGACACCGGGGCAACTATTGAGAAGGGTGAATGTAATCTCCACAATGGGTATGTTGTTTCGTTTAATGCCTATCTGCTTTTGAAGTACAGAGCACATATCAATGTCTAGTATTGTAATCAGAGCATGATTATCAAATATTTGTTCAAGTACATTAACAAGGGTAGCGATAGGATAACTCTTGGATTACAAGAAGAGGGTGAGGTTGAAAGGTTCATTGATTGTAGATATGTCTCTGCATGTGAGGCAATTTGGAGGATATATGGATTTGATTTGCATTATAGAAATCCACCACTTGAGCGGTTAGCTTTTCACATGAAGGGTGACAAGACTATACCTTTTCACGAAGGGGATTACATTGAAGATGTTCTTGAAAAAGTAGAGACTTTTAAAGAATCCCAGTTTGTTAAGTGGATGGAGTGTAATTGTGATAATGTAGACGGTCATCATTTGAAATACTGTGAATTCTCGAAGTATTTTGTGTGGGTAAAAAATAAACGTGAATGGCACCGCAGGAAAGATAGTCGATTTGCGATTGAAAGGATATATCATGTGCCGGTCGGCTGTGAGGAATTGTACTACTTGAGAATTATGTTGAATCATAAAGTCGGTTGCAAAAATTTTGAAGATTTGAGAGCCGTTGATCATGTTGTCTATAAGGACTTTAAATCAGCTTGTTATGCCTTGGGTTTGTTAGATGACGACAAGGAATATGTCAATGCAATAAAAGAAGCAGCTGGTTGGAAAATGCATGTAGCCTTAAGGAGACTATTTGTTGTCCTATTATTGTCTAATTCCATGACTATGCTGCACGAGGTATGGGATAAGACTTGGGAGGAACTTTCCGATGACATGGAATACAACTATAGGAAACTGCACAATAATCCTGGTAAGTTTATCATCTTTAAATTTTATATAGGTTTTCATTTAATATTACATATATTTATATATTTTCTCTAATATATAATGTAATTATAAGTGCTTATAAGACACAATTCTAATTTTTTTCCTAACTGTAATTAAAGTAAAATATATTGAATATTTGTTCTACTTTCAATAGTGTACTCTGATCGTATGGCAAAAATATTCACCACTCCATCCGTCCCGCATTAATTATCTAATATGGATATTACATACATGTTTATGTTTTGGTAGAATATTTGAGATATAAAGTTGATTGTAGTACATTTTTTAAATTTGTACTTCCTCCGTGTCGCACTAATTTGTTATCAATTTTATTTACAAAATATAGTTTTGTTATTGGTTGGAGAACAAATTTATTGGTTATTTAATATTTAAAAATGAACGTACTCCCACCGTCTCACGAATAGTATCATCCTTCCCTCCCCCACTAATTTTCATGTAGAGATATTATATAATCATAATGCATTTTGTCAAATATATTGAGTTTCAAGTATTAACGTTTAATTTAAGGACATATATTATTTCGTACTCCCTATATGTTTTATCTTATATATGTAGTATACGTATATATATATAATTTGTATTCCTTTAATTATTATTAAATTAACTCTTGGATATATATTTAATTGCATTTTTTCATAATTGTGCCAGGATTGAATCTAAGCGAAGAACAGAAGAAGAATCTTGCTTTAGCAGAAATTGAAAAAAAAATTTGTTCAAAATGGAAGTAGCCTGCATAAGTTTACAAATATGCCTAAGCCGATCGACTCTGCTATTGAGGATGCACAGAATAGACTTATTTTAGATGAAACATCATATGATATAGAAGAGATGAATGCTGAGCAGGCCAGGTTGTATAAACAACTAACGGCTGAGCAGTAGGGAGTATATGAAGAAATCATGTCATCTGTCGATATCAGAAATGGTGGAGTATTGTTCCTGTATGGTTATGGAGGGACGGGAAAGACATTTATGTGGAATACATTATGTGTTGCATTACAGATGCAGAGGAAGATTGTAGTTGGAGTTGCATCCAGTGGTATTTCTTCATTATTTCTTCATTAAGCCAGGTTCTGATGAGGCGGAGTTACTTAAAAAAATAGCTTATTATTTGGGACGAATCTCCAATGGCACATAAACACCGCTTTGAGGCACTTGATCGTAGCTTGAGAGATATTATACGTGGCCCTGATGGACGGTTATGTGATAAGCCGTTTGGTGGTAAGGTTGTGGTATTTGGAGGAGATTTCAAACAAATTCTTCCGGTCGTACCTATCAGTTGCATAAATGATATTGTGCATGCTTCACTATGTTCATCGATACTATGGAATGAATGCAAAGTACTAAGGTTAACACAAAATATGAGATTATAGGTGATTTTCAAATACATTTTGTTTAACATTATGTATACGTATCTATATTTTAAAAGTTATAATAAGACTAAAATATAATATTTTATGTAGGGTGATTCTTCTTCTTCGGATGTTGAATATATCAGGTCATTTGCAAATTGGTTATTTTCCGGTTGTGATGAGACTGCAGGTGATAAGTAACAACTGCTTTTAAAATATAGATAAGTATTTTATCTATTGGTTATTACAACCTCTGTCTCAAAAATCTTACTACCTTTGTTGCAATTTATGTATTATATCCGTCTTAATATTAGTAAAAACTGCTTCATAATTTTTTCGGTCTTCTCTCAGTTTTAATATTAACTTTTACTTTCTTTTAAGTTCATATTTTTACTAATATTTATTTATTATATGTTGGTTATTACTACAGGTGATAAGAACCATGGTGAAGTTGAAATCAAAATACCAGATGACATATTGATAAGAGATTCTGTCAATCCCATCTCAGCTATCGTGGATTGCATATACCCGAAATTAATGCAGAATAAAGACGTTGATGGATTTTTCCAGAATCGGGCTATACTTGCACCAACAAATGAGATTGTTGATAATATTAATGAGTATGATATGTCACTCTTCTTGGAAAAGAAGTGGAATACATGAGTTCTGATGCCATATGCAAAGACGAGTATTTAACCAATCAGTCGAAGATATATTTTCAACTGAATTTCTAAACACCGTCAAGTGCTCTGGAATACCTAATCATATACTGAAGCTAAAGATTGGATGTATCGTCATGTTGTTACGAAATATAGATCAAGCTTCAAAATTGTGTAACGGTACAAGATTGTTCGTTACAAATCTAGGTACGCAAATCAATTTTGTAAGCATATAATTATACATTTATACAATTAATTATTTGATTATTTGACATATAACATCGTTATTTTAATATATATATATATATATATATATATATATATATATATATATATATATATATATATATATATATATATATATATATATATATATATATATATATATATATATAAGCATGTTGTCGAGGCGGTAATGTTGTCCGGAAAAAATGTTGGTAAGAAGGTGTTGATAACGAGGATGATTATGTCACCTTCTGATACAACAAAATTTTCGGTTAGGTTTAAACGGAGACAATTCCCACTGACCGTTTTTTTTGCAATGACGATAAATAAAAGTCAGGGTCAGTTGCTCGCTCATGTTTTTGGCCTTTTTCTTCCAAGACCAGTATTTAGTCATGGACAATTATATGTTCTTTTTCTAGAGTAACTACAAGGAAAGGACTTAAAGTGCCACTACAAGAAAACTGAGAGATACCGACAGAAATTAGCGACGAAAATAAATTAGTCACTAATACCGACGGATTAGCGACGAAATAGCAACGACCTAGAGTGAAAAACAAAAAACGAAATTAGGACGAGATTACCAATGGATTTAGTGACGAATATGCCGACGGATTCCATTCCGTCTCTAATACGTCACCATTTTTGGCGCCAAAAAATTGTGCACATTTTACCGACGGATTTATGACGGAATGGCGACGGATATTTTTATCGACGGATTTGAGTCGTTGCTAAATTATTTAAAATAATTATTAAATTTATATTTTAGGTTAGCGACGGTTTAGTGACGGAATTAATTACCGACGGATTAAAATCCGTCGGTAAATTAATTACATATAATTACCGACGGATTTGAGTCGTTGCTAAATTATTTAAAATAATTATTAAAAATATATTTTAGGTTAGTGACGGATTAGTGACGGATTTAATTACCAACGGATTATAATCTGTCGGTAAATTAGTTACATATTATTACCGACGGATTTGAGTCGTTGCTAAATTATTTAAAATAATTATTAAATTTATATTTAGGTTAGCGACGAATTAGTGACGGATTTAATTACCGACGGATTATAATCCGTTGGTAAATTAATTACATATTATTACCGACGGATTTGAGTCGTTGCTAAATTATTCAAAATAATTATTAAATTTATATTTTAGGTTAGCGACGAATTAGTGACGGATTTAATTACCGACGGATTATAATCCATCAGTAAATTAATTACATATTATTACCGACGGATTAGAGTAGTTGCTAAATTATTTAAAATAATTATTAAATTTATATTTTAGGTTAGCGACGGATTAGTGACGGATTTAATTACGGACAGATTATAATAGAAGAGGGACAGACAATAGCATATATACTTTTTTAATTTTTCATATTTTTATTTTGGATAAATAAAACTATTTGAGATGTTGGTTAGTAGTGATTTTTTTTTATAAAAAGTTATATAAAAAAGTTAAGAATTTTTAAAGTAATGAAAGTATATAATAGAAAAAAGAGAGACGGACAATATCATTTACTTTTTTAATTTTTTTTTAATTTTTTGTTTGGATAAATAAAACTATTTGAGATGTTAGTTAGTAGTGAAAATTTTTAAAAAAAAATTATATAAAAAAGGTTAAGAATTTTAATGAAATGAAAGTATATAATAGAAAAAAGAGAGACGGACAATAGCATTACTTTTTTAATTCTTTTTAATTTTTTTTTTTGGAAAAATAAAACTTTTTGAGATGTTTGTTAGTAGTGAATTTTTTTTTACAAAAATTTATATAAAAAAAAAGTTAAGAATTTTTAAAGAAATAAAAGTATATAATAGAAGAGGGACGGACAATAACATATATACTTTTTTATTTTTTTAATATTTTTTTGGATAAATAAAATTATTTGAGATGTTGGTTAGTAGTGGATTTTTTTACAAAAAAAAAAAACTACACATTTATAAATAAAAAATTAAAGAATTTTACCCGTCCCTGATTTCTTTATTATACTTTCATTTGTTTATTTTTTTTCTAACTTTTTTATATAACTTTTTGAAAAAAAAAAACTTCAATACTAAAAAATGTACAAAATATAGGGTATATGGTATAGGGTATAGTATATAGGGTATAGGGTATAGGGTATAGTATATAGGGTATAGAATATAGGATATAGTATATAGGGTATATGATATAGGGTATAGTATATAGGGTATAGGGTATAGGGTATAGGGTATAGTATATATGGTATAGAGTATAGGGTATAGTATATAGGGTATAGGGTATAAGATATAGGGTATAGTATATAGGGTATAGGGTATATGGTATAGGGTATAGTATATAGGGTATAGAGTATAGGGTATAGGGAATAGGGTATATGGTATAGGATATAGTATATAGGGTATAGAGTATAGGGTATAGGGTATAGGGTATAGGGTATATGGTATAGCGTATAGGGTATATGATATGTGTATATGATACGGAGTATACGATTTAGGGTATAAAGTATGGGTGTATGGTGTATGGGGTATATGGTATATGATATGAGTTATGGTTTAGGGTATATGTTATGTGTGTCTGGTGTATGTGTATGTTGGACAATTGTGTAGGCTTCTCAAGAACTTAACTAGAATCTTAACAGAAAAAGATAACGGAGATTGGAAACAAAAGAAATCAAGTCGAGTCTTGTATTTAATACAATCTCCGTAAGAAGTTATTGCCCCGCACAGGTGCTTACGGTTTATATGGCAATCTTCTAGTAAGATAAAAACGACTTACAAGTAAATGATAGGAGCACTCCAAATCAATTACTCTAACGAACAACACTTTGTTTTGAACTTTGGACTTTGAAGGATTGAATGCAACAATATGCAATGATTTGGGTATGTTAATCTATCTTACTAGAGGGTAGGAAGGGTAGAAATACAGTATATGTGTATTGAAATTCGGAGGGGAAGTATATAAAGAGAGTCAAAGGGTTTGGTGGCTTTTCCCTTGAAAAGTCACAACTTTTCGGGTATAACAGCACTTGCACGGCCGTGTCCAATGAACTGCACGGCCGTGCAAGGCAATATGCACGATTGAGTTCATGGCTCAGCACGGTCGAGTGGCAAGGCAAGGCACGGTGCACGGCCGTGTCCTAGGCACTCGCACGGTCGTGCAGAAGCTTCTTCAGCCTGCTCGTCAGCCCTTTAGCCACAACAAGTCTACACCAATTTTGGGACCAACCCAAATCACACTTTGACCCAATATTTAAGTTACAAATCATTTGTCATTAATTTCTCATTCACACGGAAATGGTTTTGAGACATTAAATGAGTTATATATAATCTACAACAAATGTAGATTATCATTTGTAACTAGTTCCGTTAACACATAACGAACTTCCATTAGAAACTAGATCAACGTTAAGTTAAACTTAACTTTCCGTTATCCATTTCCAACAATCCCCCACATGAATGACAATTAATGCATGAATGCAATTTCGTCTAAAGTTCCGGCGAACTATTATTACATCGGAATAGATAGCTTGTGGCTTTGAATCCTCCCTAGTGAAATATTATCGGATATACTAGCCATTTGGTAGCGAGTCGCTTTGAACCAGTGACTGTCGGGTGTATACCAAGACAATAATACTCATATAATAACAGCTCTAACAATTGTTGTTCTCACGTTTTGTCCATTTTGGCCCTGGACCGTATCTCATTCATAATCGTTCTTTTAGAGGCGGCCTAATTACCTCTCGCTTATATAGGTGATTCTCACTATAAGGAGTATCATGCACTACTCCACCCGTAGGTATAGAAATCATTAAAAATTTTCTCAACTTATCCTTACCACTGCTGCATGTGCTTGTACTTGGATGTTCTGGGAATGAGTATTCAACATCTCCAAGTTAATAAACCGAGTTGTTGTTTCCAAGTAACTCTACTAGAACTTATAACTTGGTTGTCTCATTGAACCAAGGGCCTGGGATCTCCATTTCTCAAGGTTGAGTGTCCGCTATAAGTCCTTTTGTTGTGGGTTTTAGACCCATTCCCCTTAACAGTTTATACAGTTGATCTCGATTTATACCTTTGGTAAACGGATCCGCTAAGTTATCACAAGATTTCACATAATCAATAGTGATAACGCCATTCTTGATCAACTGTTTAATGGTATTGTGTCTACGACGAATATGTCTAGACTTACCATGATGTTCTACACCTTTTCCTATTTCTCATTGTCGTCACAATGCCTTAGGTTATGTAGACACAAACTTATTCCACAAAGGAATATCTTCCAAGACCATTCAACTTACATAGGAATTGTAATCTTTAATCATAAGTATATCTTCAAGTACACCAAGTACTATGATTATACTATTCCGGTGATTGATTACAATTACAATTAGACCTTGAGTCTATCTAGAATGATCAGTCCTTCGAGTGATCAAATTCTTCTATCGGCCGCTTTCTTCAAGTGGTTATTATCTCTGCATCAAGTTTCGACTTCCCAAGTATTCGGCATCTCTAAGTGGTTTGACCTCCTTAGAGTCTACCTTCAGAATCTACTTTACAGAGATTACCTCTCAAGATTCTACCTTACTAGAGTACACCTCTCAAGAATCTATTTGAACTTTCAAGTACTTTTTCAAGATAATGGGATTTTGATAGGACTATTCCTTCGATGTTCTAGAAATCTTTATTTCTAATATGACATCGGCTAATCCCATATCTTTCATGTCAAAGTTCTTCTTTAACATGTCTTTGGTATCAAATGATTCGATGTTCCTTTAATGTAGACACATTTGTCACATTCATTAATCTTGAATCCATTTGATAACATAGTTCTATAGAACTTCTCATGCCACTAGTTAGTTGCTTGTTTTAGTCCATATGAATACACAAGTAGATCCAACACTCGGTCAGTGCGGCATAGAACGCCCGTTGTGTCAATGGGATAATCTTGCATGAATCATAATGTCCTTTGACAACTAGCCTCGGCTTTATACTTATCAACGTATCCATAGGCTTTATACTTTCTTTTAAGAATCCAATTGCAACCTAATGGTTTGCAACTTGGAGGAGATCTACCAATTCCCAAGCATTATGGATTTTGTCTCACCGTTAATAGCCTCTTTCCGTAACGAACTATCCGGACCGTATAACACTTTCCATAACAAGCTTGCCGGTTCATTTTCCAACATAAATGATAGAAAATCGGTGACCAAAAGACTTTTCCACTCTTGCCCTTTTACTACGTCTAGGTCCTTCATCTTCTACTTGAGATGGACCGTTTTGTAGTCTAATATTTAAAGGTTTCATCCTTGGCACATCTAGTTTTTGCAACCCAATCGGTTCGCATAGGAAGATCAACCATCTTCCAAAATAGAATAGGATGCATTATTAATCGTTATCAATTATTTAACAGCTTTCAATTTATTTTCCATCTTAGAAAATTTAGAACCAAAGAATTAGTAACTTTTGTCCTCCAACTACATCTTGGTTCTTCTTCTTATTAAGAAGACCACCATAGTTTCTATAAATTTCCTATCATTTCAAGGAAATATATTCTCAAAGAATATAACGTGTCTTGCTTAAGTATTTCTACTTTAGCCAAATACCCCCACATTTGAGGTATTTATAAAACGGCTTATGAATATTTCATAATTCGTCATCATTGAATATTTCCTTTCTAAGGATCCATTCTTTTAACTGGTTAACGCTTTAACGAGTTTTACATTAATACTAGAAGTTCATATCAATAGAACTTATTTAGCTTGTACCCCACACTTGAGGTGTACCTCCCACATATCAAATATTTTATGAATATCCTAATTCATATTTAATACTTTCCTTTTATGTGAAGTCATTTAATTGTAATAACCATGTTATCTCCCCGACAACATAGTCATAACTATGTTCAAGTGAGGTCTCTTCAACCTTGGTCTCTTCAATCCTTTCGTTTTCAAGAATACCGCGTAATCCATGGTTTTGGGTCCTATCTTAACCTCCTTAGGTTTAGATATTTTTACCTTTGCTAGGTATACCCACATAAGACGGAACTTATCAATAAGAAGTTCACCATCTCCTTTAAAAGTTCTATCTTTCCTTTTTCTGTGATTCAATTGATTTGAGTGTGTAAGAAGCATTCGTTTGATAAATAAGTGTTAGCGTCCCAACAATTATTTTTCAAACTAGATTTACATACTAACCACCTCTATCACTATGAAATTCTTAATTGTTAATTAAGATGAATCACAAACCTTATTGTTTACTTAAAACTTTAAGGTTTTATTTTTACTTTTCCAAAAGATGAACTTTGCATTATCAAATGCAATCATAAATAGAAGTAATGAACTATCTATTTACTATCTCTGGTTTGAACTGATTTCTACAAAAGAAATCACAATTGATTTACGAATCAAACTTCATCTTAGGTAGTAATTTTAAATTAACTCGTCGACTTAGTGAATTTAAATTTACACGACCTAATTGAACACGTCATAACAATTGGAACACTTCAAACCAAGTAAATAAAATTTGAAATTTTATTCTTCGCACTTAAGCGGATAAAACATTTACAATTCAAGTTAAGGAGTCCTTCAACAAGGTACCCTTTACTAACACAATAACCACATTTGGTCAGTTCAAACTTATCCCGATAGACTAAGTTGCTCGAAGTTCAATAGAACATTTCTATCTTCATTCACATTGGCTTGAAGAGGGTTTTCACCTTGGTTGTTGATTCTAGGATGTTGACATTCCCTAGCCATATGCCCGGGTTTGCCGCAATTAAAACAACTACCTTTGACCTTCTTGGCGGTCCTCTTCACTTTCCCGGTATTCTTTCTCTTGTTTCCGGTACTTGTTTCTACCAAGTTCACTTGCGGTCTTTTAGTCATAATACACATAGTATTGTGCATCTCGAGAAAATCCCAAAGTTCTCTCGAGGTCTTTATTTCACAACACACCTTGTATTGTGCATAATCCAAGCCATTAAGAATATAATTGCGACACAAGAAATCGCTGTGATTCCATGTATCCAAATCATTCTTTGCTTTGGATTCATCCTCGTCGGATATCAATGGTGGATATTCCCAAAAAAATTGCACCAATTTTAATGTTGTCAAATAGACCAACATTTTCTGTTTCCACCTCTTAAAGTTCATCCCGGTAAGAATACCCGGTCTTTCCGCATGTACGGACACATGAGACGGAGGGAGAGCATTATGAGGTGCAACCCTTGAGGTTGTACCAGAAGGAGGTTTCTTACCATGAACCGAGTGAGATGGTGTAGTAGCGGGTGCAACATTGTTGAACGCAGCGTCACCTTGAGAAGGAGGCGTTCCATTCCCTTGACCGGAAGCGGTGGTGTCTTTCTCGGTTGCCATCTCTTGAAGATCTTGAAGAAGCGTAAATAACTTCTTACGATTGTTGGACAATTGTGTAGGCTTCTCAAGAACTTAACTAGAATCTTAACAGAAAAAGATAACGGAGATTGGAAACAAAAGAAATCAAGTCGAGTCTTGTATTTAATACAATCTCCGTAAGAAGTTATTGCCCCGCACAGGTGCTTACGGTTTATATGGCAATATTCTAGTAAGATAAAACGACTTACAAGTAAATGATAGGAGCACTCCAAATCAATTACTCTAACGAACAACACTTTGTTTTGAACTTTGGACTTTGAAGGATTGAATGCAACAATATGCAATGATTTGGGTATGTTAATCTATCTTACTAGAGGGTAGGAAGGGTAGAAATACGAGATATGTGTATTGAAATTCGGAGGAAGTATATAAAGAGAGTCAAAGGGTTTGGTGGCTTTTCCCTTGAAAAGTCACAACTTTTCTAGTATAACAAAGACTTGCACGTTAGGTGTCCAATGAACTGCACGGCCGTGCAAGGCAATATGCACGGTTTAGTTCATGGCTCAGCACGGTCGAGTGGCAAGGCAAGGCACGGTGCACGGCCGTGTCCTAGGCACTCGCACGGTCGTGCAGAAGCTTCTTCAGCCTGCTCGTCAGCCCTTTAGCCACAACAAGTCCACACCAATTTTGGGACCAACCCAAATCACACTTTGACCCAATATTTAAGTTACAAATCATTTGTCATTAATTTCTCATTCACACGGAAATGGTTTTGAGACATTAAATGAGTTATATATAATCTACAACAAATGTAGATTATCATTTGTAACTAGTTCCGTTAACACATAACGAACTTCCGTTAGAAACTAGATCAACGTTAAGTTAAACTTAACTTTCCGTTATCCATTTCCAACAGTGTATATGATATATGTTTAAGGGTATTAAAAATTCCTTTATTTAAAAGTTATTAACTTTTTTTATGTGTATGATATAATATCTATAGTATAAATGAGGGAGGTGGGATGAATAGTTGTATGAATAGTGCCAAAAGTTTTTTTTTTATTTTACTCTCACTAAGTTGTCCCTTTCCCAGTTTGCCCTCACTTTTAATTAAAAAAATACCACGTGTCCTCGGACACGGGCTTTTACTAGTTATTTTATATTTTAAATTATTATTATTTTAAATTATTTTTACTAATTATTATAATATAGAAATGAGAGTTTAGGGGTAGAAATATGATTTAAGGAAAGATGAAAATGCCAATTATTACTTATTATCAATAAATCATATTTTTAAGGTTTGTGGTATATGTATATGATTTATGGTTTAAAGTTTTGGGTATAAGTATATGAGATTTGAGAAATAGTAATAAGCATTATTAATATTTGTTTTAAAGATTAAATTATTATTATTGTTAATAAGTATTTTTTTTATAATTTATTACTATCAATTATTACTTAGGTATATTAATATTTCTTAGAAGTTTAAATTATTAAATTATTATTATCAATAAATTATATTTTTAGCCATTATTGCTTTAGGATTTAGAGTGGAATTCAAGGCATAGGTATATTAATATTTCTTAGAAATTTATTTATTTTGTTGTTTTACGTATTTTTTTCGATATTATTGTCATAATTTTTATTTGTTGTATATTGTTCAATTATTAGGTATATTAATAATTATTTTTTACTAATTATTATGATCATTAAAAGTTTTTTGTGATAAAAAATAAACATAAGATGTGGCAATAAATCATTAAAACACATATATTCACATGGATCACTACTCTAAGCAATATCTTCACCATTGAATACATCAAATATAAATTAATCCAATGATCCAAATTCATCCAGGAAAAACACAAATACACTCATTTGATTGGCTTTCTAATTTCACAAGGATTTATTTTTAAGTCAATCTGGACCATTAATTGCACTCATCCAATGGTCCAAAATCATCCTAACAAAAACCTACCACATTATTTTCTTCTCATTCCAGCTGCCTCCCTCATTCTCTCTCAATCTCCAATCGCCTCCCTCATTCTCTCCCCTTCACTGCATCACCGGCGCCCCCTCTCCCCTTCACTGCCATGACCTCCAATCGCCTCCCTCATTCTCTCCCCTTCACTGCATCACCGGCGCCCCCTCTCCCCTTCACTGCCATGACCGGCGGTTACCCTACAACATTATTTTTCTCCCATTCCAGCTGCCTCCCTCAATTTCTCTCAATCACCGATCGCCTCCCTTATTCTCTCCCCTTCACTGCATCACCGGCGGCCCCTCTCCCCTTCACTGCATCACCGGCGTGCCCGCTCCGGCCACTCCTCCGACCAGCCCTCTGGCCACACTTCCGGCCCCTCCCCTTTGTCCAACCTTTTTATCTCCCCCTCTCCATCAGATATGTTCAGATCTATGCTCTTCGACCAACTCCGGCAGCCTCCCCTACCCGATCAACACTAGCCTTCTCTGGCGTCCCCACCCGTCTTCTCTTCAGATTTGGTGCCTCTTCACTTCGTTGTTCTTTGCTCGACTTGGTTCAGATCTGCAATTCTCATAGGGCAACACCTCATATATGACTCACAAAATTTGGAGCTTGAAGAAGTCGGCCTTGTTGTTATGGTTTCGATTTGCTTGAAGGTACAATTTGGAAGAATATGTATTCTAAGTGTATCACATGTGAAGAAATTGCAGAGAGGAGGTTTTTGTTTTACTTTTTTTTTTGCTTGACTTTGGTGGATTTTGGTATGTGTGTGATTGAATTTTTAGTATAGTGTATTGAGATTTGAATTTCTAGAACTGATTTGATGAGGAGCATGTGGTTGAAGAGAAGGAAAACACAATTTCGAGAACCTGGCTTCATTTGTTCAATGCCACTCGCATACACTATGGGAGGAATGATCATTATTCATTATATTATTGTTCATAGAATTTGTAATTAAATATGTATATATAATTTTTTTTAATATGAAATGCAAATTTAACGACGAAAATGTTTGTCAAAAAACCCCTCAATAATTTGGCATATAAAAAAACGAATAAATATAGAAATTTTTTAATAAATTTAGTGACGGAATAATCCGTCAGTAATATTAAATAATAAAAATTATTATTACAGCATAAAAAATAACAACGGAATATTTCGACAGTAATATTAATAATAAAAATAATAATTACAGCATTATAAATAATAGCAACGGAATGATCTGTCGATAATCCGTCACTAAAATAGTCCAAAAAATAAAATGACCATTTAAATAGCGACAGAAAATCCGTCGCTAATCTGTCACTAAATTGGTCCAAAAAATAAAACGACCATTTACATAGCGACAGAAAATTTGTCGCTAATCTGTCACTAAATTGGTCCAAAAAATAAAACGACCATTTACATAGCGACAGAAAATTTGTCGCTAATCCGTCACTAAATTGGTCCAAAAAATAAAACGGCCATTTACATAGCGACGGAAAATCCCTCACTAATCTCTCGGCATAATGCTTTAAATTGGTCGATTATTTTACGAAATTACCAACGGATTTTAAAACAATAGCGATGGAAAAATTCGTCGCTAAAGCTGATTGAGAACCGTCGGTAATCCGTCGAAAGATTTGCCAACGAGCGTTTTACCAACGGAATTTTTCCGTCGGGAATCCGTCGCTAACGTGATTTAGGGACGGATTTTTGGTATTTAGTGACGAATTTTTCTGTCGGTAACTGCCATTTTTCTTGTAGTGTGCTTATATGTAATAGTGATGAACAGTCAGATGACACGACTACAAATGTTTGACACGACAACAAATGTTGTGTACAAAGAAGTTGATGTCGAATGAAGCCTTGATACCGAACGGAAAGAACCAGAAACAATGGGTTACAAACCCTAGATAAATAAAGCCTCAGCTTTTCCTTTATTCTCTGTTAATTCAATAATCAAAAACTCTAATTCTCGGATTACAACTTTAGGGCTATTTTATAGCACCCATAAAACTTGGAAAACAAGAAATAAAGTCCTAAAATAATGTCTAACCTATAAGGTAACCTATTAGGAGTCTAAAACTAATAAATCAAGTCTAAATCTACTCTAAAACCTCCTATAATTATTATACTAAAATTAATTCCGAAAATAATAATAAAATCATAAAAGATAAGAAAATATATTCCTCCATTCATGTCTCGATCTGCATCATTCTTCCCTTCTTTGAAAAGACTCGACCACGAGTCAACATCCGCAGCAAGAAATTTACCCTTATACCGTCGACGCACTGTATACTTACGATTGCTTTTCACTAAATCCATCCAATCCGCCCAAAAATATGTAACACAATCTTCAAATAACAATTTCTTGACAGTCTGATGACAAATCTGATCGGAGAAACAACCAATTGAAAGGATCTTCATACGGATAAAAACACTTAACGAACCTAAAATTCCTCGAAAATTCATCTGACAAAAATTTTGAACAAGGTGTTTTTCGATCAACCGAGTATGATCTTTCCAATTGACAAATATCACAGTCACACATGTCAAAAATCGGAGGTTTTGACCAATCAACAAACTGAAATTACCCGAATTCGAGAGGTGCAGCGATTGCGCCCCAGCATCTGGCATTCCGTTTTTGCATTGGAGGAGGTGTCTCGCTGTGTTTTTGCTTTGTAGAGTCGCCACGCCGTTTTGATTAAGCCCAAAATATTGAGAAAAGGCATCAGTTTAGAAACTATTTTTGTGTGATGAGATTTTTGAGTTCGGAGGTCAGGTTACTCCTCGGGAAGAGAATATTAGAGTATTAGAGCTCACCCGAGTCGCCTCGTAAAAACGAGTCTTTCGACACCCCTTCTTTCTTTAAATGTTGTGTGTGTGTATGTGCTTTTAAAAATGCATGCTGTATCGGATGTCTACATTGTACACTACGTATTGAAATGTATTGAAATAGTAATGGAAGGAAGCCTTATCAATGTTAGTTCGTGTCTGTCTTCCGTGGGGGAATAGTGTTTGAGGATGGAATAGTGTTCCGGGACGGACCGGGATTGCTTAGGGATGTGCCGGTGGTATGCGAACAGAGCTTCGGCGTGCCTCCGGATTGTCAAGTGTGCACTCGGGCAGAGTTTCGGTGTGCGTTGAGATCGCAGGGATCGTTGGCTGGATTCGGGCAGAGGTTTGGCGTGCGTCGAGATCGTCGGTTGCATTCAGGCAGAGTTCTGGTGTGCGTTGGGATCGTCAGTTTGGCTCGGAAAGGGCCAGGACGCCTCGGGAAAGACCAGGTAAGGCTTCAGAGTACCACGAGGGGCCTCAGAATACCTCGAAAGTGCCTCGGGGCAGCGCGGTAGCATCTCGAGAGCGCTCGGTAGGGCTTCGGAGCACCGCGAGGGAGCTCGGAAGGCCCCGGAAGGAACCGAAAGGGACCGGGAGTGCCCCGAGGGGTCTTAGAAGGGGAGCCTGAAGGCTTAGGGAGAGAGGAGAAGAGGGAGATGTGTAAAATGAGGGAGGGGGAGCCCTCTATTTATAGGTGAGGAAAATGTGCAAGAAGGTCCGTACGGACCTTCCATGAAATCCAAAATTTTGGTTTTCCCGGATTTGAGGGAATAATGTGGACTTTAAGAGGATTTTGTCATAATTATGTCTGGTTGCAAAGAGGTCCGTATGGACATATTTGCATGCAAAGAGGTCCGTACGGACCTTCTGTACTTTTCCAAATTTTGCAAAATTCCTAAAAAATCCTTTTATGTTTTTTTGTCCCAGAAAGGCCCCCCCATTGGTTTGGTTGGTGGTTTTTTGGGTTTTTGAGGGTTTCTGAGGGTTCTTGAGGGTTTTTTGAGGGTTTCGGGTGTTCGAGACTGCGTTTGTGTGAGTCTGCGGTGTTTCCCAGGCGTTTGGAAGAGAGTGATCCAGATTGGGGTACTTACAGAAGCCCCTCGACGATGTCACTTCGGAGGAAGTGGGGTCGTCGATAAGATAAGGTTCATGATCTGGATCGCTTGCATGAGAGAGGAGGTGACCATGTAGGTCGGTTCGTGAAGACGTGGCAGTGTCCTGTTGTGTAGTGACTGCCAAGGTTGGCTGTGAGGACATGGTGGTGTCCTACTGTGTGACCGTTTAGGTCAGTTGGCTGGACCCTGTGATAGGATTCCTACGTATCCCTAGCGGGAATCAAGCCTGACCGTAGTTCATGTGTGGGGTGAGTGTTGTCGTGTACGAGGACGTGTGATGTCCTCTAACTGAGACTCTATGTGTGGACGTGTCAGTGTCCTGTGGGTGACCATTTAGGTCGGTTGTGAGGACGTGGTGGCGTCCTGTGTGACCGTATAGGTCGGTTGTGAGGACGTGGTGGCGTCCTGTGTGACCGTATAGGTCGGTTGGCTGGACCCTGTGATAGGATTCCTACGTATCCCTAGCGGGAATCAAGCCTGATTGTAGTTCCAACTTCGCGAAATTGTGAGTGTATGCGGGCGTGGTGGTGCCCTGAAGTGTCGTGACCGCTGAGGTCGACTGTAAGGACGTGGTGGTGTCCTGGAGTAGAAATTTTACGGTTTTCCGAACCCGATAATTTAAATCCTTCCGGGCTGGATATAATGATTTGGGAGGTTTATACGGTCTTCCGGACCGAGTGGTTTAGAGCCTTACGAGTTGCGGATAGCGATTTGGCTGATTTATGCGGTCTCCCGGACCAAGTGGTTTAAAGCCTTCCGACTGCGGATATTGATTTGGCTGATTTATGTGGTCTCCCGGACCGAGTGGTTTAAAGCCTTCCGGGCTGCGGATATTGATTTGGCTGATTTATGCGGTCTCCCGGACCGAGTGGTTTAAAACCATCCGGGCTGCGGATAGTGGTGAGGACGTGTTATGCCCTCTGACTGTGATTGTGTCGTGCGTGAGGTCGTGACTTGTCCTGTGGTTGTGTCGTGCGTGAGGATGTGTTGTGTCCTATGTGACTGAGGTTTTGTCATGCGTGAGGACGTGACTTGTCCTCTGTCTGTGGTTGTGTCATGAGTAAGGATGTGTTGTGTCCTCTGACTGTAGTTGTGTCGTGCGTGAGGATGTGTTGTGTCCTCTGACTGTGGTTGTGTCATGCGTGAGGATGTGTTGTGTCCTCTAACTGTACTTGTGTCGTGCGTGAGGACGTGACTTGTCTTGTGGTTGTGTCGTGCGTGAGGATGTGTTGTGTCCTCTGACTGAGGTTTTGTCGTGCGTGAGGACGTGACTTATCCTTTGATTGTGGTTGTGTCGTGCGTGAGGATGTGTTGTGTCCTCTGACTGTAGTTGTGTCGTGCGTGAGGATGTGTTATGTCCTCTGACTGTGGTTGTGTCATGCGTGAGGATGTGTTGTGTCCTCTGACTGTAGTTGTGTCGTGTGTGAGGATGTGTTGTGTCCTCTGACTGTAGTTGTGTCATGCGTGAGGATGTGCTGTGTCCTCTGACTATAGTTGTATCGTGCGTGAGGATGTGTTGTGTCCTCTGACTGTGGTTTTGGGAGGCGTGATTGCCTTGTGCTTGATTGTGAGAGGCGTGATTACCCCGTGTTTTGATTTTGAGAGGCGTGATTGCCTCGTGTTTTGATTTTGAGAGGCGTGATTGCCTCGTGTTTTGATTTTGAGAGGCGTGATTGCCTCGTGTTTTGATTTTGAGAGGCGTGATTGCCTCGTGTTTTGTCCGCTGGGGAAAGGTTGGACTTACGATGACTGCCAGTGTTCATCTGCTGGGGACGCGTAGTCTCATATGGGCTTCAAGAGTTCCCATTTGAGTTTTGTCCGTGGAGGAGGAGATTTCAGGCTTACTTTGATGGCCGGTGTTTGGTTCACCATTTTTTGTTTTGGAGGCGTTTTGTGCCTTGGGATTTGTGTTTGGAGGCGTTTATGCCTTTTGTGTTTGTTTTACCATTTAGTGGGCGAGGTTCGGGCTTACAATGACGGTCGGTGTTTGGTTTTGTCGTTTGGTGGGCGAAATTCGGACTTACGATGACGGGCGGGGTTTGTATTGTTGGGTTAAGGACCAAACTGCATTGAATCTGCTGAAAAAAGGCCTTTGGACAGCCAGGGGCAAAGATTATAAGGGCAAAGGAGTAATTTGGCCAAATAATGCAAAGAGGTCCGTACGGATCTTCTTTGTTTGCAAAGAGGTCCGTACGGACCTTTGTGGAATTTTAATTTTCCAGGCTTTGACCAGCTTCAGCAACGAGGCATCCCCCATTGTTCCCCCTTCCAGTTCGTGAAAAACAGAGAGAGAGAAGGAGAGAAAACATTGGTTTTTGACCAAAATTTCCTAAGTAAATCCTCCTCATTTGCTTGAATTGCTCGTTATGGCGGAAAGAGCGAGAATAGGTCATCGTCAAAGGGGCCCAGAGGCGATTGAACGGAGGTCGGACCTTCAAAGGAATTGCACTTCCTTTACGCCTTCGTCGAGGAATCCGAACGTGTTGTATCCGGATTCGGAGGTGCACAACATGAGAGATAGGACCGCCGGGGAGGTAAGAAATCAATTTTGTCTTGATTCTTATGCGAATTGTTGTATGCTAGAACTAGGTTTTAGTTTTCGCATATTTGGGGCTTTTGTTATTGCCATGCTTTTTTGTGAAATTCGTGATGAATTGTTGAAATTGAGCATGTAAGAATTGTGGGTATGTGATTTTTGTGCAAAAATGTGGAGAGTAGCTCTTATTTGTGAAAATAAAGCACCTCTCTTTGAAATGCATGCTTTGGTGATTTGTACCTTATGCTATTTCCGTATGCACATTGTGAAAAATTGCCGCGTAGGAACGGACTTTGTGTAAAGAGTGTGACGTGTGCCGTGTTTTGTGACGGGTTTTGTCTGAAAGTGTGTGCCGTGTAGGGACGGACTTTTTGAAAATGTGTCATGTAGTGTGTGCCGTGTTTTTGTGACGGACTTTGTGGGGAGTTTATGTGCAATGTGTGCCGTGTTTCGTGACGGGTTTTTTTTTGTTTTGTTTTGTTTTGACGGACTTTTTATGCTTTGCCGTGTTGGGAGAGACTTTTATGCTTTGCCTTGTTAGGACGGACTTTTTATGCTTTTGCCGTGTTGGGATGGACTTTTTATGCTTTTGCCGTGTTGGGACGGACTTTTTATGCTTTTGCCATGTTGGGACAGACTTTTTATGATTTTTCCGTGTTGGGACGGACTTTTTATGCTTTTGCCGTGCTGGGACGGACTTTTTATGCTTTTGTTTCCTTTTGGTATTTTGCATTAAGTACTGTGATTGACGTCCCTTTGCTGTGTTTACCTGCAGGATGAGGGGCCTTTGTCCGGAAAGGCAAAGAAGATGAAGTCTCAGGGGTCGCTTGAGGCTGTAGTTGAGCTGTGGCAGCATTTACCAGATATCTCTAGGGAGGGTAGACCAAGTCCTAAGAGGCTGGTCTTTGCTTCTGGTTTGGGCGCGTTCGTTGAGAACCTTGTCGGGATCGCAGAGACGAGGATGAACAAGATCATCTTCCTGGCCTTGTCTGAGTATTGGTGGGACACCACGCATACCTTTCATCTGAGCTGGGGAGAGGTGACGCTGACTCCCACCGACTTTGCGGCGATTACTAGGCTTTCCTTCAAAGGAGGGCCAGTGAGATGGCGGGACAGGATGTCTGATGGGACGCTGGTGGAGCTGCTGGGCTTTGCGCCTTCTCCTCGTAGGGGCATGGGCATGTTATAAGGCGATGTGGAGGCGCAGATTACGGCCAACATCAGGGCCTATCGCCGGGGCACCGGCTTGGTGACGGCTGAGCAGCTGGCGCGCTCTTTCTTGTGGTTCGCTCTTTCCGAGACTTTGTTCTCGAACCACTCTTCCTCGGCTCCTTTTCCTCTACTGGAGAGCTTGGTGGATTTTGGGAGGGTCTGTGAGATTGCTTGGGGCGAGGCAGGCTTGGCCGAGCTCTATTTTTCCTTTGACCGGTTTAGCCGAGGCGTGGCCATTTCCCTAGGATGCTTCGATTTTGAGTTGGAGGTATGAGTTTATTGCTGTTTGTGATTTAGCAGTTTGTCATTTCTCCGTCTTCTTTTGCCCTGAGCTTTATCTTCTTTTGTTTCAGGTGTGGTTTTATGAGATCTTTCGGTGTTTTCCATGGGATCGGGATGCTGAGGCCATGGGGGCCTATCCTGCTATGCTGGGCTGGGCCCGTCCGTTGAGGAGGAGGAGGACGGTCAGGGGGAAGCTCAACATCACTTATCCGGATGTGCAGGAGTTCATAGAGAGAGACAGCCCGGCGGAGTTTGAGCTATATCCCTGGGCTCGGTATGGCGGGGACGAGCTCGAGGGTGGTCCCGTGGTGACGCAGCAGAGGAAGATGCTGCGGGGCCTGACTTGTGATGTCATATACTTGGGGGAGAGGGTCTTCTGGCAGTATGGCCCAAGTGTGCCCCCTATGGCTCCGAGGGATCCGCCCTTTGAGAAGATGCATCCCCGCGACATGGACGTGCTGGAGTACGATAGGTACCTGGGCGGCGTGAGTGCCGAGGAGTTTATTTGGTATGGCGAGGAGTATGGGGCCTTCGTCAGGAGGAAGTTGAGGACGCCACAGGTGTTGGCGAGGGAGAGGCGGGATGGCCCACCACGTCCCCCAGATGTTTCGGTGCCTGGGCCAGACTTCACATATGTACGCGGGGATTCATCGAGGCGGAGGGTGTCGGTACCCGTCCCTGAGCAGGCTCCGGCTGCCTATCGGTTTGACCCGGATGCTCCGGTGAGTGTGCTTACTCTTTTCCGTCTTGGCATCTTTTTTGTATTTTCTCTTTTTGTTGAGTATGACTGTATCTCTTTAGCTGAGCGTTTCTTTGTCTGTTTGCTTGTGCAGGTCTCGGGGAGATCCTTTGACACGTTGACCCGCCGTTTTGTGGGGATGCGGTCCTTTGCGAAGAAGATGGCGGGGAAGCTCTCTTGCAGGTCTTCGCGGCGTGTGCCGGCGTACGAGCCGATGGCTTCGAGGCATTCTGTGGACGTTCCTTCGTCGAGGGCTGAGCCAGGGCCACAGCAGGAGGGACCCGTTCGGGGCGGCATAGTACGGATGCAGGGACGTCTGCGGGAGTGCAGAGGCCGCCGACTTTTCACCAGTTCTTGCCTGCGCAGGAGGCTCAGGGAGAGGGTTCGTCGGCGCCTCCCTTCTTTGATCCTTTCACCGGGTTTGACCCTTCGGAGTACTTTGAGTACCCGCACGAGGAGGGGGTGCCATATTCTGATGACGAGGTTGTGGCTGGCGAGTTTTCCGAGATGCCTGACTTCTCGTTTGATGAGGTTGATGATGATGAGTCGGAGTAGGGCTCATTTGCTTTCCCTCTTTCCATTTTTTTTTGTTTAGCAACAGACATTTTGGCACCTGTAATAAAACACTTATATTTGCACAACAAAGTATTTTATTTTAAGATGTAATGTCGTATTTTGTGATTCCCGGGGATTGTCCTAGGATTTGTTGCTAGTTTATTATTTGTGCATGCCACGTGAGTTGGGAGTGCGTTTGTGAGTAGTGTATGCTTGTCGGAAATGGCTTTGGCCAAAATTTGGGCAGTTTGGAGCAAGGTCCTGCTGGGAACAATGGCTGTTGTACTGTTTGCTGAAAATGTGGGACCAAGGTGCAAGAAGGTCCGTACGGACCACCTAGGATGCAAAAAGGTCTGTACGGATCATCTTTGCTTTTGGGGAAGGGATAAGTGTTTTTAGGATGTCTGAACTTTCCCCACTTCCTATTTGCAGTCATTTCGAGCTTTCTTCCCCATTTTCTCTAGGAACCTCCATTTTTGCCATGGATTCTTCGTACGTTCCAAGAGTTTTGCCGAGGCTTTCGAAGGAGCGGCAAGCAAACTTCCTTGAGCGGCTGAAAATGTGGATGCACCACCGTATGAGGCACCATAGGCGGGCTTTCGAGGTGAGGTTTCGGCTCTGCTCGGTTTGGTCCCTTAAGGAGTTGGTTCCTGATTGGGAATTGTTGCGGGCTGCCGCCAAGTTTTGGGAAGTTAGGAGGCATGTGTATAGCTTCTCATACAATGAAGTGACACCCACTTTTGAGGATTTTCAGGCCTTGATGGGAGGGCCGGAGGTTGAGGCCATCTCGTTTCCTTTGATTGGCGGTGTTGCCGTGAGCGTGAAGCTTGCATGCTTTCTTCGGACTTCATTGGAAGAAGTGCAGGGTATGACCTTTGATTCGGGTCACATTGACATTTCTGCGTTGCCAGAGCGGTTTATGGCGATGACGAGAGTGACGTCTCGTGGGATGCGTTTGCCTTGTGCGTGATAGGGACGCTTTTCATGGTTGGCTCCCTTGGTGTATGCGACGGCGCTTTGCTGGATGTGGTAGGGCACTGTAGGGCTGGAGAGGATATTGTGCCATTGGTGCTGGGGGAGACCCTTCACGGCATTGATCGTCTGGCGACTAGAGATAGGTTTATGAGAGGGGGAAGCCCCGCTTTGCTCACTTTGTGGTTGCGAGAGAGACTTCAAGCTATGCGTGAGGCTCCGGCGTCGTTTTGCTCCTGGACATTTGCTCAGCGTCCTCTTATATTGGAAATAGATCAGTTCGCCTGGGAGAGATGGATGGCATAGCTTGGCACGCATAAGATCCATTGGTGGGTTCCGCACAGGGGGATTGAGACTAGGAGGGCCTTTCAGGAAGGGACTTATGTTGTCAAAGTTTTTGGTTTGTCTTGGTCCTCCTTCTACATTTCGTCGCTTGTTTCTCGGCAGTTCGGGATGAGGCAGGAGCCTTTGTTGGGCTGGGATGACCTTGCCACTGCGGAGGTAGCTCCTCTTTGCATGGAAGCTCCGGGTGCTCTTTTGTATTTCCTAAGGGTATGAAAGTATTCCGCTTTCCCTCTTGTGGTGCTCCTTCGACGTCGGGAGAGAGTTGTATTGACCACGGAGTACCTGGATTGGTACAAGCAGCGTGTTGGGCAATCCCAAGTGGTTTTGGGGAGCAGCACTACAAGAAAAACGACAGTTACTGACGGAAAAATCCGTCACTAAATGCCAAAAATCCGTCACTAAATCAATTTAGTGACGGATTTTAGACGTAAAAAATCCGATGTTAAAACGTGCGTCACTAAATTTTTCGACGGATTACTGACGGTTCTCAATCAGATTTAGTGACGGAAATTTCCGTCACCAACGTTTTAAAATCCGTCGGTAATTTGGTGAAATAAACGACCAATTTAAAGCATTATGCCGACAGATTAGTGACGGAAAATTCCGTCGCTATTTAAATAGTCGTTTTATTTTTTGGACCATTTTCGTGACAGATTATCGACGGATTATTCCGTCGTTATTTGAATGGTCATTTTTTTTTTTGGACCATTTTAGTGACGGATTATCGACGGATCATTCCGCCGCTATTTAAATGGTCGTTTTTTTTTTGACCATTTTAGTGACGGATTATCGACGGATCATTTCGTTACTATTATTTATGATGCTGCAATTATTATTTTTATTATTAACATTACTGACGAAATATTCCGTCGCTATTTTTTATGCTGTAATAGTAATTTTTATTATTTAATATTACTGACGAATTATTCCGTCACTAAAATATACGAATATTTTTATCATTTTTTCTGATTCGGAACGGAGATACCTGCTTCATATATCGATGCATTATTAATTCCAAAACGTCGTCACACTAAAATGATATAAAACAACCAAAAATATTTAATATTTCAAATTAAACATACTAGCCAATCATGTTATAACATTCGTTCAACATAAAACATAATACTAAATGTTTTGAAGTATCAATAACTAAAAACAACTAAAAGACTAAAGAGGGTGATCCCGAGTTGTGCTATTGACACGCTCTAACACTTGATTTAGTTTTTGCTGAAAATCATTTTGCATTTTCGCTAGCTTTTCCTCCGTAAGTTTCGTCTCATCTTCTAATTTTTGCTCCAATTGCTTTCTTTGTTCTTTCTCTTCCATCAACTCATTTTTCACATTCATCATTTCTGTCTCATACACAGCTTGCTCGACACCCGTTCCTGGTATAAAAGAGGTTGTACTCTGAATGTCGCTAGCATAGGAGGAGCTCATAGAACCAATACCAAAAACACGTTGCTTTTTAACACCCCCTACAAGCTTCAAATAAACTTCATCTTTTTCTTCGGTAGTTAAATCTCCATCTTTTTCAACTGATGCCTCATTAATTAGGTGTTCATACTCCATCTTCAGAATATAATATATCTTATTATAAGCAATAATCACAAAAAATAAACAAATTAATACACTTATAATATACTTACACAAATATTCTTAGAATGGTCATCCGAGTATGTGCCATCTTTACGCATATGCATTTGTTTCTGAAGTTCAAATAAAGTAGGCTTGACACCTTCCTTTCTTTTTTGCTGCATTACAAACAAGAATATTATGGAGATAGAAAAGAAGTCAACAAACATTTCAATATATTCTTCTAGAGTCAAGTCAAAGGATTGCATGTATGGGAAACTGAATAAAAAGGAACCAAGTAATTCAACAAACAAACAAGAATATTTAGAACAAATAGATTCAAAAAGGTTGGTCCTAGCATATGTGCAACAGCCAGACTTAAATCAAGAAAAGGGAAGACTCGTAAATCAAGACCAAACTTGTATTCCTTTTTCTCTATTGCAAAAATCTGTTAAAAAGCATATGAATGGGTTGAAGAAACTTTCGCTCATCGACCAAAAGTCCTCAATACACGGCAAACTTCTACAAGGGATGCTTTATTGGAAGCCGGGGTTGGTCCGGATAATGGAATTACTTATGAACATCTTACAGAACCAATAATGATACGTTTCAGTCCGTCTCGCAGCTTGGTGTGGTATATCACGATTCCAAAGGAAAATCTCACAATGTTTACTATCCATAAAAATGGAGAAGTAATTCTGAGTGCATACCTCTAGCTCCCTCTCTCTAAAACGCGAGCACAAACACACAACCCCATGTATAAGCACTTGAGTTCAGAAGCATATGCTTGTGCTCACTTTAGTAAATTGAAACAATTTATCTCAAGAGATTCACATGGTAACGCAAAGAAATGCGGACCAAATTTACTTGGTGAAAATAATCTTGTTGGAATGAATTCCCGTATTCTCCTTTCTATGTCGAAGTCCTGGATCCCACAACAATTCATACAATATACCCGAACCAAATATTATATTTTCAGCTTGCACACAAATTACAGGAGTAACCCCTTCCATTTCATCTAATAAACAAAGCCTATTACCCATGATTTAATTCCCAAACTTATTCAATTCAATCATGAGTTCAGTATGGTTACAACAAAATTTTGCTACATTTCTATATTCGACACCACTTGCAACTACAAATGTCATATGAGCACAAGAACTTAACAGCTTTAGAGCATGAGAGATAATCACACGATTCAAGCAAATTATTTCTCCCGGGAATTTTATCGAACGGTTAGTGTGCCTTTTTGTAGACTTGTTTTCCCTTTTAAAATTGATCTTTCCTGGCACCATCCGAGACTAAATCCACACCCTCTTCATCCATATTTTCGTGTTCTTCAACCGGTGCATCTATTTGGCCCTTCCAATTACCTTCATAAATTCTACCCTCCATGAACTTGTCATTCACAACCATACCTTCAACAAAATTGTCTGCGCATCCAAATAAGACCCTTCATTTGTGCCTGGTTCCAAAGATGCCCATAGAGAATCCCCGTATTCAAGACCTGAAGGAATTGGACTGATGGGATCCAGACTTTGACATAGAAAGGTTTGTTCTGTTAGGACCTAGAGAGCCACGTGGCTATATATATTTCAGTCGGTGTTCTGGAGCTCAATTCATTATAATTTTGGGGAAGCAAATGCTGTTGCAACACAGCAAACCAACCATTGTTTGAGTATTCACTACAACAAAAACAGGTTTTTGTGGCATTTTTTAAAGTGCCACAAATCAGAAAAAAGTGCCATAAAAGCTATTTCCGGCACATTTTCCGGCACTTTTAAAAGTGCCATAATAAGTCGCGTCGGCAATACTTTCCTAAGACTTAAAAGTGCCACAATTTCCGGCACTTTTAAAAGTGCCACAATTTCCGGCACTTTAAGAAATGCCACAATTTCCGGCGCTTTTGAAAGTGCCACAATTTCCGGCGCTTTTGAAAGTGCCACAATTTCCGGCGCTTTTAAAAGTGCCACAATTTCCGGCGCTTTTAAAAGTGCCACAATTTTCGGCACTTTTTTAAATGCATAATTTCCGGCACTTATGAAAGTGCCACAATTTCCGGCACTTATGAAAGTGCCACAATTATCCGGCAGTTTTGCAAGTGCCTCAAATTTCCGGCATTTAAAAAAAGTGTCTTAATTTTCCGGCACTTTGAAAAGTGCCACACATTTCCGACACTTTTGCACAGTTTTAATGAACTGACGAATATGATTGCTGCCGGTAATTCACTACAAATAGATACAAATCTCAAGCATATTTAATGCCACATTCCTACATAATTTTAACTAACTGCAACAAAGTATATAAAAGATAACTTTTTCTCATTGTCATCAAAGAAAATAAGTATAAATTACATCATTCAGAAAGTAATAATTCAAAAATTTAAGCAAGATACACCGCCTTGACATCATAACACCAAAAGCTAAATATTCAATTGTTCAAACAAAAGTGTGATGAGATAATGGTCTTCTTCCATAGCGAATGTATTACAAGAGACGTGATCCATCACCTACAAACAAACAATTATAGCATTAATTACTTTAGTTTTTAAAGAGACTTTGAAAAAAGTTATAAAGAATACAATACAACCTCGTGTTACATCTATATTTCTCCATGCAACAGATTTTCCAATAGCTTCTCCCAACTTGGTGACTCCTTCGTAAGGCCTAATTAATTTTTCGAACGGTTTTATCGCTTCTTTGATAAGTACTTCCCAAAATTCATTTCCCAATTCAGTCCCCCCAACAACTTTAGAGGCATTTTTACTTATCAAAATTCCTCTAGCCACCACTTGTTTTGGACCTTTATAGTCAAGGAGATTCACAACAAAAACAGGTTTTTGTGGCATTTTTTAAAGTGCCACAAATCATAAAAAAGTGCCATAAAAGCTATTTCCGGCACATTTTCCGGCACTTTTAAAAGTGCCATAATAAGTCGCGTCGGCAATACTTTCCGGCACTTAAAAGTGCCACAATTTCCGGCACTTTTAAAAGTGCCACAATTTCCGGCACTTTAAGAAATGCCACAATTTCCGGCGCTTTTGAAAGTGCCACAATTTCCGGCGCTTTTGAAAGTGCCACAATTTCCGGCGCTTTTAAAAGTGCCACAATTTCCGGCACTTTTTTAAATGCCATAATTTCCGGCACTTATGAAAGTGCCACAATTTCCGGCACTTATGAAAGTGCCACAATTATCCGGCAGTTTTGCAAGTGCCTCAAATTTCCGGCATTTAAAAAAAGTGTCTTAATTTTCCCAAGCACTTTGAAAAGTGCCACACATTTCCGACACTTTTGCACGCTTTAATGAACTGACGAATATGATTGCTGCCGGTAATTCACTACAAATAGATACAAATCTCAAGCATATTTAATGCCACATTCCTACATAATTTTAACTAACTGCAACAAAGTATATAAAAGATAACTTTTTCTCATTGTCATCAAAGAAAATAAGTATAAATTACATCATTCAGAAAGTAATAATTCAAAAATTTAAGCAAGATACACCGCCTTGACATCATAACACCAAAACCTAAATATTCAATTGTTCAAACAAAAGTGTGATGAGATAATGGTCTTCTTCCATAGCGAATGTATTACAAGAGACGTGATCCATCACCTACAAACAAACAATTATAGCATTAATTACTTTAGTTTTTAAAGAGACTTTGAAAAAAGTTATAAAGAATACAATACAACCTCGTGTTACATCTATATTTCTCCATGCAACAGATTTTCCAATAGCTTCTCCCAACTTGGTGACTCCTTCGTAAGGCCTAATTAATTTTTCGAACGGTTTTATCGCTTCTTTGATAAGTACTTCCCAAAATTCATTTCCCAATTCAGTCCCCCCAACAACTTTAGAGGCATTTTTACTTATCAAAATTCCTCTAGCCACCACTTGTTTTGGACCTTTATAGTCAAGGAGATTCACAACAAAAACAGGTTTTTGTGGCATTTTTTAAAGTGCCACAAATCAGAAAAAAGTGCCATAAAAGCTATTTCCGGCACATTTTCCGGCACTTTTAAAAGTGCCATAATAAGTCGCGTCGGCAATACTTTCCGGCACTTAAAAGTGCCACAATTTCCGGCACTTTTAAAAGTGCCACAATTTCCGGCACTTTAAGAAATGCCACAATTTCCGGCGCTTTTGAAAGTGCCACAATTTCCGGCGCTTTTGAAAGTGCCACAATTTCCGGCGCTTTTAAAAGTGCCACAATTTCCGGCGCTTTTAAAAGTGCCACAATTTCCGGCACTTTTTTAAATGCCATAATTTCCGGCACTTATGAAAGTGCCACAATTTCCGGCACTTATGAAAGTGCCACAATTATCCGGCAGTTTTGCAAGTGCCTCAAATTTCCGGCATTTAAAAAAAGTGTCTTAATTTTCCGGCACTTTGAAAAGTGCCACACATTTCCGACACTTTTGCACAGTTTTAATGAACTGACGAATATGATTGCTGCCGGTAATTCACTACAAATAGATACAAATCTCAAGCATATTTAATGCCACATTCCTACATAATTTTAACTAACTGCAACAAAGTATATAAAAGATAACTTTTTCTCATTGTCATCAAAGAAAATAAGTATAAATTACATCATTCAGAAAGTAATAATTCAAAAATTTAAGCAAGATACACCGCCTTGACATCATAACACCAAAAGCTAAATATTCAATTGTTCAAACAAAAGTGTGATGAGATAATGGTCTTCTTCCATAGCGAATGTATTACAAGAGACGTGATCCATCACCTACAAACAAACAATTATAGCATTAATTACTTTAGTTTTTAAAGAGACTTTGAAAAAAGTTATAAAGAATACAATACAACCTCGTGTTACATCTATATTTCTCCATGCAACAGATTTTCCAATAGCTTCTCCCAACTTGGTGACTCCTTCGTAAGGCCTAATTAATTTTTCGAACGGTTTTATCGCTTCTTTGATAAGTACTTCCCAAAATTCATTTCCCAATTCAGTCCCCCCAACAACTTTAGAGGCATTTTTACTTATCAAAATTCCTCTAGCCACCACTTGTTTTGGACCTTTATAGTCAAGGAGATTCACAACAAAAACAGGTTTTTGTGGCATTTTTTAAAGTGCCACAAATCAGAAAAAAGTGCCATAAAAGCTATTTCCGGCACATTTTCCGGCACTTTTAAAAGTGCCATAATAAGTCGCGTCGGCAATACTTTCCGGCACTTAAAAGTGCCACAATTTCCGGCACTTTTAAAAGTGCCACAATTTCCGGCACTTTAAGAAATGCCACAATTTCCGGCGCTTTTGAAAGTGCCACAATTTCCGGCGCTTTTGAAAGTGCCACAATTTCCGGCGCTTTTAAAAGTGCCACAATTTCCGGCGCTTTTAAAAGTGCCACAATTTCCGGCACTTTTTTAAATGCCATAATTTCCGGCACTTATGAAAGTGCCACAATTTCCGGCACTTATGAAAGTGCCACAATTATCCGGCAGTTTTGCAAGTGCCTCAAATTTCCGGCATTTAAAAAAAGTGTCTTAATTTTCCGGCACTTTGAAAAGTGCCACACATTTCCGACACTTTTGCACAGTTTTAATGAACTGACGAATATGATTGCTGCCGGTAATTCACTACAAATAGATACAAATCTCAAGCATATTTAATGCCACATTCCTACATAATTTTAACTAACTGCAACAAAGTATATAAAAGATAACTTTTTCTCATTGTCATCAAAGAAAATAAGTATAAATTACATCATTCAGAAAGTAATAATTCAAAAATTTAAGCAAGATACACCGCCTTGACATCATAACACCAAAACCTAAATATTCAATTGTTCAAACAAAAGTGTGATGAGATAATGGTCTTCTTCCATAGCGAATGTATTACAAGAGACGTGATCCATCACCTACAAACAAACAATTATAGCATTAATTACTTTAGTTTTTAAAGAGACTTTGAAAAAAGTTATAAAGAATACAATACAACCTCGTGTTACATCTATATTTCTCCATGCAACAGATTTTCCAATAGCTTCTCCCAACTTGGTGACTCCTTCGTAAGGCCTAATTAATTTTTCGAACGGTTTTATCGCTTCTTTGATAAGTACTTCCCAAAATTCATTTCCCAATTCAGTCCCCCCAACAACTTTAGAGGCATTTTTACTTATCAAAATTCCTCTAGCCACCACTTGTTTTGGACCTTTATAGTCAAGGAGATTCACAAGAACTTCCCCCTGCATATAGTAATTAACATTAGAGCCTAATCAAATCTTACATGTAGTAAATCTTCTATTTCAGCTACTTCAAGTAACATTGCTTTGTAACTACTTGAATATACAGACTCCTTGATGCATCTTCAAGCATAGAGCACAAGAAGATATATTTAAAGCAAACGCCAACCTTCAAAGAATAAAAGTGTAGCGTATAATAGAATAACAGAGAGACGAAAAGCGTTTACTGTGAATAGGATAACGGATGAATCAAAGAGCGATGAATGTGTTTGTTGATGATCATCTAACCATAACCAATAAAAGTATCAGTTTTGAATGTGGTACAAATTGATTTAAACTGTCTCTTCTGTCTATTAATTAAGGTAAATGATTACATTATTAGAAGTTTTTAAAGATGAACTGTGCAGCTAGAAAATGGTAGTCAAGAAATTTATACATCAGACGCACAACAATTTTCAAGTATAAACAAGATAATAAGGAAAATTGAGAAAGGCATCTCAGGGATTAAACAACTCAAAACAGAGCCAAAGCATGCAAAATGGTAGATGAAGACAAAGGTGAATGGCAAGAGAAAGTAATTCATCTGTTCTCATTTATGCATGAAGTAAGAATTAATTTCTGAGCCAAGAGCAAAGGAGGACAGAGGACCAATGAATGAAAGGGTCAAGGTAGTATTAGAGAAAGGAATGAGCTTGGGAATGAAAAAGCGAAGAAATAGAAAAGAAAGCAAAAACACCCAGAAAATGTAAAACTCACGAGTAATAGTTGATTTCTAACGTAAGTAGGCATACAAATAATTACACAAGAAAGGACCATAGATTTCCTAGTTGGTTCTGAGAGCAAAACGACAAAGTGACACTAAAACATGAATCAGAAGGGTATTTATGTTAAAGGGGAAAGTATGATGGCTTTAAAGGGTTAGGTGAGAACTTATGTGGTACGAATTGAAGTTCTGTTCTGACGTCGTCGTATCAGTTTTGAATGTTTTCACACTATTCCCATTCCTAAACATCGTCAGAGTGAATGGATAAAAGTTTCTCACATTCCATATACTTATTTCAGATCAAATCTATATAACCCATTTCAGAGTAAATTAGTTAATATCTTAAATAACAAAAATGAGGCAAGTACACTAATATCATGGAATCAAAGTGAAATAATAATATGTACCTGATTGTTAACATCATCTAGTTTTTTCTTCTTTGCTTGATAAATCTGAAATCAATTAAGACAACATTAAACGATGACATAATGAAAAGTGCATTAAACTAAACTACCCCATTTTGTTTACTAATTACTAGTACAAGCATAAATATTAATCCAGGTCTGAATACAAATGTGATTACTTATGGAAAAATGTCAACAACACATGCACACAAGTGTATACAATCCAAAATTAGACATTTACCTCTTTCGAATGTTCGTCGGTAATGTGATGCTTCTTTTTTGTCTTGTCTTGCCTGAGCTCATTGCTTTGTTGTTTGTTCTTTAACTTGTCTTGATTGATCTATAAAAGAAATGGTGTCTACATGAACAAGCCCACCACAATACAAGGGCTAACAAAAAGATTCTATTAGTATTAACAAGTTTAACGCAGTTCACTATTTTTCATTCGTTACCTCGTATGAGCGATCACGACTATTTGCACTTATATTCAATTTTTTCAATTGCAATGGGTCTGACCCATTGTCATTGTTTGAGTGTAAACGATGAGCACTTGATGCATCAGGAACCTAAACAAGTTAAAACATATTAATAACTAAGTCATGTACTGAGTGTTTGGTCGAAAAACAACAAAAAGAGGCAATTCCATATATGGAGAATTCAAGATCGATAGAGAAATCATGAACCATGATATATATATATATATATATATATATATATATATATATATATATATATTATTCATTCATTTTATTTTTGTGTGGGAGGGGGGTTACAAGAAGTTTTGGGTGCATTGTGTACCTGAGTGTTAACAGAAGGAACGGTATTCTGAGTGTTAACAGTGTTAACAGAAGGAATCCTATGCTCGAATCTAGACTTCATCATCTCCTGCATCATTAACTTCATCTCTCCCCGTAGTTGTTGCCTGAGTTTATCACATTCTTCTTGTCGTACCTCCTCTCGTACCTCCTCTCGTACCTCCTCTCGTACCTCCTCACGCGCCTCTTGACGAAGTTGTTCACGAAACTCCTCACGTAGCTTTTCAACTATTTCCCCTTGACGAATACCTTCCATTATCTCATCATGATACTTCTCAGTAAGAGTTTCTCGAACACTAGCCCTTATAGTTTCCTCCATAGAGATATGATTCACTCGTGTATATCCTGATGACAACCCAAACACTAGTGATGGGGTAGGACCTAGTCCATAGGTGCGAACACGGCCAGGTTTTTCAGGTCCCATAACTTGATCAAATATCTTATTTTTAACACTTTCTTCAGATCGCACGTCCTCTGGCTCTTCATTCAGAAGTTCATTAAACTTTTCCTACAAAGAAAAATATCGAATGTGTTTTAGTATAAAAAGTAGTACAAAGTACAATATAGTACAATCCCATAGGAAAATGCATTTTTATTCTAATATTTACAAACATATTGGCTTCGTTTATTATTCCAGAATCTTTGCCTTCTCTTCACGATAAAGTGCTGTGATATTATTATAATTGGTTCTGAAGTGTAAAACCTTGGACTGATCTCTGATGTTTCCTTCTATGCATGAATCTTGATACTACCTCTGTCCCAAAATGAATGACCAAAAACTTTTCAAAAAAAAATTTTTTTTGGACATTCATTTTGGGACATAGGGGGTATATAACTTTCTTATACTGGGAATTATAATCTACAATTCTAACAGATAAATGAGATCTTGAGACATTTTTCTCGTTACTCTGTTAACGATGTATTAATCACAGCGCTTATGAAAACAGGAAGAACAAAGATTTTAGCACCTTATGCTTACCATACAAATCATGCGATTTGATTATCATAAAGAAAAAGAAAAGGGCAATCTTTGATCATATGAGTCGAGACATTTGGCAGATCTCATTTATCTGTTAGAATTGTAGATTATAATTCCCAGTATAAGAAAGTTATATACCCCCTATGTCCCAAAATGAATGTCCAAAAAAACTGAGTTGGGATATCTGAGAAAGCTCACATTTTCCAAACAGGGCAGCCATTAGCCTGTTATTATATGCCTGTTCACAGTATAATCAAAGTTCTGCAGCAAGTGAGTTGACCACTCAAAGGAATTGCATAGATACTCTTTAATTGCTAGCCATGATAAAGATGCATATAAGTTTTCATTTTAAGTTATCATTATTTTGAAATTACACTTATACAATTATTGAAAGTGAATGGGTAATGGCTACTATATAACATAGTTTAACAAAGAAAGCAATTACTACAAAAAAAAAAAAAGTTCATTTAACATAGCTCTATTTCTATTATTATTATTTTAATTTTTTAATTCTTAATTTATTGGGTCGGGGAAAGTTTCTCTCACATTTTATGCTTGCACAACACAGTGACAATGAATTATTTTGGTGCAGATGAAATCGAGTTAGATGAACCTGTACCTGTGGCATCAGTTTCTCTTCAATTTCTTCTCAAATTTTAAAACTCCAAGAAAGTTCTGAATCTCACAACAAAATAATAGACTACAGAAGTCGCTCAGCAGTATAACAGGAACATCATTAAAGTTTTAAGACAGCAACACATATCCAAGACTATAGAAAATGCAACCGTCACATCCAAGACAATAGAAAATGCAACCGTCTCATTTTTAGAACCTTAAGACATTTAAGCAGTCTCAATGACATAGGTCACACTATCAAGGGTTGAACCAGTAAAATACAGTAGTTTTCAGAAGTCATTTAAAGCACCTCAATCATTCATATGGCACTTATCAAGGGTTGAACCAGTAAAATACAGTAGTTCTCCACCAGTATTAACAAACATGAAAAGAACAGAGACTGGAAAGGAACATACAATGGTTTCAGCCGTTTCATTATCAATAAGTTCCCCGTTCTTTTTTTTGCGTGTGGCAATGTATACTTCCATTTTGGAAGGCTCGCGTCCAGTTTTTTCCTGAATCTGCAAAAATTTAAACGAGATATGTAAGTCAACCCTCACAAAATAATAGGCATGAGAATAAATATATATGTCACCTAGTATTACCTCATCTCTCACCCTTGCATGACTTTTTCGCCCTGAAGCATTTCCCATCTTTTGCCTCTTACGAATCTTTTTATTCCTCTTACACATTTTCTAATTTAAACAAAATACAAATGTCACAAAGCATCAAAATATTAAAATTTATGCACAAAACAAGATAATAAAAAAAAATTAAACTAGCAAACTATACCTTAACAGGGTTAGTGCTCCAATAGTCAACCAACTTTGGCCATTGTTCTTCTTCAACTCTTAAATCAACTCTTAAATCACGATGTTTTAATCGTTCTTCTTTAGTCTTATACTTTGTATAAAACTTTACTCTCAACTCAGATTTGAAATCCCTCCACCTTTTACCAAGCATTTTCAAGCAAACTGGTTTGAAGGCATCATCGACATCATGATTTTCCTATATTAGAAGATGATACATTAGTGAACAAAAATCTGAAATCAATCAAATAAATAGCACTAATATTTAAAGGTCTTACCTTGATATTCAACCATGCTTTCTCCTTGTTTTCCTTGGGAATTTTCCTCCAATCCGGTTTAGTAAGTGGTAGATTCTCTCCATCCCTAGCAAGAATTCCCAACCTAGTAGATAGTGTATCAGCATTTTCTCTTATCGGCTGATTATAGCGATTGAGAATAATCTTCAACCTCTTGCTCCCATCACCCCATTTATCATCCAATCTTGCATGTCCTCGACCTCGCTTGCTACTAGAATTGGATGAATCTCGTCCTACAAACATAACAGAAGTATAAACACATGTTGACTGCATTTATCTTTGATTGAACTTAGCCAATATGGGGTGGAGCCATTGTGATGCATTGGTCTTTTCTCTCTTTTTGCAACAAAATGTAAGAAAGATACAGTGAAAATTTATATTAAATTGAACAGTTTTAGACATTATTTGGGCAAGTTATATTAACGTACCCCCTTCATTTTCATTTGCATCGTCTTCAGCCTGATCTGAGCTATCACTTGAGTCATCCGAAGTTGAGTCCCTTTCAGCGTCAGTGTCAGAATCGCTACTAGAATCATCACTACAAGGATAACGATTCGGATGAGATTCCAATTTATCTTGGGCATTTGAGGGAAATGGTTGGGAATGCCCTTGGAGCATTAAATCATGATGTGGTATTGAACCTTGCTGATCCATCATATTATTTCCACCTATAAGAAAGAAAATAGGTAAAGTCATGGTTAAATGTTTCACTTTCACTTTCAAATTCCAAATATATATATATATATATATATATATAGATATATATATATATATATATGTGTATGTATATGAGGTATATATATTAATTCACATCATTTTGAATCTTCTATATATTACAATTGGCAATTGTCTCAATTTTTTTTTCTTTTTTGGAGCAGATCAATAGTTTGAATTCACAACTTGATTACCTAGAAAAATAGCTAGACTCGCTGGAGGCTGGGTCACGACCAAGTAAGCATGCAGGTGGTGAGAAGCTGAAAAGCCAAAAGTCAAAGGTTAACAAAATTCAGATGGTAAGTATATCAAAGGCTTAACAGTTAACATAAAAACTGTCTTGGACTAACACTTACATCCAGCACGACCAAAATAGATATACTTGCATATAGAAGATCAATTGAAATTCCATCAAACTAGAATTTCATAACAGGAAGTTGATATGAGATTAAGAAAAAAAAAAAAAACAAGTTCCTTGAAAGTTGAAATACTAAACTCGTAGCAAAAAAAAAGTTGACCTTTTTTATGACATATCCACTGAATCGGATCATTATTAGGCCAAGAAAGTCATGTTTCATCACTAAAGTACTCATCCTCTTCGCTTTCCTGATAAGAATCATCATCATTACTAGAATGTGCATCACTTTCACTATGTTCTTCATACTCATCTTCGTCATTCTCATCTTCAGTGTTGTCTTTTTGTACGATGGATACTTCAACTGTTTCACCAATTATGTCTTTCCGAACCCACGAGTTATCATCTTCATTAACAAATGAGGTGTCATCCAAGAGTTGTGCGACATAAGGCTCAGATTCTTTGTCTCCCATATCGAAAAAGTCTCTAGGCTTCATTTTCATTACAACATGCCAATTTTCATCGACAGGATCTTGAACATACCATACTTGCTCGGCTTGAGATGCAAGAATGAATGGTTCATCTGATAGTTGATTTTGCTTATACATCAAATGATTAAAGTTTACGAGAATCAGCTTGTTAGGATCTTCGACTTTCCCTCTCGAATTGTTGATCCAATCGCATTTGAACAAAGCAAATTTTAACTCATTTGTGTACCGCAATTCAATAATATCCCTCACCCTTCCATAGTAAGTCACATCTCCAGAAATTGGGTTATTATCTTTTCTACTTGAAAAACTTTGAGTACTTGCGCTCAATTGAACCCCACTATTTTGTGTTTTTAACATTCTTTCACGTTGATAAGTGTGAAACCTTACTCCATTTACAATATAACCTGAACATCTCCTTGCCCATTTGTCAGGAAAGTTTGATATTAACTTAACAGTATCAGGAATATGAGCACCTTTACCTTTCTTCTCCAAGCTAATAATCTAATTTTATAAAAAAAAAAATTAATAAAATATTATATTTAAATATATCATATAAATAATGCTAAATATATATTATAGGTACTTACATGATCCTTAAGCCATCTAGGAAAATGTTTGTTGTGATTCTTATCTATTTCAAATTCTGAAGCACGTGGATTTTTGCGTTTCAGTTCAACTTTGTGTGTCCTGCTTAAATAATGAGTTAAATAATTTCATTTTATCCTTTAATAAACAAATAAAAGTAGTAATAGATATTTTAAGCTTACTCATGAAAAGTTTCAAATCCATCTAAGTTGAAAAGCAGATATCGATGTGCTTGCACCCATGACATCTCATCTAGACGAAATGATTCCACTTTCCCAATAGGCCTACCCAAATGTCCATATGAATCGTCACCACCCCCTCCATCATTCCTTGCCGGTCTATCTAACTTTGTCTCTACATCATGTAAGTACATACCACAAAATGTCATGCACTCTTCCGCTAGATATCCTTCACATATAGAACCTTCCGGGCGACTTCGATTGCGAACATAACCTTTAAGTGTACCTAAATATCTAGAGTAAAAATAGGTAATTAGATTTATTACTATATATCTCTGTGATTTAGAAAAAGATTAAGATAGAGAAAACCTTTCAATTGAGGACATAGAACGGTAATGCACTGGTCCAGCAATCATAGCCTCTTCTGCTAGATGAACAAGTAAGTGGACCATAATATCAAAGAAAGAGGGAGGAAATATAATTTCTAAATGGCACAGCGTAAGTGCAAGTCGTTCTTGTAGAGCCTTAAAGTCAGTAGGACGACTGACTTTTGAGTGCAATAGTCTAAGACAATTACTCAACTCAGTCAAAGTTTTGCACACTTCCTTTGGTAACACTCTTCGCACACATATAGGCAATAATTGTTGAATTAAAATGTGGCAATCATGACTTTTTAGCCCTATTATATTTCGGTCACCAACCTTCACGCAACGTGCAATATTTGATGCATAGCCATCTGGAAATTTGACATCCTTCAATACTTTAAGAAAAGTATCTTTATTCTCCTTACTCATGGTAAAGGGTGCCGGAGGAAGATATGGCTTTTTTTTATCCCCTTTTACAGCATGAAGTGCCTTCCTAATCCCCATAATTTCAAGGTCCTCCCGTGCCTGCAAGTTATCTTTTGACCTACCGTCCACACCTAGCAATGTGTAAACAATACTGTCACATACATTCTTCTCAGTATGCATTATATCAATGTTATGGCGAATCAAAAGATCCTTCCAATATGGTAACTGAAAGAACACACTTTTCTTCTTCCAGTTGTCTTCCCTTTCCTTACTGTCTAATTTCTTTCGCCTCTTATTAGACACAACTGTAGGCTTTCCTTTTCCATAATTTGTTGATAGACTTTCTAACTGTGCTAACAGCTCATCCCCGGATAATCTTGGCGGAGTAAGTTGGTGCTCAAATGTACCATTAAATGAGACTTTATCTTTTCGAAATTTGTGGGAGATGGGCAGAAATCGACGATGACCCATATAACAGAGCTTTCTTCCATGCTTTAGCCAAGAAGATCGAGTTTCCTTATTACAACATGGACATGCATACTTCCCCTTTGTACTCCATCCAGACAGATTGGCATAAGCGGGAAAGTCATTAATTGTCCATAGTAGTGTTGCACGCATGCAAAACATTTGATTGCTTGCAGCATCATAAGTAGTCACACCATCATTCCACAAGTCTTTTAACTCATCGATTAGTAATTGTAGGTAGACGTCAATGTCATTTCCTGGACTGCGTGGACCATCAATAACCATAGACAGAATAAAATAGGGTTGTTTCATGCACATCCAAGGCGGCAAGTTATATGGTATTAAAATAATCGCCACGTGCTATGAGAAACATTCATTGTCTTAAATGGGTTGAATCCATCTGATGCTAAGCCAAGCCTAACATTTCTGCATTCATTAGCAAAATTTGGGTATTTCTCATCTAATGTTCTCCATGCAAGAGAGTCGGCAGGGTGCCTTAATATTCCATCTTTGGTGCGTTCTTCAGCATGCCATCTCATTGATTTAGCCGTCTTTGATGACATGTATAACCTTTGAAGCCTTGACTTTAGAGGAAAGTATCTGACAACCTTAACAGGAATCTTTCTTTCTTTGTATTCTTCATTCTCATCTTGACCATCAAACATTCTATATCTCGGTGATCCACATTTTGAACAATTAGTAATTGATGGATCTGTAAATAACATGCAATCATTTTCGCATGCATGAATTTTCTTGTAATCCAAACCCAAATCCTTCACAAATTTGCGAGCTTCATAATAAGAACTTGGAAACTTGTCATCATGAGGATGGTATGCAGCCTTGAGTTGTTGTAGTTGTACAGTAAATGACTTGTTACTCCAACCATATAAAGCCTTATTGTGCAACATTCGCACAATAAAAGATAAAAGAGTAAACTCCTTACACCCCGGGTAAAGCTCTGAACGTGCATTCTCTAATAAAGTAAAAAATTTTCTTGATTCTTCATCTGGGCCTTCAAGGGTTTCCACCACTACGGGGTCACCCGTTAAACCTTGATGAGGGAAATTGTCATGAATTAGTCCTTCCATATCATCTTCTATAGCAGATCGACTAGTTGATTGATCTACAACGGGAACTGGATTGTAAGGTAAGGTTTCTCCATGACGGTCCCAAGTAGTGTAAGTCTCAAGAAAACCATACATGACTACGTGCTCACCAACAATTTTCTTGCGTTGGTTCACGGACAATCTACAACGCCTACATGGACACTTTATTTCTGAACTAGGTTGCTTATTAATATAAGCAAACTTGATAAATTCCATAAGGCCATTTAAAAATATCGGATCAAGCCTATTTGACAAATTAATCCAACTCTTATCCATTTTATCTGCAATTGGGCATTAAAAAATCAAATCAAATCAACAATCATGAATTAGGGGACAAAACTTGAGAGAAACGAGAAAAGTACATATGGTTGTAGGAAGAGACAGAACTTCAAAGAAACAAGAATGGTATAACAAACTAGAAATAAAAAGTAATAATAAATAATTATAATATTTAATCTTATAAATGTATTATGTTTACCATTATCCAAGATAAATACCCATTTAGAAAACAGACAAGAGCAAAATTGTCCATGTGCGGAATTCATTCATTATTATAAGGATATTCAAGCCAAAAAAGAGGGTTAGCACAAAGCTCTAAATCGTACCACGCCAAGCCCCTAATGCTGACTGGTCGACTTGCCGATATTATATAGTATACATAAACCAACGGTATATATATATATTTATATATTCTTATATATGGACTGGGTCCAGTTTTGGTTTGGTTCATTGATATCAACCGATTGAGGCAAACAAGCTAGAGAGCTGCTTTGATCGCATCCATCACACGCTAACTAAACAATCACTAACGGTGCATCTTTAATTTTTTTTATTTTGATTTGTGTGTGTGTGTACAATTTCAAATTTGATTATAAGTAGACTTGTTTTTCTTTTTAGATCCATATTTTCATAAATATAAAGAGAGAGAGGAGAGATAAATTGATTGATGGATTCATGATTTTCGAATTAGGTGGTAGTCGGTGGCGTATCTAATATTTTTGGTCAATAAATTTCGAATACAATTGCTAGAAATCAATAGAATTGCTAGAAATCAATAGAAATTCGAAAAGAGGTTTTCGATTTCAAAGCCCTAAATTTAAATTTGTTAGGAATTTAGAATTTTGGGGATTTGAGATTATCAGATGGAAAGACTATGAAGGGATAGAGAAGAGATGCACTGAGCTTCGGCGATGCCGGTGAGTTGTGGTGAGTGGTGGCGTTGGCGTCTTCTCCGAGAGCGATGGCGAGAAGAGAAAGCGGAACGCGGCGTGCGTTACCCGAGCTCCACCGGTGGCGTTGCGTCTTCTCCGAGAGCGAGGGCGAGAAGAGAAAGGGGAACAGAGGGCGGCGTCTGATGAGAGGGATTTTGCGTGGGTAGATTTACGATCTTCACAGCGGGCGGGAAAAACCTAAATATTGGAAGTAAATTGGGGGAAAAGAGGGAGGGAAATATAATTTGGTGAAATAATTTGGTGAAAATTCTAATTGGGAAAAGAATTATACCTTCTTCTTAATAAGAAATATGAGTACAAAAAGGAAAGGAAAAGAAAAAAGAAAAAATTAAAAATACAAATAAAATAATATACTCCCTTCTGGTATTGTCATTTTTAAATGGGTAAAAAAGTGTCGAAAAACTTGCGGCAATTTTTTATTGTGAAAATCAAATATTAAGGGTTATAAAAACAAAGTTTCGAAACTTCGTGGCACTTTTAATAAAGTGCCGAAAAATTAGCGGCACTTTTTCAAAAGTGCCAGGAATTTAGCGGCACTTTTAAGAAAGTGCCGGAAAATTAGCGACACTTTTAAAGAAGTGCCGGAAAATTAGCGGCACTTTTAAAGAAGTGCCGGAAAATTAGCGGCACTTTTAAAAAAAATGCCGGAAAATTAGCGGCACTTTTGTAAAAGTGCCGAAAATTAGCGGCACTTTTAAAAAAGTGCCGGATATTTGTGGCAGTTTCTGAAAAGTGCCGGAAATTTGTGGCACTTATTAAAAAAGTGCCGGAAATTTGTGGCACAAAATTAAGTGCCGGATTAAAAGTGCCGGGAAAAGCCATTTTTCTTGTAGTGAATATTGTTCAGCTTAGAACCTAAATTGAGGTTAGGATGATTCTCAATTCAATCATGTTTTAAGATAATGTTGAACGTGTAATCTTAAGTGGACAGAATTGACGGACCAGAAGTGTTGAAATGACACACATTTGAAGTTGCGTGGATGACGTTGCACAACATTTGCTTGATCCATTGCATTTTAACTCGTCACTGTAGATGTGCACTTTCCTCTCGTCCCTCGTTTCTTCCGATAGTCATGAGCTTTGCAAAAGTCCAAGAAGCAACTGCAACCGTAAGCGAGCAAAATGCCCATCGAGCAAGTGAATTAAAAGCTTTTGATGACACAAAACCGGTGTCAAAGGCCTTGTCGATGCCGAATCACCTATGTCCCTCCTATATTCATTCAATTTCAACCACTGCAACGTAATTCAGGCGATACATCCGTTAACACGCAAAACCCAGTTCACTATTCCTGGTCATAGGCTTTGATTTGCTTCACAAAGACTCGATTCATCGTCAGTGTAATTGTCGGGAAAGTCCGTGAAGCGTCGAGTCGGTGGGGGCGACGCGTGATGGCAGCTGAAGGGAGAGGGGGCGACGGTGATGGCGGTGAAGGGGAGAGGGAGCGACGGTGATTGCGGTGAAGGGGAGAGGGGGCGTCGGTGATGCGGTGAAGGAGAGAGAATGAAGGAGGCGGCTGGAAGGGGAGGAAAAGTGAAGGGGAGAGAATGAGGGAGGCGCTGGAAGGGGGAGGAAAATAATGCGGAAGGGTTTAGTTACAATGATTTTGGACCATTGGATATGTATGTAATTAATAGTCCAGATTAATCTAAAAGTCAATCCTTGTGATATTTGAAAGCCAATCAAATGAGTGTATTTGTGTTTTTGCTGTATGAATTTGGACCATTGAATTCATTTATATTTGATATATTTAATGGTGAAGATGTTGCTTGGGGTAATGATCCATGTGAATATATGTGTTCTAATGATTTATTGCCACTTCTTATGTTTATTTTTTTATCACAAAAAACTTTTAATGATCATAATAATTAGTAAAAATAATTATTAATATACCTAATAATTTAATAATATACAATAAATTAAAATTATGATAATAATATCGAAAAAAATACGTAAAACAACAAAATAACTTAAATTTTTAAGAAATATTAATATACCTAAACCTTGAATTCCACTCTAAATCCTAAAACAATAATGCCTAAAAATATAATTTATTGATAATAATAATTTAAACTTCTAAAAAATATTAATATACCTAAGTAATAATTGACAGTAATAAATTATAAAAAAATACTCCCTCCGTCCGCCTAGTAAGTTCACACTTACTGTTTACACGTTAATTAAGGAGGGAGTATTATATTGAAAGTGTTGTGAGTGTGAAAATAAAATAGGAAAGAGAATGAGTGGAGGGAATAGTAAATTACTCCCTCCGTCCCGGCCGAAGCGTCACTTTTTACCCAAAATGGCGTCCCGTTTATAGCGTCACCCTTTCCTAAAAAGGAAACTTTTATTAATATTTTAATATCCCATCCACTATTCCCTCCACTAATTCTCTCTCCTCTACACTCACAACACTTTTAAAATTCACTATTTCCTCCACTAATTCTCTCTCCTATTTTTAAATTACACTCACAACATTTTTTCTTCCCACACTTTTCCTTAATTTGCGCGCCACCCCTAAAAGGGTGACGCTTCTATCGGGACGGAGGGATTATAATGGTTTGTGAGTATTAAAATAATGTAGGAGAGAGAATGAGTGGAGAGAATAGTGATTTAAGGTTTCCTTTTTAGGAAAGAAACAAAGTGTGAACTTTGTAAACGGACGCCCAAAATAGAAAGTGTGAACTTTGTAAGCGGACGGAGGGAGTACTTATTAACAATAATAATAATTTAAAAATCAATCCATGTGAAATTAGGGGAGCCAATCAAAGGAAGTGTATTTGTGTTTTTGCTGGATCAATTTGAACCATTGAATTCATTTAAATTTGATGTATTTAATGGTGAAGATGTTGCTTGGGGGTAGTGATCCATGTGTATATATATGTTATAATGATTTATTGCCACTTGTATTTATTTGTTTATCACAAAAAACTTTTAATGATCATAATAATTAATAAAAAATAATTATTAATATAAAAATAATTTAAAATATAAAATAATAGTATCTAATAATAATAATTAAATAATAAATAACAATATATCATAATAATAATATACATGTTTTCTTGATGATTATAATAATTATTTAAAATAATAAACAACAATAATAATTTGTCTTTCAAAAAAATTATATATATAAAATAATATTTTATCATAATAATAATAATTAAATAAAAAATAATATTTAATAATAATAATAGTAATAATCATACCCTAACACACAAATTTATATACCTAAATCATATATCCCAATACCCTAAACCCTAAACCATACCACATACCCTAAACCATAAAGGGTATACCCTATACCATATACCCTATAGGGTATACCCTATACCTTATACTCTATACCCTATCGGGTATAGGGTATACCCTATAGGATATAGGGTATAGGGTATAGAGTATAGGGTATACCCTATAGGGTATAGGGTAGAGAGCATAGGGTATAGGGTATACCCTATACCCTATGCTCTCTACCCTATACCCTATAGGGTATACCCTATACCCTATATGGTATACCCTATACCATATAACCTATAGGATATATCCTATAGGGTATATGGTATACCATATACCCTATATGGTATACCCTATAGGGTATACCCTATACCGTATACCATATAGGGTATACCCTATATCATATACCATATACCTTATACCCTATAGGGTATACCCTATCGGGTATAGGGTATACCCTATAGGATATAGGGTATAGGGTATAGAGTATAGGGTATATGGTATAGAGTATAGGGTATAGGGTATAGGTTATACCCTATAGGGTATACCCTATACCCTATAGGATATATACCCTATAGGGTATAGGGTATACCCTATACCCTATACCCTATATGGTATACCCTATACCCTATACTCTATACCCTATACATTATACCCTATATCCTATACCATATACCCTATACCCTATACCCTATATCCTATACCCTATATCCTATACCCTATACCATATACCCTATACTCTATACCCTATACCTTATACCCTATACCCTATATCCTATACCCTATACCCTATACACTATACACTATACCCTATACCCTATACACTATATACTATACCATATACACTATATACTATACCCTATACCCTAAATGTATAGTTTTTTATTTTTTATGAATATAAATAAATATTTTGAACGTTTTTTAGAATTGAAGTTTTTTTTTCAAAAAGTTATATAAAAAAAGTTAGAAAAAAAATAATCAAATGAAAGTATAATAAAGAAATCAAATGACTCGGTAAAATTTTTTAATTTTTATTTGTAAATGTATATTTTTTATTTATTTTTTATGAATATAAATAAATATTTTGGACATTTTTTAGTATTGAAGTTTTTTTCAAAAAGTTATATAAAAAAAGTTAGAAAATTAATAAACGAATGAAAGTATAATAAAGAAATCGTGGACGAGTAAAATTTTTTAATTTTTATTTATAAATGTATAGTTTTTTTATTTTTTATGAATATAAATAAATATATTGGACATTTTTTAGTATTAATGTTTTTTTAAAAAAGTTAGATAAAAAGTTAGATAAAAAATAAACAAATGAAAGTATAATAAAGAAATAAGGGACGGGTAAAATTTTTAATTTTTTATTTATCAAAAAATATAAAAATTAAAAAATTTATATGTTATTGTCCGTCCCTCTTCTATTATATAATTTTATTTCTTTAAAAAATTTTAACTTTTTTTATATAAAAAATCTGTCACTAATCCGTCGCTAACCTAAAATATAAATTTAATAATTATATTTAATAATTTAGCAACGACTGAAATCCGTCGGTAATAATATGTAATTAATTTACCGACGGATTATAATCCGTCGGTAATTAAATCCGTCACTAATCCGTCGCTAACCTAAAATATAAATTTAATAATTATTTTAAATAATTTAGCAACGACTCAAATCCGTCAGTAATAATATGTAATTGATTTACCGACGGATTTTAATCCGTCGGTAATCAAATCCGTCACTAATCCGTCGCTAACCAAAATTATAAATTTAATAATTATTTTAAATAATTTAGCAACGACTCAAATTCGTCAGTAATAATATGTAATTGATTTACCGACGGATTTTAATCCGTCGGTAATCTAATCTGTCACTAATCCGTCGCTAACCTAAAATATAAATTTAATAATTATTTTAAATAATTTACCGACGGATTTTAATCCGTCAGTAATTAATTCCGTCACTAATCCGTCACTAACCTAAAATATAAATTTAATGTTTATTTTAAATAATTTAGCAACGACTCAAATCCGTCGGTAATAATATGTAATTAATTTACCGACGGATTTTAATCCGTCGATAATTAAATTCGTCACTAATCCGTCGCTAACCTAAAATATAAATTTAATATTTGTTTTAAATAATTTAGCAACGACTCAAATTCGTCAGTAAAAATATCCGTCGCCATTCTGTCACAAATTCATCGGTAAAAAAGTGCGCAAATTTTTGGCGCCAAAATGGTGACGGATTTGAGACGAAATGGAATCCGTCAGCATATCCGTCACTAAATCCGTCGGTAATCTCGTCCTAATTTCGTTTTTTGTTTTTCACCCCAGGTCGTTGCTATTTCGTCGCTAATCCGTCAGTATTAGTGACGGATTTATTTCCGTCACTAATTTCCGTCGGTATCTGTCAGTTTTCTTGTAGTGCTAGGCGTAAAGCGATTCTGGGGCCCGATTGTCGGCGCAGCTATTGCCTTAGGAGTGCCAAAGCCTGGTCTGACCCTCAGGATGTTACGGGAGATGCTTTGTTTGACTACGAGACCAAAGTTGACCGACTGACAGAGAGAGGTCCTCTTTTCCAGACTCGCAGGGAGGAGATCCGAGCCGAAGCACGAGCGAATGAAGCCCTGCGAGCTACTGGATTGTTTGACTCTACGGGGAGGACCCCTAATCTCGAATTGAGAGAGACAGAGCTGGCTCGCGTGGAGCGAAAGAAGACTCGCCGGGGACGAGAGAAGAAAGGGAAGAATGGCGAGGGGACAAGCGCAGATGGCGCGGAATGACCTCCTAGGTATCCATTCATTGCATTGCAAACACATTATTTGTTAAATGTATTAAGCTGTCTTTTAGCATGTTGTGAACTTGAGAGTAGACCGTGCTTGAACTCATCAAGAAATGTTGTAATCGTTAGTGATTTGTGATTTACTTTTAAAGCATTGCCGAGACGCAAGATCTCTTGTTCGCCTTTTGTTTCTTTTGTAAGCCTTGATGGCGTCCAGCTTTGGACCTTTCTGTTGTATTTGCGGACTGAAGCAGCCTGGGCCTTGATGGCAATCCCTTTTGCTTGGGTTTTGTGTTTGGATGGGAGGTTGGATGATCCCTTGACAAGTCGTTTTGACGGTCTTTTCCGTGGCTTCCTTGCCTCTTGTTTGTTGGCGTCGGGCTCTTGACCTCTTTTTTTTTTGTAGCTTCTGCTTGAGCTCATTATATTTTTTTTTGAAAGCTTCTGCGTGAGCTCTATTTTTTTTTTGAAGCGCGTGAGGGCGAAGATAAGCCCCTAGCTTGGAAGTTGACATGGGTCAGTCGTTTGATGTTGAGTGACCTTCGGATGTCCTTTGATGTTGCCGCCGTCGTTTGACTTGGTCAAGGTGATGTTGGGGCATGCTCTTGGAAAGTGTGTAGTTTGATGGAGGTCTTGGTTGACATTCAAACTTTTGACTTTTTTGTGTGTTTTTAGATCGGACCAATTAAGGTTGCCTACGTTCCCCCGGATTAGAGGGCTCAGGTCTGCGTAGTTCGACACTACAAGGAGTGCCAAGAGATGCACAGTTGGTCTTCTTTAGGCGAAGTATCTGCGAAGTTTGCTTCCGTTGACTGGATTCATGAAGGGATTGCCGTCTAGGTCTGTCAGCTTCATGGCACCTCCGGAGAAGATCTTTTGAACCACAAAAGGGCCGATCCATGTTGGTTCCCATTTTCCAGTGGGTCGGTTCGAGTGGGAGGCTTTTCTTTGAGTACCAGATCGCCTTCCCTGATATCTTGGGACTTGACTTTCTTGTCGAAAGCTCTAGCCATTCTGCTTTGGTAGGCTCGGACGTGTTCCATGGCCTTTAGTCGTCGCTCGTCTGGCAGAGCCAGTTCGTCGTGTCGGCTTCGGAGCCATTCGACTTCGTTGATTTCGCTTTCCAGCAACACTCGAAGTGAGGGAATTTCCAATTCCACGGGTAGTACTGCTTCCATCCCGTATGTCAAGGCGAATGGAGTTTCTCCCGTGGCTGTTCTGACTGATGTTCGGTAGCCCCAAAGTGCAAGGTGCAGCTTTTCGGGCCAATCACGTCCTCGGGTGGTCATTTTTTAGATGATCCGTTCGAGGGTCTTGTTTGCTGCTTCTACGGCGCCGTTTGTTTGTGGCCGGTAGGGAGAAGACTTGTTGCGTGTGATCTTGAATTCGGCCAGCAGTCTGTCGCATTCTCCTTCGAAATGGGAGCCATTGTCTGATATGACCTCGTTCGGGATGCCGTATCGGCAGATGATGTTTTCCTTGAGGAAATGTGCGACTTTCTTGGAGATGAGCACCTTGTAGGACTTGGATTCGACCCATTTTGTGAAGTAGTCGATGGCTACCAAGATGAACTCGTGGCCGTTACTACCTGGCGGGGCGATTTTCCCGATGACGTCGATTCCCCACGTGGCGAAGGGCCAAGGCGTAGTCATGCAGTAGAGATCTTGAGGAGGTAGATGATTGAGGGTGGAGAACCGTTGACACTTGTCGCAGCTTCAGACAAAGTGGATGCAGTCTGCCTCCATGGAGATCCAGTAGTAGCCCATCCGAAGAATGATTTGCATCAAGGCTCTGGCGTTCATGTGCGGCCGCAAACCCCGTTGTGGACTTCGTTCATGAGCTCACTTGCTTTTTCCTGGCTGATGCAGCGTAGGAGCGATCCCTGGTAGCGTTTTTTGTATAGCATGTCTCCAAGGATGACAAAGTGAGTGGAGAGGCGTTTTAGAGCCATGATGCTCTTGACTTTGACTCCTTCCTTGCGTTGACCTTCCTCGTTCATGAAGGCGGTTTCCCCGTTTTTGAGATATTGGAAGATCTGGTTGTACCATGGCTCGTTGATGGGCTTGGGCTCTGGTTCGATCTCGCAGTAGTAGGCGGGAATTTCCTTTCGCCCGACTTTGAACGGCTTGATTGCCTTTCCCTCGGGGATCTCCACGAGTGAAGCCAAGGTAGCTAGGGCATCTGCAAACCGGTTCCGGTCTCTTGGCAAGTAGTGAAAGGTGACCTCTTCGAATTATTCGATGAGGTCTTCCATGCAGGCGTGGTATTTTTGCAAGCCTGGGTCAATTGTTTTCCACCTGTTAGAAACTTGATTGATGATCAGGGCTGAGTCCCCGTAGACCTCGAGCTTTTGGACTTTCCTTTTGAGTGCGGCTTCTAGTCCGGCGGCGTAGGCTTCGTATTCGGCGGCGTTGTTGGTTACCTCGAAATTTAGTTTTATGGCGATTGGGGTGTGCTCGTCCTTGGGGTCGACCAAGAGCATACCGATGTCGTTTCCTCTTTTTTTGGCCGCTCCGTCGAAGAACAGTTGCCATCGGTTTTCGCTTTCAAGTGCGAAGATTACTTCTTCTGGAAATTGTGGTTCAGGACCTTGAGCCTCGTCGGTGGGGAAGTCAGCCAGCTGTTCGGCCATTACCCGCCCTTTGATTGACTTTTGGTTCACGTACTTGATGTCAAATTCTGCTAGGAAGAAAGACCATTTGGCGAGCCTCATTGACAGAGATGGTTTGTCGAAAAGGTATTTCACTGGGTCCATTTTGGAAACCAAGTGCACTGTGTGCGACTGCATGTAGTGTCGTAATTTTCCGACGACCCATACTAGAGTTGTGCAGGTTTTCTTGAGGGCTGAGTAGTTGAGTTCGCTGCCTTGAAACTTTCGACTGACGAAGTAGATGGCGTTTTCGAATCGCGACTCCTTCTTTTCTTGACAGAGCATGGCTCCGACTGCGGTGTCGGTCACAGTTAGGTATAACAAAAGTGGCTTCTCCTCGTGGGGAGGACAGAGGATCGGAGGACTCACAAGGTACGCCTTTATTTCTTCAAAGGCATCTTGGCATTCCGAGTTCCATTCGATGTCTGCATTTTTCTTCATTAGTTTGAAGATTGGCTCGCACATGGAGGTTAACTGATTGACGAAGCGGCTGATATACTGCAGGCGACCCATGAAGCTTTTCACCTTTGTTTGGGTTTGCGATGGTCTCATTTCGATGATGGCCTTGATCTTTTGATGATCAACTTCGATGCCTCGCTCGGTGACCATGTATCCTAAGACTTTGCCTCGGCTAACTCCAAATGTGCATTTGGCAGGGTTTAACCTCATTAAATGTTTCCGGAGGCAATTGAAGAACTTTCTCAGGTCAGTGAGGTGTTGTCCCTCTGATCCCTTTGAGTGGATGATCATGTCATCGACTTACACTTCGATCTCTTTGTGTATCATGTCGTGGAAGAGGGCGGTTGCTGCCCGTTAGTAAGTAGCCCCAGCGTTCTTTAATCCGAACGGCATTACCGTGTAGCAGTAAGTTCCCCAAGGGTTGTGAAGGCTGTTTTTTCTTGATCTTCTTCGGTCATCTTGATTTGATTGTAGCCGGCAAACCCGTCCACGAAGGACTTAACCTCGAAATTGGTTGTAGTGTCTACCAACATGTCAATGTTCGGTAGTGGAAAGTCGTCCTTGGGACTTGCTTTGTTGAGATCTGGGAAATCTACACAGCAGCGTACTTTTCCATTGGCCTTGGTGACCGTGACTATGTTGGAGAGCCATGTCGGGTACTCGATCACCCTTATGAAGCCAACGCGGAGCATCTTTTCAATCTCTTCCTTGACTTGTAAAGACCATTCTGGCTTGTTCCGGCGTAGCTTTTGCTTGATGGGCTTAGCCTCGGGATTCAAGGGAATCCGATGTTCTACTATGTTTGGATCTAATATGGGCATGTCTCGGTAAGACCAAGCGAACACGTCCACGAACTCTTTGAGAAGTGCATTCAATGCCATTTGCTCGGTGCCGGTGAAGAAACTTCTGACTTGCGTCTCTTGTGGCTCTTCAGCAGTTCCCAAATTCACTTTGGTTAAAACCTCCTCAGAAGCTTGGGCCCGGTTTTTCTCTCGTTTGACAACATGCTTAAAGATGTGCTTAATGTATTGTTCGTTTAATGTGTCTGCTTCTTTATCAAGTGAATCACTATTAACTGTTTGTGTGTTAGTTAATTTATCAGTTGTTAAAGATGCAATGAGAGGATACTCGAAAAGATCGAAGCTTTCATTAAGAGCATACGGGAATAATTATTGGCAATGAGTTCGTAATCTTCTGGCGTAAGGCCATCAGATGACTCGAGAGACTCGAATTCAAAGATAATGGACTCAGGATGGGCTTTGACACTGGACTTTAGGACTCGAGGGGTCAGACTAAGTTGTTCGATCATGCCCCTTTTGCTGGCGGTAGGTCCGGAGAAGGTGGCCCAGTTATTGAGTGGCAATGAGCTTGATAGGAGGCGGGGGTCGAAAGGCTTCGCACTGCCGTTCCCGATCATGGCTACCATGGAGTTATCAGAAACAAAATCGATTAGGTCTGGCACCTCGATTTCTTCACTGAAGAGCTGGTGGAGCAGTGGCTCGTTCCAGGCATCGTCTGCGGAGTCTTCCGCTCTTGTCTTGGGCATTGCTAGTTCGAATGCAGACTCGTCTTGCTTGTTGGTGGCAAGGGTGTTGACAGAGAGTTTTTCGAGTTCTTCCACCATAGAGGGGGTTTTCCCGAACCAGAATTCATTGTGAATAGTGGTGGTAGTGGGTCCCGACAGAGTTGGTGCGTCGAGAAATGCTCTTCTGACTGGATTTGGCTTGAGGCCTCTGAATCTTGCAAGGTTCTGCTGGAGCTTGTCCATGGTTGTCGGCCAGTTTGGTTTGGCGTTGATCAGCTATGTTTCCTTTTCTGTGTCTTCATTTAAACTGCCGATTTTCTTTGTGAAGTACCTAGTCATGTCGAAGCTGTAAGGGCGGAGATCGGAGATTGCGTGCAAGCTTTTTTTGTTAGTAGCGGAGCGTTTTCGTGCAGTTTTTCTATTTTCCACAGCGTCTTCGGGAGTAGGAATGTATCCAAGGCCATGGAGGGTATTCTGTTCCTTGATCTTGATGATTTGTTGGGTACCTTGATGGCGTTTTCCCAAACCAAGCCTCGGGATGTAGTTCATGAGCTTCATCATCTTCATTGTGGGAGGGATCTGGTCCCAAGTCAAAGGTAGGTCTATGTGGCACACCTGGGCTTTTGGGATTTCGATTGTGAACCCTGTCAGCATCATGTCGTCATTATCGTGTTTGATCTCCAGGACCGGGACGCCGTTTGTGGCGGTCCCTTCGGTGGTTATGCTGTCACCATAGATGATGGTAAGGTCTGTTCCTTGGACGAACTTTACGCACTGGTGGAGGGTGGATGCCACCCCATTGATCTGGTGTAGCCAAGGGCATCCCAAGATGGCAGTGAATGTGATCGGGATGTTGATGACTTGGAAGTCGGTCGGGACCATCGCTTCCGAACCACGGAGTTCGGGGTGGCTATTCCCAAGACTGAGCGAGACGTTGAGTCGTATGCTTTGATTGTCTGAGTTGAGGGTTTCAGATCAGTTGTCTTGATCCCTAGCAAATCCATCATTTTGGATGGAAGGACGTTCATGGCTGATCCCCCATCTACCAAGACCCGAGGGAGGCAGCGCTCGTCAAGTTGAACATTATGTAGAGAGGCTCGTTGTGGTCAGCCCCAAATTTCGGGAGGTCGAGCTCTGTGAAAGTGATGATGTTTTTGTAATGAACGTTGCCGATCATCTGAACCGCTTCATCTGGTGTCACGGTGATGGATATCATGGTCTGGGCCAGGCTTTCTTCCAGCTTAAGTTTGTGTGGGTAAGAGGAAGTTAGTAAGGACCAGAGTGAGATGTTAGCCTGAGTACGCTTGAGCTGAGTTAAGACAGGATCTTCAGCCTTCGGCTTAAGAGTTTCGGCTTCTTTGGCGTAGGGCCCCTTTTCAGTTCGAGGCTCAGGCATGGCTGGCCTTTTGTCTGCCCGTGGAGGATTCGTCAGGATTTGACCGGAACGTGTCAGTACATTCACCTCTGGCTTTGCTGCTTTGCTTGTCTCTCCTATTTCTGTAATGAGAGGGCCTTGGTTGGCATAGAGCCATGCTTCGCATTTTAGTTCGTTCACTGTTATTGCTTTCGTTGAAGCGTCGACAGTGGCTTTGAGATCTTCCCAAGACAGGGGTTGGGGTGTCTGGACCCTCGGGCCGTTGGTGGCGGTGCGGAGCTCGTCGCAGCTGATCATGGAGCAGATGTTGTCGTGGTCTTGTGCAGAGCTAGGCTGAGGAGATTTGCTGGAGTAGATGACGTAGTAGTCAAACTTTCCTGATGGTTATCCAAGGGTTCCGACAGTGGGGTCGCCGGCTTGGTATCTCTTTTTCAGTTTTTGTTGAGAAGAGGGTTTCTTCTTTCTTCGAGGGCGATCCTCGTTCATTTCATCTTAGAATTCCATTTCTAGACAAGCGGTGCAATCGCAGACGTCCCACCATATGTTTTCATTGTTATGCGGTGGTATCGGGACCTCAGGATGTTGACCGGACACGTCCTCCCCCGGGGGGTCTTGTGGCTTTATGTCGTAGCTGCATGGCTCGTACGAGGGCAACAGATTGACTTCTGGGAGACAATGAGAGACGTTAGGAGCTGCGGGAGCGGGTATGTCTTTGGGAGCCCCGAGTGGTTGGGGGATGGCTAATGTTCCGAAGTGGTGCATGGCACCTTCGATCCAGGCTTGTTGTTCGCCTTGGCATTTTTCGAGGGCTATGACGGCTTGCCACACCTCCTCCATTGTCGGGAAGTTTCTCGAGGGTAAGGGCCCGTTTTCCTCGTTGTTATCAGCTGATCTGGCCATGGGGAGTTGATGGACTGCCCTAGTTGCTGTGCTGGGAAGGATGTTGGACCTTGCGGCTTTGACACTAGGAGAATAGTTCCCGGGTACTCTCGATCACTCTCGGTTCACTGGAGGGGGTGACGGGTAAGATTTAGACATGGGAAGGCCTTTTGGCTAAAAAGGGGGGAAAGCTCACGTGAAATGCGGTTTCCGCTTTTATTTATTTTTTTTGTTGTTTTAATTTACTTAAAACAGTGTTTTCTCAGAATCCTAGTTAGGTTGGAAAAGATTGCTCTTCTTTTTTGCAACTATGCTAGATCTTGGTTCAGTGGAGACCATCTGTGCGGCTATAAGCCCCTCGTTTTGCACCTGTATTTCGACATCCCGGGGTGGACAGCCCCAGGCGAGGGTCCTATAGGGCAAGCGGTTTCCACTAGCCTAAAAGAAAAATCGGACCTAAGGACCGAGCCCGTCATGTTCGTTTTAATGCGTGAGCCATGTGAATAGTGAGCCGAGCCGGCCCCTGAGTCAAGATCTGGTCGAGAGTTCGGCATGACCTCTCTTTACCTTGCTTGCGCAAGGGATCTGTGACGTTAGGCATTGGCTGGGTCATATCGTCATGGATGACGTATTAAAGGCTTGATGACGTGGTGTCATGTAGGCAAGGAAGTATATCCGGGACGGAACATCGTCTGGGTGTAGCTTCGGAAATCAAGATCAGGTCAAGATTTTAGCATGACCTTTCATCGCTTTGCTTGCGCAAGGGATCTTGAGTTCCGAGCTTCGACTCAGAAAATGGCAGGCATGGGATATGTATCCAGGCTGTATGACACGGACTGGGTAAAAACCAACCGAGTCTGGACAGAGTGTGACGCAAGCGTGCAGGGTTGACACTGGCTAGGATGGGATGTTTGGAATGATCCCGTGCGCATCCAAGAGGCCTAGGAAGACCAAACGGACTGCAACTGAGACCACCCCGGGTTAAGGGTTGTAGTGTGCAGTGTATCCGAGGCAGCAGTGCGCGTAGCGTGCGGTGTACCGAGGCAGCAGTGCGAGTAGCGTGCTGTGTACCGAGGCAGCAGTGCGAGTAGTGTGCGGTCTCTAAAATTCTTTTTCTGAGTAAAACATAAGTTTTTGAAGAATTTTAAATGTATGTACACAGATGTATATTGATGCATTTTTTTTTTGTAAATAAAAAGTAAAGCACATGCACACACACACAAAATAGTTAAAGAAAGGGGTAAATTGAAAGTTTTACCATCATCATCGTTTTAAAAATCTTTTGTTTTTTGTTTTAAAGTTTTTAAAACAAAACTATCCCCAGCGGAGTTGCCAACTGAAATTACCCGGATCCGAGAGGCCCAATGATTGCGCCCCGGCATCTGGCATTCCGTTTTTGGGTTGGAGGAGGTGTCTCGCTGTGTTTTTGCTTTGTAGAGTCGCCACGCAGTTTTGATTAAGCCCAAAACATTGAGAAAAGGCATCAGTTTAAAAACTGTTTTTGTGTGATGAGATTTTTGAGTTCAGAGGTCAGGTTACTCCTCGGAAAGAGAATATTAGAATATTAGAGCTCACCCGAGTCGCCTCGTAAAAACGAGTCTTTCGACACCCCTTCTTTCTTTAAATGTTGTGTGTGTGTATGTGCTTTTAAAAATGCATACTGTATCGGATGTCTACATTGTACACTACGTATTAAAATGTATTGAAATAGTAATGGAAGGAAGCCTTACCAATGTTGGTTTGTGTCTGTCTTCCACGGGGGAATAGTGTTTGAGGATGGAATAGTATTTCGGAATGGACCGGGATTGCTTAGGGATGTGCCGGTGGTCTGCGGACAGAGCTTCGGCGTGCCTCGGGATTGTCAAGTGTGCACTCGGGCAGAGTTTCGGCGTGCATTAAGATCGCAGGGATCGTTGGCTGGATTCGGGAAGAGGTTCGGCGTGCGTCGGGATCGTCGGTTGCGTTCGGGCAAAGTTTCGGTGTGCGTCGGGATCGTCGGTTTGGCTCGGAAAGGGCTGGGACGCCTCGGGAAAGACCAAGCAAGGCTTCGGAGTACCACGAGGGACCTCATAATACCTCGAGAGTGCCTCGGGGCAGCGTCAGAGCATCTCGGGAGCGCTCAGTAGGGCTTCGGAGCACCACGAGGGAGCTCGGAAGGCCCCGAAAGGAACCGAAAGGGACCGGGAGTGCCCCGAATAGAAGGGGAGCTTGAAGGCTCAGGGAGAGAGGAGAAGAGGGAGATGTGTAAAATGGGGGAGGGGGAGCCCTCTATTTATAGGTGAGGAAAATGTGCAAGAAGGTCCGTACGGACCTTCCATGTAATCCAAAATTTTGGTTTTCCCAGGTTTGAGGGAATAATGTGGACTTTAAGAGGATTTTGTCATAATTATGTCTGGTTGCAAAGAGGTCCGTATGGACATACTTGCATGCAAAGAGGTCCGTACGGACCTTCTGTGCTTTTCCAAATTTTGCAAAATTCCTAAAAAGTCCTTTTGTGCTTTTTTGTCCTAGAAAGCCCCCCCCTTGGTTTGGTTGGTGGTTTTTTGGGTTTCTGAGGGTTTTTGAGGGTTTCGGGTGTTCGAGACTGCGTTTGCGTAAGTCTGCGGTGTTTCCCGGGCGTTTGGAAGAGAGTGATCCAGATTGGGATACTTACACAAACTGATCAAAACTGTCTAATAAAACAAAAGGTGATGATGGATCATCAAAAACCCTTTCAACAGTAACGATAGATAATGGGACGCGAAATACATCTGGGCATGCCATACCTTCAATCCCCAGACTCTCAATTTCTGCCTCGATATCCCTTGAAGGATCTGCAGCGTTCCTGGACCCAATTTTGTTACCCTGGTTGAAGGGAGTGACCCCTTCATGAAACTCCATGTCCTCAGATGATAAATCCGAATCTGAACCCATCGATGGATGCTTCACACGCGCCTGAAAGTTCTGGAGTTGTTAAATCTGCTTTCGCACTTCGTCTACCTCAATATCACGTATGCCACGTTTGCGATGATGAACGTCTTGACTGGAATCCGCTCCACGGTTCATTCCACAAACATCTTTTCCGCCATGAACACTACGCCCTCGTTCGGCCATCAATATCGATACCCTTGTCCAGGGCTTTGATACCAAATGATGTCGAATGAAGCCTTGATATCGAATGGAAAGAACCAGAAACAATGGGTTACAAACCCTAGATAAAGAAAGCCTCAGCTTTTCCTTATGAATATAGTGATAAGTTTAGTTTTAGTTTTATTTATTTAATGTTATTTTCGAATTTAATATTAGGTTGTTAGTATTTTTGGTATTAGAAGTATGTTAGGACTTTATTTTAATGTTTTATTGATTGATTAGGTTACTATATAGACTAGGGTTATTTTGGGAAGTTTTTGACTTGTTTTTCAAGTCCTAGGGTCACTATATAATTAGGATTAATTGTAATTTCGAATTTAAGTTGTTGATTAATAAAAATTGAGTGTTTACTCAGTTAAATCCGAAAGTTTGAGTGTTCTCCTTTCGTCCAATTCCTGGTAATCGTGCGCGATTCAACGTGGGTTGAAGATCGATTACTGACTAACGTGTGCGTTACAACAGTAATTGATATCTATCAAGTCTTCCGCTACGTCAGTTGGTATCAGATTCCGGTTCGTTCTAGAAAGAATGTGACGAGGAAAGAAGGCCACTGTGGAAGCGATCTACGAGAGAGATGAGGCGGTTCTGGAAGAACGCATCAGATCCATCGTAGATGAACGTATGGAGTTTTTGATGAAACAGTTAACGGGCATGATGACCGAATTGTTCAATCAACAGGCTTGGCGGAATCAACCTAAACCTGGTGGCAGCGACGGACAGCGAGACTGGGAGGTGGATTCTGATGGTGGTGATATTTCGTGGCCTTTCGTCGAATCGGCGACTACCGAACTTTCTATCGATTGGTCAATACCTCCAAAATATGATAAGTGTGATTGTGAAAATTGTCAGTTTGATAGTGTCCTACCTTTTTCCGATACACCTTTTCCACAATCTATGATTGGTTGGTTTCAGCCTTCGATTTACGATGATGAGATTATTAGTCATCGATTCGTTGATCCGTTTGATATTCCTCATTCAAAGACATTTTCTTCTAGTTACAAAAAAAAATTGTTACTTCATGAGTTTATTAGATTACATTGGACGGATTGGATGGAGGTTGTTACTCAAGTAAGCAAGTTTAAAGTCCGACAAGGTTATAAAGGAAGATTTCAAGTGTTCAAGTATTATTTCAATGAGAGGATCGTTACAAATATTTTTTATGCAATGATCAAGATTCGACTACAACTTGCTGCAAATTCGAGGACGAATTTTTCGAAGCCGAGGAGAATGATGAAGATGAATATAGTGATAAGTTTAGTTTTAGTTTTATTTATTTAATGTTATTTTCGGATTTAATATTAGGTTGTTAGTATTTTTGGTATTAGAAGTATATTAGGACTTTATTTTAATGTTTTATTGATTGATTAGGTTACTATATAGACTAGGGTTATTTTGGGAAGTTTTTGACTTGTTTTTCAAGTCCTAGGGTCACTATATAATTATGATTAATTGTAATTCCGAATTTAAGTTGTTGATTAATAAAAATTGAGTGTTTACTCTGTTAAATCTGAAAGTTTAAGTGTTCTCCTTTCGTCCAATTCGCGGTAACCGTGCGCGATTCAACGTGGGTTGAAGATCGATTACTGACTAACGTGCGCGTTACAACAGTAATTGATATCTATCAAGTCTTCCGCTACGTCAAAAGTTTTTGACAAATTGTAATATATTACATAAAATTATCTCATTAATTTTTTGAATTGTATTTACATTTAACTTTTACCTCAGTGTTTTATCCCCCATCGGGGACCGACGGGTTACTCGCTAGTATTTATATAGGGGTGATTAGGGTTGACTTACCTAAATAAACAATAGGCCCAAAATCTTTATTTCTCTGGCCTACAATTAAATACATCATTAACCCATAAATATTTACTACAACCCATTAATTAATTAACAATTTTTTTTTTTACTTTTTTATAATGATATACCAAAAATACCCCCCATATATTACACTTTTGCTCAAAAAGGTTATAAACTTCTTAACCTTGCAATAAAAGGAATTTTCATCAGCAATGGTTTTTCATGAGTCCCTTTTTCCTTTCAAACCTCATTCTTCTTCTCCTTATATTCTATCCTCTGTTGTTTTAACTTGGTCTAAGCCTGAAAATCCCACTATTAATCCTACCTTCTTGCCATCTGCTCCTACATTCACACTGAGTCTTCTCATGATTTTTCTTCTGCATCTCCTTCCATTTCCTCTTTTGTTCCCCTTCCATCTCCATCTCCTGCTCATATTGCTCTTCCTATCAGAACTTCATTGAAAGGTTCTATTTACTTGATCTACTAAAATAAGATCAGACAGTTAAGCTTTGGCAGCTAAGGTGAATTCTTAGCGATATTAACAGATTAGTTAACAAGAGTATAATGTGCAAAGGAATAAATAGAGTGAAATAATGTAATGACAAGGTGATTAGTGAGTGTGTGAGTGTGTGTGTGTGTGGGTGTGTGTGTATTTGTGTGTGATAATACCAAATGACAGAAGGGTTTAAAGTGGTTCAGAGTTCACTCTTCCTACGTCCACTCTCACTGTCAATCTTGACAAGTGAGCTCAATCCACTATACTCTAGATTCCTTTAAGAGTTACAAGATTGATTAGGCAAGTTCCTTGAACTTCCTCTTCCTAATTAGTACAGTCAATTAGGGATTTACTTGTTACGAAGCAAATACACAATACACACTTAAAGTACTGTCTTAAGCGGTTTACAAGATTTGCTTATACACTTGAAGTGCAGTCTCAAGTGTTTGACATTGTTTTGATGATAGTTTGCAGGTTTACAGGTTTGTAAGGGTGTGAGAAAGGTTGCAAAGGTTGTGGGTTAAAGGGCACGGGCTTCAGTCAAGGAGGCTTCCTTTTATAAGCTGAGATATAGCCGTTGGGGAGACAATGCAGTAAATGAATGTGGGTGGAATAGTGTTTGCATTTAGAGCATTGTTGACTGGATAAGAACAGGCTGGAATTTGCAACCCTTGAGCAGAGGATCTTCATGGAGATGACATGGCAATGTTTGTTGAGAGTTTTGTGCAAAGCACATCTTGGTCATCATAGAGACAAATCATTGCTGTTGGATTAGAAGATCATAGTTGTCAGAGAGATGAGTTCTCTGCTGTTGAGAATCTTAGCTGTCAGGCTTAGCTATTAGATCTAGATGAGTAGAGGATAAGGTTTGAGGTAGATGACATGTAATGATCTCTTTTGTAATGAAATACATTTGAATTATCTAATTGGTCTTTATTGATCATTGCTGTCAGGTTGATTTATAAGAGCAGGCTGAGTCTTGGCTGTCCAATGTCCATTGAGTGCATCTTGGCTGTCAGATAACATTGGATATGTTTCTTTGTCAAAACCATATATAACTATGTATCTACATAGTTAGGTCCTAATAATTTCCCCCTTATTGGCAAAGTAATATATCTTATGAAGATATGACCTGCAAGATAGCTTATGAATTGAATATACCAATGAAGAGAAGATCAATCTTCTTGATTCAATCATAAGAACATAAACACAAAATATTATCCAAAATAAAACATGTTTAAGACGGGGGGTAAAAAGGGAGAAAATAAAAGACTTAGCCAAAATGTTTCTAGTCTGAATATTCTTCTCTTTCTTTTCTTGCTGCAAGAATTTGAGCTCTCTCAGATAGCATTTCCTTCCTCATCTTTTGTTCCACACCTCTGTAGTACATCTCATTGTTCCACTCCTAGCTCATCTCATCATCATAGGTGAAGGCATGGTCTTCTCTTGACTTGAGCACAGCTTTGGTCAATGGTTCTTGATCATCCCTCGGCCTTAAAGGACTCCATTTGGGAGCACTTTATCCTCTTACAACTTGACCTTTGGTTCCTGAAAATAGGTTAGAGAAAAAAGGGTTTGACTGCATAGAGAAGGTTGGTTGAGCTGGATGGTGAGGAGGTTCTGTAGAGACAAGGTGAACAGCTGAGGTTGTGGATTTAGGCACTTGCTTCACTGGTTCATCATCCTCTTCATCACTGGATACTATGACATTTGCAGCAGAACCAGAAGCCCTTTTTCCCAGGTTAACAGCTTCCTCATCAGAATCATTGGGCTTTCCTTTGGAGGTCTTCTTTTCTGGTTTAACACCAACTAAGGCTTCCATTATGTGTCTCATCTTTGTGATCATGGTCCTTGTAAATTTTTGCATATCAGTGATGGTCACATGTTAGGGAGGCACATATGCTGAGGGGTTAAAGTTGGATGGGAGGTTTAGCTGAAGAGATCTGGTGTATGGGGGAATTATGGGAGGTGGTTCTGAGATGGTTGAAGGAAACATGGCTGTCAGATTAGGCTTGGCAATGACAGCTATTATTTTGGCCTTGTTGCTACAAATCCTCCAATATATCTCCTTGGTCAAGTCCACCAAAGAGAATAAATAAGAGAGGAGGGCAAGTAGATGCATTCATTCAGGTTGTTTGACAGAAATTGGGAGAACAAGACTTCCCAGTCAATTATTGTAGACAGATCCATGAAGCTAGGTAATCTTGGGGCTATATGAAAGAAGGATGAGGGGAGAGCTGATCTGTACTTCTTCCATTCATACCCAAACATGATGAGGCCACTTCTGTTTCTGGCATGAATGATGATGGAATTTTTGGTCAACAGCCAAGGATTTTTAAGGATGTTTGGATTGGCAATTTCAGGGAAATGGGTGATTCCCTTGAATCTTTGGTGGGCAGTCATGACTGATTGAAATGAGAAGTCAATTTCACAGTCAAGAATCCAGGGTTCACAAGCTGGAAGGGGTTCACTATCAGAGGTAGGTTCAGGTGGCAATTGAGGTTCAACATTTTCAACAGGTTTAGATGGAGATTCACTGGCAGACTTGCTTGACTTATTGGCCCTATCTCTAGTTTTGATCACATCTAGAGCTATCAACATTTCATCTTCAGGCAATACTTGTCTTAGATAATTGATGACAGTGGGAAGCATTTCAGCAGATCCTTCAAGGGTTAATCCTTCAGCAGCTTTTAGGATGTGACTAGGAATGGGTGGAGAATCAGATGGGATGGAAATAGGTGAGGATTGGGATAAGGAGGTCTTAGCTGTCAGATTAGGGGACAAGTGACTACTGTTCCCCCTCAACTGAAGGTCATCTCCTTCAGATTCAGAGGTGTTCCCCCTCTCATTTTCAACACATGGCTCATTTGAACTGAGTTTAGATGCATTCGGGTTAAGAATTTCTTGGGCTACAGAGAGAGGTGGTGAGCTAGATTGTTCTTTGGTTGGATAGGGGAGAGGTGTATTTGGCTTCTTCTTTTTGGTTAGGGGAGCATTCTTATCTGATTTTCTCTTCCTAGTAAAAGTTTTTACTTAGAGAGAAGGGTTAGAGATTACCTTAGTTGAAGTTTCAACTGGTTGAGAAACCTTGGCTGTTAGACCTTGGGCACTCATAGCTATCCCAGAAGCTTGCCCTGTCTTAGCTGTCAGGATTCTAGCTTTAGCAAGAGATTCAGCAAGGGCTTTCCTTAGCTGTTCATCATCTTGACTTGCTTCATCTTCACCAACAAACTCATCAATGTGTCTGTAGATGGGGTCAGAGTTGGTTTCTTCACTGTCAGCCAACTGTTCTTCAGCAATGTTCTTCCCTTTGTCAGCCACTTGTACGGCCACATCTTGTACAGTCTGTTCTTGAGATACCTTCTTTCCTTTGCCAGTTTTCTTCTTTGCAGCTCTGGCAATCCTCTTTCCATCTTTGCTAGCTGTAGTTCCTTGAGCCTTTTCTTTGATGACAACCCCTTTGTCATGCTTTCTTTTTGATCTTTTGTCATTCACCATGTGTACTAATGATTTCCACAGCTTCATTTCCTTTTCTTTCTTCTATTTCCATCTTTTTGTTGTTTCTTCTAGGTCTCCAGTAGCTTCATCTCCAAGGTCTACTCTTTTCTTTCCTTTAAGTCTAAATGTGCTTGAGCTGAAGCTTCTTGTTTGCACCAAATTTGTGGTCTCAAGCCATTGATGGTTAAGAGGAGGGTTCAGTTTGGGAATCAAGTGGTGAAGGATACCACTCATGAACCTGAAGTTTTTCATTCTAGGGGTTTGCTTTTTGAATTTCCAGAGTGAAGGAGATGTGACCAGTTGATAGTTGTGCAAAAGAACTACACTCCAATTTACCTCCTTAGCTATCAGACTTAGGGCTTGCTTCCATTCATTTGGACTTATCTGATAAAATGATGATTGCTTTCCATCAAAGCCCTTGATGACAACTTCCATCAGGGTTGATTTGAAGAGGTCAAGAGATCCCTTTTTAATAGGCTTGTCCTGCATCAGTTGATAGTTGCAGTTGGGTTGATCAAAAAACACTTTGTAGACCAGCTCCAATCTACTGTCTTTTCTATCCCAAATATTGCTGAGACATCCATCTCTCATTGGGATTTTGTAGATTTCTAACACAATTTTAGGAGACACATGAATCTCAGTCCCCTCAATATTGGCTCGAATGGCTCCACTTACTAGTCTCTCACCAGTCATATTTATTTCTCTGCAAAGGTTTTTGTAAATTGGAGGTTGTGCTTCCATCATTTTGCATAGATTGTTGGATTCAAGCATGGTTTTGATGAGGGCTCCAACTTCATGGTCATAAAATTCAGGCTTGATAAAATACCCATGAGCTTCAGTATATGCCATTGCTGTTTAAACAGAGATTTAGGGCTTTGAAAACAGAGAGATTTAGAGAGGAGATTTTGGAGGGTAAGGAATGATTGTAGAAGAGGGATTAGTTTCGAAAGATTAGAGGTTAATGAGGAGAGAAATTTGATTGGTTTAAACGGCTAAGTAGTGGGTTAGACAATGTTAGAAACCTGCATTTAAAGAGGTAACTGTTCATGAACAGTAGTTTTTGTCCCCCACTACCCTTTCTACAATAACTTCCCATAGAACATGGGAGTTAATTCCGTACACAAAGGCGAATTTTCAGAGGTAATGATCAGTGAAGTAAATGATCTTTTGTTAGTGGCAAGTTCCAATAACCTCGAATTGCATTAAACCAAAATCATAGCTGTCAGACTTGATGGGCAGCCAAGTCTATTTTGAATGATCATCACATCTATATTGACTGAAAACATAACTTGTCTATAAAATGAAATGAATCAGATGATAAATTTTATCAAGTTCATTTCATTCATATAGCAAATGGGAAGATTGGTTTCTATGTTTAGTCCAAGCAAAATGGCTAAAACAGCAAAGAAATTAGTCTTTAAAAGTCCAAGGTTGGAAGAAACCAAGGAAGAGATATTTGAGAGGGAGTTCTTGTCTTATCAGATTCAAACTGATAATGGTTTAGTGCAAGAGGTGGATCAGCTTCTGAGTGATGATCCAAGAAAAGAGGTGGAATTGAGAGAGAGTGAGAGATAAGAAGAAAATATTGGGAGGAAGAGAAGATGGCATTGATAGATGGTGAGAAAAGTAGGTTAGAGGAGATAGCTAGGGAGAAAGGTAAGGCTAAAATAGAATGTGAGGGTCAGGTTGGTCAGACAGCTAAGATGAATCTATTTGAAAATGAGATTGAGGGTGAATGTAGTCAACATTTTAGGGCTGGGGTAGAGAGAGTCTACACACTAGGAGAGCTGGTGAAGCTGGATAGCCAAGAAAGGATTAAGGTTGACACACCAGTTGGTCAACCTGAGTTCTTAGCTGTCAGAGAAAATACTGCAGTAATAAGGGATTCACTCTCAATGAGTCAAGCAGTTCTTGAGGGAACTGGAGACAATTTTGCAAGAGTGCAAAGTTCTCCCTCAAAAGCTTACATGAGGCTGTTCTCACAGTTTCTGAAATGCTTGAGTCCAGCTGTAATGGATGGGGAGGAAGATTTAGGTCCTCAATTAGATCAAGCTATTATTGCACAGGAGAGTGCAAATACTTCAGGGACCTTCAGCTTTGTCTCTCCATTGAGTGATTTTCCTCCTTACAATGCTGTTGAAGAGTGGTAGCCTAGGAGGGTGTGTCCTTCTCTACAGTTCTCAACATCAGCAATTGATCCTTTCATGAAGAGGCATCCAGTTTGGCTTGAAAGGTATGGAGACATCATGAATAATGTTTATGAGGCTCCTGATGTTGCCTATAATGAGCATGGGTATGTATAAGAGGATTTCCAGATCGCCCAATGAACAAATCTAAGATGAGAATTCTTAGGCTGAGCAGATGAGGATCAGCTGTGAGAGAGAGGAAGGTTTGTGAAGCTTTTGGTAATGTGGATTTGTGGTTGTTTTTGTGTTTGAATTATGAAGAGGTTGGTGGGAAGGAGTTTGGTTTATGTTTTTGAATATTTTAGGTAAAAGCATGGTTAGCTGTCAGTTACCAAACTGTTGACAGCAATCATTTGTTATTTTGATTTGAGTAATGAAAAAAATCTTATTTTGGTAGATTTATCATTCCCAGTATTGCTCTTAGCATCTCAAATCTTTTCTCATCCATGGCTTTGGTTAGGATATCAGACACGTTGTCTTCGGTGCACATTTTAGCCAAGTTGATGTTCCCTTTTTTAACATGGTCCCTAATGAAATGGTGCCTAACTTCAATGTGTTTGGTTTTGGAGTGTTGAACTGGATTTTCTATCATGGCAATGGTGCTTGAGTTATCACAAAAAATGGGAATGTTTGAAAGGTCCATCCCAAAGTCTTGGAGTTGACTTTTGAGATATAGGATTTGAGAATAGCAAAGGCCGACAGCAATATACTCAGCTTCTGCTGTTGAGGTAGCTACAGAGGTTTGGTTCTTGCTTGACCAAGATATTATTCTTGATACTATGAACTGACATCCACCACTTGTGGATTTCCTATCCAAATTGCATCCAGCATAATCTGAATCAGTAAATCCAATTAAAGAAAATGGAGATTCAGTGGGATACCAAAGACCATAATCAAGGGTTCCTTTGAGATATCTCAAAATTCTCTTGACAGCTGAGAGATGAGATTCCTTAGAATTGGCTTGAAAACTTGCACAGAGGAAAACACTAAACATGATGTCAGGTCTGGAGGCTGTTACATATAGGAAAGATCCAATATAACTCCTATATAGTATTTGATTGACACTCTGTTCATCATGATCAGCATGGAGTTTGGATGTTATTGATAGAGGGGTTCTGGCAGGTGAGGCATTTTGCATGTCAAACTTTTTGATCATGTCCCTTGTATACTTGGCTTGGTTAATGAAGATTCCTTCCTTCATTTGTCTGACTTGAAGGCCTAAGAAAAAGGTGAGTTCACCAATCATGCTCATTTCAAACTGATTCTTCATGATTTCCCCAAATTTTGTGCCCAAGTCTTCATTTGATGATCCAAAAATAATGTCATCAACATAAACTTGGATGAGTAGCAGGTCTTCTCCATATTTCTTGATGAAAAAAGTGTTATCAATATGCCCCTTAGTGAATCCTTTACCAAGGAGGTATTTAGATAGGGTGTCATACCAAGCTCTAGGTGCTTGTTTAAGGCCATACAAGGCTTTGTCCAGTTTATACACATGGTCTGGAAACTTTGGATGTTCAAAACCAGGAGGTTGAGACACAAATACCTTCTCATTTAGAACTCCATTCAAGAAGGCACTTTTGACATCCATTTGGAACACCTTCATCTTCTTGAATGAGGCAAAGGCAAGGAACAATCTTATTGCTTCTAATCTTGCAACAGGTGCAAAAGTTTCATCATAGTCAATTCCCTCTTCTTGTCTATACCCTTGAGCAACTAGTCTAGCTTTGTTTTTCACAACAATGCCCTCTTCATTCATTTTGTTTCTAAAAACCCATCTTGTTCCAATGACAGTTTGGTTTTTGGGTTTAGGAACAAGTTGTCAAACCTTGTTCCTTTTAAATTGTTCCAGTTCTTCTTCCATAGCTTCAATCCAATCAAGGTCTTGAAGGGCTTCATTTATTTTCTTGGGTTCTATTTGGGAGATGAAGGCACTCAACAATGAGTCATAGACAGGCATATTTGGAGGAATGTCCATTTTATGAATGGGAAGGTCAATATAGATGTTGCTGTTAGGTGGAATGATGTGGGTGATAGGTTTAGTTTGAGGAATAGAGTGATTGTTGTTGCAGCAAGGTTGGATATGGTTACTGATAGAGGTATTTTGTTGGCTTGATGAAGGTAAGCTGTCAAGGGCATCATAGCTGTCAGATGCACCTTTGCTGTTGGGTTGGGATTCTTGGCTGTCAGACACAATAGGATTTGTATTAATGTCTTTGGGCACAATATAGGGAAGGGAAGGTGAATCTTCTTTAGGGATGATGTTTGAGGAGTCATGCACAGGGGACACCTCAGGTATGTTGTCTGAATTTCCAACAGCATCATCAAAATCACACAATTCAGTGTAGCTTTGATCATTGTTTTCATCAAAGTCAACATGAATTGATTCTTCTATAACAAGTCTCCTTTTGTTGTATAATCTGTAGGCTTTACTAGTATTGGAGTATCCAAGGAATATTCCTGCATCACTTTTGGAATCAAACTTATCAAGGTTGTTTTTGCCATTGTTGTAAATGAAGCATCTACTTCCAAAACCATGGAAGTATGAGATGGTTGGTGTTCTACCATTCCATAACTCATAGGGAGTCTTGGTGTGAAATTTGTTAATGAGAGTTTTGTTTTGGACATACACAGCTGTGGTGACAGCTTCTCCCCAAAAGTATTTAGGAAGGTTGTTTTCTGACCGCATAGTTCTTGCTGCTTCACAAATGGTTCTGTTCTTTCTTTTTGCAACACCATTTTGCTGTGGTGTTCTTGGAGCTGAAAAGTTGTGCTCTATTCCTTTCTGATCACAGTATTCTTCAACACCAGTGTTCTCAAATTCTTTACCATGGTCGGATCTAATTCTGATGATAGATAGACCTTTTTGGTTTTGAACCTTGTTGAACAATTTGACCAAGTGATCCAAGGTTTCCCTTTTGGATTCAAGGAGGATAATCCAAGTGAATCTAGTATAGTCATCAACTACCACTAGTGAGTATCTCTTTCCACCAAGAGATCTTGTTCTAATTGGTCCAAAGATATCCATGTGAAGTAGTTGTAGAGGCTTTGTAGTGTCTAATCTTGTCTTGGCAGAGAAGGAGGTTTTCTTTTGTTTGCCACATTGACAGGATTTGCATAGCTTGTCCTTTCTGAAGGGAATTTTGGGTAGACCTTTGACTAGGTTAGAATTTGCTAATTTGAAGATGCTTTTAAGGTTGAGGTGGGCCAGTCATTTGTGCCACAGCCATGACATATCAGACTGACTATAGGATAATAGGCAGTGAGCATTGGAGGACTCCACAATTTCCGAGTTTAGACAGTAGAGATTTCCCTTTCTTGTTCCAGTGAGAATAGCTTTGTGGTTGACATTTTTGACAGTGCAATGGTTCTTTGAGCAAACAACATAATATCCCTTGTCACAGATTTGATTGATGGTAGTCAAATTGTGTTTGAGACCTTCTACATAAGACACATTAGTGAAAATGATGTCTTTAGTTACAAGGTTTCCTGATCCTTTGACTTTGGCTTGAGAATTATCACCAAAAGTTACATTTGGACCATTTTTAGGGATATATTGTTGCAGCCACTCTTTGTTGTAGGTCATATGTCTGCTGCATCCACTATCCAGATACCATAGGCCTTTCCTAGGTTCCTACAAAACAGAAATAAAATTTATGGTACCCTTTTATTCTTTTTGGGTCCAAAAGATTAGACATTCTTTGGTACCCTAGCTTTGTTTATTGCCCTTTTTCAAAAAAAAACTGGTTTAGGGTATTGTAATATCCCATGATTTGCATCATGTAAGGTGTGAGAACAGTAGGTTGGGATTGGTTAAAAAAATGGTTTGGAGAGAAGGATTGATTGTGGTTATGGTGGTACTGAGTCTGGCTATGAAAGTTGTTTGAGTGAGATGATCTTGGTGAGTTATTTTGGCTGGCATGACTCTTTCCATTTGAGTACTGCCAGTTGGGTTTTTGCTGTTTGGAGTATGTGTGATGATTATAGAATCTTTGATGTCTTGGTGATCTCTGTTGTCCATCAAATCTTTACTGTCTGGGAATCTTGGCTGTCTAGAAAATCTTTGTTGTCCAGTAGATCTTTGCTGATTCTTCTTAACTTGCTCCTTGGTTCCTTTTCTTTGCCAGATGTATTTGTTTTTGTTTGCTTGTTTTTCTTTCCCTTTAGGTTGACTTGAGCTTGCTTCATTGGTTTCATTGATTTCTCTTTGTTTCTTTGAGTCCTCTTTGGTTTTAATGGGATAGACATTTTGTTGGGCTTTGACATAGTTCATGCTTTCAAGAACCATCTTATCAATAGCCTTTTCATCAGTGGGAGGGGTGTATGTTTTTAGAGTGGGATTTTGGGCTCCAATTCCTGACTTGTCACTAGGATGTCTTTGGTTATAGCTGAACAGTGACACAGCCTCTCCTGATTTATTCCAGGACTCAATCTTCCTTTTGAGAGCTTCATTTTCTTTTTCAAGATTGATGGTGTTTTGGTCGTTTTCAAGAGATCTTGAATTCTCAGCTGTCAGCTCACAGTTTGTCTTTTCAAGCATAAGACATTGCTCTTTTAACCCTTGATTGGCTCTCTCTTGGTTTTCAATGGTTTTGCTTTGGGAAAGGTTATCAGTGAGCAATGAAGCAAAACTAGTTTGGTGTCTCTTTATTTGAATTAAGAGAGTGCTAACTAATTGTTTAAATTCTTCAATATTTAAAGAGTTAAAATTGGGTACATGTTTTAATTCTTCAAAGAATGTACCTAATGCTTCAAGGTCTTCTTCACTATCCGATTCTTCATCATCTCCCGCCATTAGGTATATCAATGCTTCTTCTCCTTCACCGCGTAGTCACTGGAGTCAAATTCTTCATCACTGAATTTTGATGAGTCTGCAATCATTACTAGTTCTTTGTTTTTCTCATTCTTTCTTTTGGAGCAGTTGTAGCAGCTGCATCTGGAACTGTGAATGATTTCTTTTGAGTAGGTGAGTTTCTTAGCTGTCTGATTGTCCTTAGGTTTCTTTGGTTCAGGACATTCAGATGAGTAGTGGCCAAGTTTTTTGCAGTTGAAGCATTCAATTTTCTTTTTGTGGTTTTCTTGATCAGATGTGGAAGGACTATAGCTTCTCTCAAATGTTTTCTTATGAGTTCTCATGGCATTTCTGACAGCCATGGATATGAGACTTGGTAGGTCTCCTTGTGAGATGTGGTTGTTTGAGGGGTGGTTTACTTTCTGAAGGGAGATGAGAACCATGGAGTCAATATCTTGTTGAGTAATGGGTTTGTGAGTTGTTTCCTGGGCAGCCAAGGCAAGAGTTTGTGATATAGAAGGAACATGTTGAATTTTTATCATTCCTTCTAGTTCATAGGCCTCAAGCTTCCCAAAGTATTGCTCACCGGTCATGGTGCTCCATTCTGCACCTTCTCTTATAGGTAAGGCTACCTTCTCATATTCTTGGGGAAGATTGGAATATATTTTCAGGCATAGGTCTTGGTTCTCGAAGGTTTTTCCATGGTCAGCAATGGATCTGACAAGGTCTTCAAACCTTGGTCTAGCAGCACTGACCTTTTCACCAGGGTAGAACTTAAAGTTGTCTAGTTGTCTAAGCAGATTGTACTGGTTTTGGGTTCTAATACTAGTGTGTTTCTGGAATTTGGTATGGATAAGTTCCCAGGCTTATTTTGCAGTTGGTTCTTTAGCAATTTCTTGTGCTAAAGAGTCATTCACACTCTTTTGAAGTATGTTTTTGACTTTAAGGTTGGCACTAATTAATTGCCTTTCATATTCAGTCCAGTTTTCTGGATATTTGATTTTGCTGGCTCCACAATTTGAATCTGGTTGGATTGGATATGTGACTTCATTTTCTAAGGCATACCAGTTCCATATACTATTTGCATCAAGATAGGTTTTGATTTTTGATGCATAAATTTCAAAAGATCCACAGTCATCAATGTGTGGAATGTCTTTCTCATTATTTCTTCTTGGTTGAGGCATGGTGGGTTGAGAGAGGATCCTTCACAAGTTGTTAGACTTTTGGTGGTGAAGACAAGCTCTGATACCAATTGAAAGGTCATGTTTACTTGATCAACTAAAATAAGATCAGACAGTTAAGCATTGGCAGCTAAGGTAAATTCTTAGCTGTCAGATATTAACTGATTAGATAAGAAGAGTATAATGTGCAGCGGAATAAATAAAGTGAAATAATGTAAAGACAAGGTGATTAGTGAGTGTGTGAGAGTGTGTGTGTGTGTTTGTGTGTGATAATACCAAATGACACAAGGGTTTAGAGTAGTTCAGAGTTCACTCCTCCTACGTCCACTCTCACTGTCAATCTTGACAAGTGAGCTCAATCCACTATACTCTAGATTCCTTTAAGAGTTACAAGATTGATTAGGCAAGTTCCTTGAACTTCTGCTTCCTAATTAGTACAGTCAATTAGGGATTTGCTTGTTACGAAGCAAATACACAATACACACTTAAAGTACAGTCTTAAGTGGTTTACAAGATTTGTTTATACACTTGAAGTGCAGTCTCAAGTGTCTGAAATTGTTTTGATGATAGTTTGCAGGTTTACAGGTTTGTAAGGTGTGATAAAGGTTGCAAAGGTTGTGGGTTAAAGGGCACGAGCTTCAGTCAAGGAGGCTTCCTTTTATAAGCTGAGATATAGCCGTTGGGGAGACAATGCAGTAAATGAATGTGGGTGGAATAGTGTTTGCATTTAGAGCATTGTTGACTGGATAATAACAGGCTGGAATTTGCAACCCTTGAGCAGAGGATCTTCATGGAGATGACATGGCAATGTTTGTTGAGAGTTTTGGGCAAAGCACATCTTGGTTATCATAGAGACAAATCATTGTTGTTGGTTTTGAAGATCATAGCTGTCAAAGAGATGAGTTCTCTGCTGTTGAGAATCTTAGCTGTCAGGCTTAGCTATTAGATCTAGATGAGTAGAGGATAAGGTTTGAGGTAGATGACATGTAATGATCTATTTTGCAATGAAATACATTTAAATTATTTGATTGGTCTTTATTGATCACTGTTGTTAGGTTGATTTATAAGAGAAGGTTGAGTCTTGGCTGTCCAATGTCAATTGAGTGCATCTTGGCTGTCAGATAACATTGGATATGTTTTTTTTTCAAAACCATATATAACTATGTATCTACATAGTTAGGTCCTAACATTCATCTAGAGTCAAAACTCTTTCTGTGCTTCTTAAGGATTATGTCCTTGCTGTCCCAAAATCTAATGTCAATATCCTTACTTCAACCAAGTATCCTATTTCTAAATACATGTCTTACCACACTTGTTCTTCTTTTTATCTTCATTTTGTCAATGCTCTCACTCATTCTGTGAAACCTAAGTCTTATCTCCATGCTAGTAAAGATGAGAATTGGAGATCAGCTATGCCTAAGGAAATAGATGCATTGGAACATAATCATACTTGGGACATTGTTTCTATTAGGAATATAATATCATAATATTATATTCAAGTATATATTTTTATAGCTTAGGAAACTCAATCTTTGTATAGATCTAGACTTATAGGAGATTACCTCCTCTCATTGTAACCCTATAAATATGTACCTCTAACAACATAATCAATTGAGTTTTTCATATCAATTCTCTCTCTCCATGTATGAATTGACTTCGTATATCATCATTTATTCTAATATGGTATCAGAGCTATAAGATCTATAATAGGACTTCTCCGCCAAACCCTAGCGGCAAAATCCTAAAACCGCCCCACGACAAACCCGAGTTGCCATGTTCAAAACTGACCTCCAACCATGGACGTACGGACCACATTCCTTGGGTGCGATGGCAAAAACCCAAACCGCCCCACAACCAAACCGAGTTGCCATGTTCAAAACTGGCCTCTAACCACGGACGTACGGACCATTTTCCTTGGGTGCGATGGCAAAACCCAAATCGCCTCACAACCAAACCGAGTTGTCATGTTCAAAACTGGCCTCCAACCATGGATGTACGGACCACTTTCCTTGGGTGCGATGGCAAAACCCAAACCGCTCCAAAACCAACCCAAGTTGCCATGTTCAAAACTGGCCTCCAACCATGGACGTACGAACTACTTTCCTTAGGTGCGATGGCAAAACCCAAACCGCCCCACAACCAACTCGAGTTGCCATGTTCAAAACTGGCCTCCAACCACGGACGTACGGACCACTTTTTTTTTTCTGTCACAAACCCTACAGCCACATCCACGTCAGCGAACACATCCGTCTCCACCCGCTACATCAAACCCGATTCATCTCATCATTCTTCAAGATTGGACTTATCCAAGGATCGTCCATCTTGCGGGAGCATATTAGGAATATAATATCATAATATTATATTCAAGTATATATTGTTATATTTTAGGAAACTCAATCTTTGTATAAGATTAGGAAACTCAATATTTGTATAGATCTAGACTTCTAGGACTCCTCTCATTGTAACCCTATAAATATGTACCTTTAACAACATAATCAATTTAGTCTTTCATATCAATTCTCTCTCTCTCTCTCTCCATGTATGAATAAACTTCATCTATCATCCTTTATTCTAATAGTTTCCCTTCCTTCTGTAAATCCCCTGTTGGTTGTAAGTGGGTATTTAAGATCAAGTACCATCCAAATGGTTCTATCGAGAGATATAAAGCTAGACTTGTGGCAAAGGGGTATACTCAATCAGAGGGTATTGATTATCATAAAACATTCTCTCTTGTGGCCAAGATTATTACCATTATACGTGTACTTGGCAAGTACACATCTAATGGTTTGTGCACCAATTAGTTATGAATAATGTTTATCTCCATGATGACTTATCTGAAGAAGCGTCATGTCTATTCCTACTGGTCCTAAGCCTGTTTCACCCAATAAGGTTTGTAAATTGATGAAATCTCTTTATGGTTTAAACCAAGCCTCAAGACAGTGGTTTGCTAAACTCACTACTGCTTTTCTTGATATGGGGTACACTCAGTCTCATGCTGATTACTCTATGTTCACCTTGAAAACCCTACTACTTTCACTGTTGTTTTAGTGTATGTAGATGATATAGTGCTTTCTGGTTCATGTTTAATCACTATCAATGCACTGAAGAGTTTCTTGGACAACCAGTTTAAAAATTTGGGAGAAATTAAATATTATCTTGGTATTGAAGTCCTCAGAAATTCTAGTGGTTTTCATATTAACCAAAGGAAGTATGCTCTGGATCTCTTAGAGACTGTTGGTCTTACAAATGCAAAACCTCTCACAATTCCTTAGGATCCCAACTTGAAGCTCAATGGTTTGGATGGCGACCTTCTTGTAGATCCTTCTCATTATAGAGTACTTGTTGGTAAACTGATATACCTTACCATCACTAGGCCAGATTTGGCTTTTGCCATTCATATGTTAAGTCAGTTTGTTCAAAGTCCTAGGGTTCCTCATCTTCAAGCAATCCACAGAGTACTTAGATATGTTAAATCCTTTCCAGGCCAGGGCTTACATTTCCCTTCTGACAAATCATTAAGCTTTCATGGCTATTGTGATAGTGATTGGGGTGGATGCCCTGATGATAGAAAATCTGTTAGTGGATTTTGTCCTTTTTTGGGTCCTGCTCTTGTCTCTTGGCATGCTAAGAAACAAAGTGTCATTGCCAGATCCTCAACTGAATCAGAATATAGGGCTATAGCCACTTGTTGTGAGATTTGGTTACATAGCCTTCTCAAGGATTTACAGATTTCTGTCTCTCTGTGTATTCCCTTATTTTGTGATAGTTCTGCTCTATAGTTATAGCTTCAAACCCTTTTATCATGCCAAAACTAAGCACATTGAACTTGATTGTCATTTTGTTCATGATCATGTTCAAAATGGTTTAGTCCTTCCTAAATTTGTTCCCTCCAAAGAGCAGCTTGCAGACTTTTTACAAAATCTCTTGGCAAGACACTCCACTGGTCTTTTATACACAAGTAAAGGGTTTTAAATCCTTATAACCCTTCAACTTGTGGGGGGTAATGAGGCTGTTAATACACAGACATGTACAAATTGCTGCTGCCATTCAGTTCAGTCCAACAACAATGAAGAGCTGAATCACAAAGTGTTGCAATATCACAGCTCTACTGATTTGAAGACAGAAGGCCTGTGGAGTTAGTTATTTAACTAAGGGTATTATTGTAAATAGACTCATAGTTTATTAGTGATTAGAGTACAGTTGTCATGGATAGATAGGTTGTTGTATAGTTGATTAGCTCTAAACAGAAAGTAGTTGGAAAAAAACTATAAATAGTTGTTGTAATCATTCAGACAGTATCAATGAAAGCATTAACTTCTCTCTCAACTATGATCTTTATCTCAGTTTAAGTGAAACCCATCTATCAATAAACCTTTTAAGTCCAATAGACTTACCAAAAGAGAAAGTCAGTGTTGCAAGATAAACCCTCTCCTGAAAATTCACCCCTTCATCAAATTGCAGGTATAAAGATAATATCAAGAATATATTTGTATATATTTTGTTACCTAAATTATAGAGTTCGTGTATATCGTTAGAGATTCAAATCTCGTATAGCTTAGGAAGATAATCATTGTCTCTTAATGGAAGATTATTTCTTGTACTATAAATATGCTACCTCTTATTGATAATTGAGTTGTTCATACTTATGGTGAATACCTTAAACTCACACCCTCTCTACTCCAATAAGTTATCTCTCATCTCATCGCACACACCCAAACACAATGGATATGCGGAACGACGTCACCATCATATAGTTGAAACCAGCCTCACCCTTCTCACTCATGCCATCCTACCTCTCACTTTTTGGACCTACGCCTTTGTCACATCTACCAACCTCATTAACCGTCTACCTATTCTCTCTCTCAACAATGACTCACCCTATCTCCATCCCCTCCAAACTACATCAACTTCGTATTTTTGGTTGTCTCTGCTACTCGTGGCTCCATCCCTACAATCCTCACAAACTCGCTCACAAATCCATTTAATGCATCTTCGTTGGCTACTCTCCTACCCAATGTCCATTCTATTGCTTAGATCCCACCATCAATCATGTCTACACTTCTCGCCACGTCAAGTTTGTTGAAACAAATTCCCTTACCCCTCCCTAACCAAAACACCTCCTTCCCAGCTTCATGTTGCTCCCTCCCAGTGGTGTCCTATTTCCATCCCACATATAGCACCCACGACTCCACCACCATCTCCCACTCCACCCACACCACAACCTATCTTCCTCCTACCATACCAACCACAAACTCCTCCCCACAACCCCTGACACAACCTGACCCCCTCCCACCCCCAGCTCTACCCGTACCAAACTCCACTCCTCAAACAGCTATTGCAACCCCTGTGTAATCACACCAACCGATCTACCCAACCATCCAGCTAATGCAACCACCGGTGTAATCACATCTAAAACCACACAAACCAACCCTAACCCTCGTGTACGTACCATCACAACCCGTTTGTCCAATAATATTATAAAATCAAACCCGAAATATGTCAATCTAACCACCTTATCCTCTCCCCTAGCGTGCCAACAACAACCAAACAAGCTCTCATATCTCCCTTTGGCGCACTGCCATGCTAGATGAATACCAAACTTTCACCAGAAATAACACGTGGACCTTATTAACCTCTCCTCAAGCCCAAAACATTATTCATTACAAATAGGTATTCAACATTAAGTATAATCCCCATAACTACATCCAAAAATACAAAGCTCGTCTTGTTTCCAAAGGCTTTCACGAACGTGCCGGTGTGGACTACTCTAACACCTTTAGTCCGGTTTTCAAACCCATCACATTACGCCTACTTCTCTCCCTTGACCTAAGTGAAGGATGGCCTCTTCGCCAATTAGACATCAAAAACGCCTTTCTTCAAAGCACTCTTAATGAAACCATTTTTATGTCTCAACCTTTCGGCTTCGTTGATGAAGCTAACCCAACTCATGTGCCAACTCATCAAAGTCATCTACAACCTCCAACAACACCTAGGGCTTGGTATACCGAGCTCAAAACCCACCTTCTCTCCTCTAGCCTTTAACCCTGTCTAGCCGGTCCTTCCATGTTCATATACAATAAACACCATCATAAACTCTATCTCCTTGTCTATTCTGATGACATCATCACCAGCCCGTCCCAATCATTCCTCCAAACCTTCATTACCAACCTTTACAATCGCTTTTCCCTCAAATATCTTTGGTTTCTCTCTTATTTATTAGGTATCGAAGTCATTTCTAATGCCCAAGGACTTGTCCTTTCTCAAACCAAAAACATTCATGATCTACTCACCCACCATAAAATGATTAACTTCAAGCCTCTAACCCACTACTATAGTTACCTACCCGTCTCTCACTGTTGAAGTCCCATGTATCCCACATCAACTTGGAGAATAAAATTGGTCAAATATATATAAATTGGCTAAACCTCACCCCTTAACAAGGCCTTTTAAGGGGATGAGGACCCAATTCTAACATGGTATCAGAGCTGGCTCAAGTTGATGTTGGGCTTAAGTTAACCCGTGTTGGGTGCCCGTGTTGGGTTTGAAGTCCACGTGTAGTGTCAAGTTATCGGCCTACACGTGAGGGGGCATGTTGAAGTCCCATGTATCCCACATCAACTTGGAGAATAAAATTGGTCAAATATATATAAATTGGCTAAACCTCACCCCTTAAAAAGGCCTTTTAAGGGGATGAGGACCCAATTCTAACACTCACCAACTCCTCGGGCACCCCTATCTCCATCCCATCTGACTATCGAGCCATTGTCGGTGGACTTCAATACCAATCTATCACCCGTCCGAATATTGCCTTCCTGGTCAACAAACTTGCATAATTCATGCAAAACCTAAGAGACACTGAATGGACCGCCTTGAAGCGTCTTCTCCACTACTTACATGGTACACTTTAATTGGGTTTTCAGCTCTATCGTAACAACCCCCCTCTCTCCATGCCTTATGTGATGCCGATTGGGCTGGTGACAAAGATGAATATGTATCTACCTCAGCAACTTAGTATATCTTGGATGTAACTCAATTGCATGGGCATTCAAGAAAATACAAGCACTTGAGCACTCTTCCATTAAAGCTGAGTTCTGAGCTCTAGCCGATGCCACAGCCGAGGTCCTAAGGGTTCGCAACTTTCTCGATGAACTTGCTCTGTCACTATCTCAAACAACATCTCAGACACCAGACATATATTGTGACAACTTTGGGGCCACTCACTATTCCACAAACCCAGTCTTTCATTCTCGAATGAAACATCTTGCTCTTGTTTCCCACTTTGTTCGTGAACAGGTACAACTTGGCACTCTACGTGTTCAACACATATACACACCCTAAGGATCCCTCCTTAGACGAGATACTTAGCTCAGAAAGCAGATTGGTATTTGAGTCTCTATCAATGCCTAATCAAGCACATATGGTCCTTCCAAAAGAAACAACAAATTAGTCATCTTTCATATCAACTCCTCTCTCACCCATCTCTGAACCTCCCTCAAATAAATATCCATTTGAGAATGCTTTCATACCTACTCCTAGTACACTCGTGGTTATTCCTGAGATCTCATAACGAAATATAGAGGCAATAGCTTAGAAAGGTAGGGGGATTGATATAATCAATTCGGCCTATCACCTTTTTAACCCATTGCGCTAAGATGAAGCTTCGATTTTAACCATTCATGTATTATGTTTTTAGCATTTTTAGTCATCCTACTATATATACACATATAATTGAACCTTTCCCCTAACGACATCCAAAAAAAAGTTAATTTTGTTAATAAATCTGAACCAACTAACAAAATTTTGCCAAAAAAATAACGACATCCAAAAAAGTTAGATTCCCCACACACTAACCCGCATTTCCAATATTCCATAAACACGCCAAATCCATTTCCATGCGCTCACCAAGCTTAAACACCACCCTCTAGCCCTCGCCTCTTATCAACTCACTCCCCTCGATCAACATAACATTTAACTTTTTTGATATAGTTAGTTTTGTTAAGTTTATTAACGAAAACAACTTTGTTTGGATGTTGTTAGGGGACAAGGTGAAATTGGATGCGTATATATACTAGGCTGGTTAAAATTGTTGAATAATAAATGGACGATTAAAATTGGAACTTCATTATAGTAGAGTGGGTCAAAACGGTGATTGGCCTATCAATCCTGAAAGCACCCTTGAAGGAGATAGGGGAAATGAAGTTTTAATACTGCAAACAAGGGAAATTCATTTACCATAGAGATAGTTGACCTAGTTACTCAAGCCAATGAATCATTTTCCATGACAGTTGACCCTTCTCCAGTGTCAACAAACTATCAATCTATTCATGTTCTTCGTCTACCATTCGATAAGGCAAAGAGATTCTAGAACAACCTAATTTCCCAATAAATGAAGATCCATTTGATCTAGAGGCCTTCAATTCTATGAATGATGATGAGAAGCTTCTAAAGTTTGAGCAGCTTGAAAAAGAGTTTGGGTGTGACTTTGTCCGAAAAAGGCTCAAAATAGACAAACCTCCTCAAAGCCACACCATAGATGAATCACAACTTCCTCCCCCTCTTATCTCCTCATGTAAAGCATCAGAATTTAGAATTTGTTGAGATTATTCATGGACCATATGATATGAACTTCCTCACTGCACTACTATCAAATTTCCAAATGAGCTCCTTAATTCTGTAATAACAAGACTATTTTGGACAATGTCGAAAAATCAATTGATGACTCTAGCTAGAGAATCAACAGGACACTCGCACTGAATAGAAGAACTTCAGGATTGCTATATGATATTGCTTCATGCCCAAAGCTGATCTTGTGCACATGAGCATTAGAGGGATGCAGATATTGGATAATCATAGTCTTCTGTGTGGCCATAAGGTCAGAGATATGAAGTTCTGTGAGCATTGTGTACTTGGGAATGTAGCGAAGCAAGTTTCCTAAGGGGATTCACAGAACGAAGGGTAGTATGGATTACATTCACTCGGATTGTTGGGGACCTTCACGTCAGAATCATTAAGGGGTCACAGGTATTTCTTGTCCATGATTGATGACTACTCGAGGAAGACTTGGGTAATTATTATGAAGCAAAAGAGTGAGGCTCTCACCAACTTCAGACAGTGGAAGACATTAGTGGAGAATCAGACAGGGAAGAAGATCAAGAGACTTCGGACGGATAATGGTTTGGAGTTCTGTAGTGCTTAGTTCGATGAGTTCTGTAAGCAAGTGGGGATTTATAGATATCTCACTATCGGGGGTACACCACAGCAAAATGGTGTAGCAGAGCGCATGATTCAGACATTTTTGGCTAGGGCAAGATGCATGCTCTCCAATGCAGGGTTGTCTAAGCGGTTTTGGGCAGAAGCGGTTAGTACAGCATGTTACTTGATAAATCGCGGACCACATACAGGTATCAGTCTCAAAGTTCCCAATGAGGTATGGTCAGGTAAACTTGTTGATTACTCTAATTTAAGGGCATTCGGTTGTACTACTTATTATCATGTGGATGATGGGAAGTTGAAGCTGAGGGTTAGAAAAGGGGTATTCATGGGCTATGGAGATGGTGCCAAGGGATACCAGATTTGGTCTCCATCAGAGGGTAGGGTAATAATAAGCAGGAATGTTGTTTTTGATGAAAACTATGTGCTTAACCCTATTATGAGATATGTGGTTATATCAAGTATTGGTAGTATTGATAAACGGGTGGAGCTACAAGATACTTCAGAGTTGAGTAGTTCACAGTCAGATGTTCATCAGGATCTACCGACAGATACAGAAGCACCAGAAAGTTCATCACCAGTTTCCGTGTAACGTGGGTTAGCTCAAGAGAGGTCTAGACGGGCTAATTTTGGGAAGCCTCCAGTGAGGTATGGTTTTGAAGACATGGTGTCTTATGAACTTTAGGTTTTCGAGGAAGCAGAGCCCGATGCTTCAGAGCCAACTACTTTTAAGGAAGTAGTTACATGTTCAAAGTCCGCTCAGTGGCATGCAGCTATGGCGGACGAGATAGAGTCACTTCACAAGAATTCGACATGTGAGCTAACCAAGAGGCCAGAGGGCAGAAAAAATGTGACTTGCAAATGGGTCTTCAAGAAGAAGGAGGTATGTCACCATCAGAGGGGGTCAAGTGTAAAGCTCGTGTAGTTGCAAGGGGTTTCACACAGCGGGAAGGGGTTGACTACAATGAGATTTTCTCACCAGTGGTTAGACACACTTCTATCAGAGTGCTATTAGCAATGGTGGCACATCAGGATTTGGAGCTTGAGCAGCTAGATGTGAAAACAGCTTTTCTACATGGAGAGTTGGAAAAGAATATTTATATGACACAACCAGATGGGCTTCAAGTTTCGGGAAAAGAAGACTATGTGTGCAGGTTGAAGAAGTCTTTGTATGGAATCAAGCAATCGCCTAGGAAATGGTACAAGCGGTTTGACAGCTATATGACAGAGATTGGCTACACAAGGAACGTGTATGACTGTTGTGTGTATCACAATAAGTTAGTGGATGGTTCGATCATCTATCTGGTTCTTTATGTTAACGATATGTTGATAGCGGCTGTCAAGAAGTCAGATATTAAGAAGTTGAAGGGTATAATGTCTACAGAGTTTGAGATGAATGATTTTGGTGCGGCAAAGAAAATTCTGAGTATGAAGATCTACAGGGATAGAAGCCAACGGAAACTATTCTTATCCCAGAAAGGTTACATCAAGAAATTTTTAGAGAGGTTTGGCATGTCTACAGCAAAGCCGTTAGATTCTCCAAGTGCAGCAAATGCACGTCTGTCGGTTGCCTTTCCACTTAAGTCGGATGAGGAGAAAGAGTACATGGCTCAACTACCCTATGCTAGTATAGTTGGTAGTTTGATGTATGATATGGTTTACACTAGGACAGATCTTGCTCATGCTGTTAGTGTTGTTAGTAGGTTCATGGGGAATCATGGTAAGGAACATTAGCAAGCAGTGAAGAGGATATTCAGGTACCTTAGGGGTACATCAGATGTTGGGCTCATTTATGAAGATGGTACAGAATCTACAGTTGAGGGTTATTGTGATTCAGACTACTCTGGGGATGTTAACCAAGGATATCTATGATCGGGTATGTGTTCACTATTGGTGGATCAATTGTCATTTGGAAGGCTACTCTACAATCTACGATGACATTGTATACTACGGAGGCGGAGTACATGGTATTGACAGAAGCTGCTAAAGAGGGGATATGGCTAAAGGGTTTTATCAGTGACATTGGGTTACATTAGGATCAGGAAATAATATTTTGTGACAGTTTGAGTGCAATTTGTTTGGCTAAGGATCAAGTTCATAATGAGAGGACCAAGCACATAGATGTAAGGTATCATTTTCTGAGGAGTGAGAAGCGGATCAAGGTGAAGAAAGTGGGTAATGCGGATAATTCTGCTGACATGTTCACGAATTCCGTTTCGACTAGCAAGTTCATACATTGTTTGGACTTGCTGAATGTTAATAGCATCTGAGGCAAAGGGGGTGTTCTGGTTATGATTTGGAAGATAGATGTTAAGGTGAAAATTTGTTGGGTTTGATGTCATCTAAGTTGGGGAAACCTAAATTAGGGGATTAAACAACCAAATTCGGAATTCCTAACACAGCCAAAGGGAGTGACCTCGCCAAGAGGAGGGCGCGACCGCATCAAGCGACTGGACAAAGGGAGCGACCGCGAGGATCAGGGCGCGTGACCGCGATAAACTTCTGCCAAAAGGGAGCGATCGCGCCCTACCATGGGGCGATTGCGCCCCTAGTACGGAAAAGGCCTATCAGCGGCAGAATTTGGTTTACGATCGAAAACCTTGGAGGGTTAGGAGTAGGGCATATAAATAAGCCTACCCTCGACCATATTTGAAGTTAGTTCCTTTTGCTCATTTGATTCTCTAGATCTAGGGTTTGCACATAAATGAATTATTTGCCAAGAGTTTGTGCATTAGATTAGAGATTGTATTCGGTTGATTTCCGGAACATAATAATATTCTCTCCCTCTGCCCGTGGACGTAGCCAAGTTGGTGAACCACATATACTCTTGTGTTGTGTGATTGTTGCTTGTTTTCTATTTTCTACTTACACTCTGTTATAACAAACTATCTATTTAATCTAATGATCAAAAAAGCCTCTGCAATTTCCTTAGTTCAGAATATTTTCGATCCGAGTTTGAATTGTTTTCTAGGTCATATTTCCAAACATGTTCATTAGTGATGGAAAAAAAAAAGATCAACGTATCAAATACATGCAGAGAGATATCAATATGGAACTGTACAATATTCCTAAACCCTAAACCAGTCATATGCCTCTATTATATATGGATGCTCTCTCATCCTGATCAGTGGTGTGAGAATTTGTTCTAGATTTTCTTGGGTTTGATTTACAAAAGTCCATCTTTCACAATATGAATACAATATTACCAATTGTAAAGCCTTCTTAAATATCCATTTTAAATTTTTTTACGCGTAAGTTATTTCATTGTTAATGCAAAATCTGCCTAACGCAAGCTTTTATTTCATCTGAACTTGGAAGTTTACATATCCACGGCCACATATCATGCCACGGGGATTGTTTGACCTAGAGGCTTTCCTCACAATCATCAATATCCATCTCACTTTTTACCAAGTTGGCATTCCAAACAGCAAGAGTTCTATCCTTGAAATTATATTGTCTTAGATTCTATAGAAATAAAGTAAAAATCTTTGCCAATGGATTTGCCCAAATAGACCTTATTAATTTTCTCAGACTCAATATATAAAGATATATGATAAGAAATTCAAGAACACAGAAAAGGCACAAATTGGTGAGCTTATATTTTAAATAAGATCTATTTTATATCTCTGTAGTAATACTATGCACATATTTTTATAGAGTCAATAATGTACTTCTATTAGTCTATGTATTACCCAAATAGAGCTTATTAATTTTCTCTAACTCAAGTAATTTGCTTAGCAAAATATCTGGATAGAGAAAAGACTTGTTTGGAGCACCCTACTTGTGGATGTGCCAAATAAGTTTCATCTCAAGATTTCTCGTTTTGAATACTTAATATTAATTATTTAAACATGTCTATAGCATCCATATGTGATGCAGGTTGGCAACAAAGGACGCAATGTAGAAAACGTATGAAGCGGTCGACTGGGCTCGAGGCGGGCGCCTCACCCTAGGCCAGGCGGGCACCTGGAGGGCAGCCAAGTCAGGAAATGGGCGCTGGAAGGGGCTGGAGCTGGGCTGCGCTGCGCTGGAAGAGGCTTGAGTTGGGCTTGATTTGTTTTATGGGTTTTAGGGCTTTAATGAATTATTAAGTTAGGGTTTTATTTATTTAGGATTTCTAGAATCTTCTTCTTAGTAGTATAAATAATAAGCTAGGGTTTTTGTATTTGGCAAACTTTTGATTATATGAAATAGAAAAGAAAAGCTTGAAGCTTTCGAAATTGATTCTTGTCATTATCGTTCGGTCATTCTATTCTCTAGCCTATTCGACATTAATATGTCTGTGTGTGTGTTATTCAAAATAATTATATTCAAGTTCTATTGATAAAAGGGTTCGACGTAATTCTGCAAATGTAATAATGAAATCCGTTACATTTACTTGTTAGATTAACCAACTAAATGCATTTTAGCTTCTGAAATACAAGTTGTTACTATCTATTTAATGACCTCATGCCAGACCACAGTTGGTAAAACTTGGCAGTTTCACTAAGTGTCAAATTTAATTATCAGTCTGAAATTGAATTTCAAAAATCAAATGAAAGATTCCTAGGGATAGTTTTGACATTAAAGACAATCGGTTTTTTATTCCTTGGCATTTCAAGTAGCAAATATATTAAAACTTAGTAATGCAATCCAAAAACTCGGATACAAAATTAACATAAATTCACTTCCATTACAAAAAAAAATGAGTCTAAATCATAGTTTACGATGAAGCATAAAGGAAAAGCTTAAGGAGAACCCCTCACCATTTAACAAACTGGTCCGCCTCGCCCAGGTGTCTTAGGGGTATTATTCCTGACATACTTTCTAGCCCACACATGTTTTCCATTGATATAGAACTTCACTGTCCTCTCGTTCTTAAGTATGCGGTAAATATCTGATGGTGTGCGTGCCACGATACGTGCATATAGGGATTGCTGGTTAGGCGCTACTTCTTGCATGAAGATAGCCTCAATAAAATCTCCAAATCTCCTATCATATACAACACAAGAAATAACATAAATTATTCTGTGAGCTAAATTAATTGTACTAATTTCATATCAGGAATTAACAAGTTTCATCTTTAATATATAAAGATCCTGAACTACTATTCTAATATCCAATTGGACATAAGAGGAGTTTAGGCTCTTTACATATTGAAGACAAAACTTGTTAATTCCCGATATTAGATTAGTGTGTCAACTAGTATATGCAAAGAGAATTATTGTAAACAAGGCTAATTTGATATTAACAATACAATCACTTTACTCCCCAAAAAAAAAAAATTAGTCTAAAATATTTGTCGCATTTCCTTATTTAAAAGTCAACATAAGACAAAATAAAACTGATAGATTTACATATATTAAATCTTGCTAAAATCTAAAAAAATCAATAATATTACGTAAATTCTCAATAACAATTGTTATAAATTTGCAAAAATGAGTAATTTTTAAAAAAAAAATTCAGTCAAAAAATTATTTTGTTGACTAAGAATAGTCAAGATGAAAATGTTTTTTTTTTTGGGACAAAAGAAATTGTAAGAATATTTGGGTGCGTAAGAGAGAGTGAGAGAGAGAGAGAGAAAGACCTAGTGAAGAAGTTCCTAACTTCATTTTCTGAAATTGGGTACCCTTTGGAGAAGGTTAAAAAAAGAGTCCTATCATCTGCTGGAACTGCCGTGCGAGGCTCAGAAATGTGAAATAGGCTCATCATCAGTTCAAGGTCTCTATTCACGAATTCCCCATGTTGCGCTTGTTGATTTTGGAGATCTTTATTGACATTGATATTCCGATTATCCCCGTTCGGTCCAAAATCCACCATATGGCTAGGCACCACCGCGTGATTAGACACCCCCATTGCAGCCAATCCATGAACATCAACATCACTAGGCACAAAATATTGTGGCATGCCCATTCCATTCATGCCATGGACAAAGCCTTCTCTAGGTACAAAAGAGCTGGGCTTTTTGATCCCGTTTAGGACAGATTTGAACAAATGAAGCAAGCCTTCATTAGGTACAAAATGTGGCATTTCCATTTCATTCCCGTGCCCAACGCCTTCATTTGGTGCAAAATGTGGCACGCCCATTCCATTACCATGTCCAATGCCTTCATCGGGTACAAACTGTGGCACCTCCGAAAACCCTATTTGTGGCACACCACTAGGGTTAGATGGCATACCAATAACTGGAGGCGTAAAAGTACCAAATCTATTGCCATTACAATTATTTCTACCCTCATTAGGGTTGTTAAACACAATTGAGACACCAAAAGTGTCTTCCAAAATGTCCTTAAATGCCCTCCCACAAATTTTATCAGCTATAGTCATAACACTAGAAAGTATCCCCACCCGATTCTCATGAAGCTCTTGAAGTCTAAGTCTCTTACCTTCCATCAACAACTGGAGATTTTCTATCTCTTCGTCACAACCAGAGAACATGAAATGATCATTCTGTATGCATCTCAAGCATATCAGAGTCTCATTTACAGCCTGAAAGACCTGATGGGGAGACAAAATATTCGAGATTTTCTCAATCAGCCTCCTACAATAGTTGTCCTCTCTTTGAATCCACATCCAAAAGGCCATGACTAGCATTGACTCGTGAGCCTCACGGCCATGGTTGAATAGCAAATGAGAGAACAACTTGCGATCCATGGTGTGGAATAGTTTGAACTCCTCATCCGAGATAGGCTGAATCAGAGAAGAAAGTAAAGGAAATAGAGAACCAGAAGAAGAAGAAGAAGTAGCCCAAGAAAAAGAAGAGGAAGACATGGTTTGTTGCTTATACAAAAAGTAAAATGACAAAATATTAGTGGGGGTGTATTTTTTCCAAGAAATGATACGAGTATATATAATGAAATTAGGAGTAGCCATTGATGAACATCTGAAGAAGAAGAAGAAGAAGAAGAAAAGTGAAATTAATTAGGTTGTTTCTCATTTTGGCTTTGTCTGCAAACGGTTAATTTTCAAAATTGGGACAGGACAAATAATTGTTGTGGTGTGTCTGTTTGAATTAATTTCACATGTAAATTACGTTCCTATGTTCTTTTTTTTTCTTTTTTGCTAGATCAACAAAATCTAATGTATTTCAACATGGAAAATAATATATTTAGTAGATCAGATTTATATAACAAGAAAATATAGAAGGTTATATTAATAGTTCAAAATGAAGAGTTTCTAACAAAGTTAATGGTTTACTCCCACCGTCTCATAATTAATGAATGTCATTTTCTATTTTTTATTTTGAATATCATTTTTTGTTTTTTTATTAGAACATAAGAAACCATTTATTTTGGGGCGGAGATAATATTTTCTTTCTCAGCGGTTTTGCTCTCATAAATAAGTTATCTTTCAATTATAGTTTCTCATTTTAACTTTTATCCGGGAAAAATAAACAGTGTATATATATATATATATATATATATATATATATATATATATATATATATATGAGGGGTTACTAGTTAACTGATAAAGTCATATTTAGTGATTCTCACAATTAAGTGAGGATATGATTTGAACACAACTTGGGATATATAAGACTGTTGAAATTAAGATAGTATAGTATTAATTATTTTAATAGAGTAAAAGATCTTAAATTCATGTGGGAAGTAAGTGTAAGTTTTCTAGCTTCATGACAACTCATTTTGTAAGTTGGTTCTAATCTATTTCTCTTTTTTTAGCACTCTAATCTAGTTCTTTGCATTTACTTGTTTACCATAAGAGTGGGGATATTGCCACAAAATAGTTACTTATGAAGAGATTATTTATGCTATTTCATTAGAAGTGTATATATATGTATGTGTTTTTTTTTTCTTGGGGCAATTACCATTTCATCCATCATTCTAACAAAAACGAACACTAAAAAAGTCGCATATTTTGCAAATTGAGCATCAGGTCATGTAGTTATATTGATAGAAATTGGTGTCCCTAGTAATTTGAATGAACTTACACCCGTGATACTTCTATTAAGGGAAAATGTGTCCACGCGCTATGTTTTTTAGCTTTCAAACCAGCTCCCCTAACTCTCTCACCTCTTTCCTCACTCTCTCTCCTTTCTCCCCACTCTCTTTCTTTTATTTTTCCCTTCAAAACTTTAAAATAAAATATTTTAAGATCTAAAAGTCAAAAAAAAAAAAATTGAAACCACCGTTGTGCTTGTATCGTTAAGACGAATCAAGCTAGTAGCATCAACATATAATCTGAACCAACTTTGAGAATTTCACAATTGTTTCAAGTTAATATGTGTTTTTGAGAAGTTAACAGTTGTTCCAAGAACAAATACGAGAAGTTCACAGTTGATTTAGTCCATAATTTTTGTATAAAAGTGTCTTCTATTTTCTTCACAATTGTTTTAGTTAAGTTCACAATTATTTTCAGTCTTTTATTGCCTCTATTTTTGTTTTTTATGAGATTAGTTGACATATTTGTTAAGTTCACAGTTGTTTTTAGTTAATTTTACAATTGTTTTTAGTTAATTTCACAGTTGTTTTAGTCTTTTATTACCTCTGTTTTGCTATTTTATAAGATTATTTGACATATTTATTCTCTTTATAGTTATTTTTAGTCTTTTATGACCTCTATTTTTGTTTTAGATTATTTGATAAATTTGTTAATTCATAGTTATTTTTAGTTTTCATAGTTGTTTTAAGTCTTTAAGGCCTATATTTTTGCTATTTTATAAGATTATTAGACATATTTGTTAAGTTCACAATTATTTTTAGTTAAATTCATGTTATTTTATTCTTATATTATGGCCTATATTTTTTTCTATTTTAAGAGATTATTTGACATATTTGTTAATTTACAGTTATTTTTAGTTAAATTCACAGTTGCGTTTCACAAACAACTTAGAAGTTTATAGTTGTTCCACAAACAACTGATTGGATTACAAATATATATATACTGAGTACATGTTAAATTATAATTATCAAATATCTAAACACATTAAAATACTTATCAAACACATTAACTTGTATTTTATGTATGACATTGACTTATATTTTAAAGTTGACTCATTTTATAATTTCCCAGACACCCCTAGGCCCACCGGCTCAGATTTTATTCCTTTTAAAGAAATTTTTTTTGTAAATATCAAATAAAGAGTTCTCTTCATATTATAATTTCCCAGACACCCCTATGCTTCCCCTAATTGGTTTTTGGAGCGATCGATTCACAACATGAAGCGATCGCTCTGTGACTTCTAGTCTTTTGGAGTGATTGCTCTCATTAGAGGGTGAGGTTGCCCTACTCCAAATTTCTGCTTAATGTTCTCACTTTTCTGCACAATTTCCATTTCAACTCCAATATCTCCCATGAAAAAGAAAGGTGTGTATCAATCTTTATTTGAAAAGGAAAGACAATTTTAAAAAGGGATTCTGTTGAAAAAGATATGGCTGAAGTAATTTTTGTTTCCATAAAAAATTGGCAAAATCTTGATTTATTCTAATTCCTAATCTTTCAAGGTTTGTTGTGTGTGGAAATATTAAAGGGTTATAGCCGTTGGAGGATCTTTGTGGTATTTTGTTTTTGTGAGACCTTTTTGGAAAAGAAATACTAGATTCAGTTGGAAAGGGGAGCTGTGAGTATATATTAATTTGCCCCCACATCCATCCCATCCCCTTAAACCCTTGATAAATCTTTTTTCCCCTTCTCCCTTAATTGATCACACACACTGCATTAATCTCTCTCTCCACTGTTCTACCTAACGAGTTTTTGCAGATTTAATGGCATCTTTTAAAGAAATTCGTGAGGAGGATGTGCTCGACATTGAGCCTATTTCTGTTGCCATAGTTGATCAACCAGCTCCATCTCAACCTGCTAAACCTAGTTTCTTCGTCGAGGTACCCCCTTCATCATCCTTATGAGATTCTTCAATGGAGATTCCTCCCTCTAATTCCCCTACATTGGAACCCTCTGCTGCTCCATCATCCCCAAATATCCCTATACCTCCTCCAGCTCCCGATAATCAACCACCTGTTGAACCATCATTTGTGGCCCCTGTTCCACCTTTGGAAACCCCCTTAACCAAAAAGAGGAAGCTGCCTACCTCTAAACCAAAGGGGAACCTTGTCAATCCTGTACCCCCCAAGAAATCTACGAAGATCTCACAGGGCTAGAAGGCTCTCTGAGGCTGATAAGACCAAAAACTTAAAGAAGCCTGGAGGCAAACCATCCACAGCAATTGCCTGTCACGAAGAAGAGGAAGAACAATAACTAACCAGAACAAGAAAGCCAAGTGCTCCACCAGTTGTTGCTCCATCAGCAGACAAGGATGAGGAACCCCTTGCAAACCTGCTGATTGAGCTGAAAGGAAAAAAGAAGGTAGCTGAAGCTGATTTAGAGCCTATTGTTGAAGAGGCTGAAGATTCTGAAAGAAGCTATGAAAGTGATGACGCTGCTGAGGATAAAAATTACAAGCTGGGTCGTGAAGAGCTGGACCAAGAAAAGAAAGACCAATCCCTTGATGCCCCCTCTGATGATGAGTCAGAAGCTGAACCTGAGAAGGTGCCCTCACCTTCAAAGGATGTGCCTGCAAATGTGCACACATCCAAGCGCACATCCATCAGGCAGAAAGCTCAAAAAGGTATTTCTAAAACCCTCGCTATCTCTACTGCTTTAAAACCCATTTCATCTAAATTTTTATATGCTGATGCCTCTGATAGGCTGGGTCAAATAGTTAATAAAGCTTTTATTTTGGAGATGAAGAGAGATAGGAAAACCTTCTCTAAATTGGGTCTTGATAAATTTTTTGAGGAGAGTGTTTTATTCCTGACTATGGATCACCCTATACCCTTCCTTCCCAAGATGGTGCATGAGTTTTATGCCAACCTGTCCAAAGGTTTAGACAAACCCTCCTCCCCCATGTTCCATACTATGTATGTTAGAGGAAAATTTGTCAATTTTTCACCTTCAATCATCAATGATATTTTAGGGCTTGAGGGAGGCTATGATGAACCTTGTGTGCTCTCTGAAGATGAGCTTGTTTCTACCATTACCCATGGGAAAGTACCCTGTTGGCCAATTAAGTCAAAAGATTTAGGAAGTGGTTCTCTTACCTCTTTTTATTACTTTCTCCATTCCATCCTAACTGCCAACCTCTGCCCCTCCAACAATAAAATCTCTGTCACTAGGGTTCAAGCTGATCTGCTCTTTAGGTTGGGTGCTAAGAAGAACATCAATTTTGGTGAATTTATTTTTAGGAAAATCTGTGGGTATTGTGAATCCCCTTCAAAGAAATGGTCTCTTCCTTATCCCTCTCTCATTTCTCATTTCTCAAATTCTGATTGTCTAAGGTGTAAAGGCTGAAAAATTTGAGGCTAGGATTGATAAGTTTGATCTGTTTAAGGAAATCTAAAACCTTGTTGGATGAAAAGCAAAGATTTGTTGACTTATAATTCACTTATAAGAGATGAAGTAGTCTTCTAATTCAGTTATAATAAGAGCTAATTTGCTGTTTGGCCGAATATGAGAGTCAACATTAATAAAATATTATTATTTTTATTTTTTGAAAAAAAAAATGTGAAAAAAGTGACTCTTACACTTTAATTATAAGAGACGAACTGGTCTTATATGTCAGTTATAAGAGTTGACCGGGATTTTGGATAGAAAGGCAGTTCAATCTTTTGATTGCGAATGGTGTCTTTGGTATTTTGGATCTGGTGTGTCCAGAATTGAGTTTAAATCTCGCTTGAGTGGCCCTAGAGGAAGTGGCCCAAAATAGTACTACCGTGGGGAGAGAGATATTGTGTGTGTGTTTGTGTGAGGTAGTTTGAATGTCATTAAATTAGCGAGGAAATAGGTGGAATTTTGATTCTAATGTTGTAATAATTGGTTAAATTTCAAAATTCTTGTCCTAATTGATCGATTCCCTTGTGGTGAAGAACGATTTTTTTTCTCAATTAATTCACTTTTAAAATTTTATTTACCAAAGTGACTTACTGTTCAAACTTTTGCCCAAAGTGTCCCACTTTTTGAAACTCGCTACACCATGTAGCAATTTTGACTTTGACAGGTCAAACTCGCTACACCGTGTAGCGAGTTCCATGTAATTAAGTTTGCCGGTTCATAATTTATTGGTAACCAGTAGGCAGCCAAGCCATCAGTAACCAGCAGTAACATCAGTAACCAAACCAGCAGGCAGCAGCCAAGCCGTCAGTAACCAGTAGGCAGCAACCAACAAACAAGGGCAATTTTGTAAAAAAAAAAAACTCAAAGAAGGCAACATTAAAAACCAACAGCACTCCAACAGCCAGAACAAGCAAGGCAACAGCCATCAATAGCAAGGCAACAAGCATTCAACCATCGGATTCGTAATATGACATGAATCGGCTCTGCCCGCTGGTTTGGTTACTGATGTTACTACTGGTTACTGATGGCTTGGTTGTCTGCTGGTTACTAATAATTACGAATGGGCAAACTTAATTACATGGAACTCGCTACACGGTGTAGCGAGTTTGACCTGTCAAAGTTAAAATCGCTACACGGTGTAGCGAGTTTCAAAAAGTGGGACACTTTGAGCAAAAGTTTGAACAGTAAGTCATAATGGTAAATAAAATTTTTAAAATGAATTAAATGAGAAAAAAATCGGTGAAGAACTCTACGATAATTTTTCCTTTTTTTTTCTTTTTTTTTGCTCGGCAACAACGTTTTCATTAAATAAAGAAGATACAAAAGGCAACTTAATACACGAAACAAAGATAAGAAAGACATACATATAACATTGTTGATAGGAAAGAAATTTATTTATTTTTCACCTAATTATTTTTTGTGCAAGAAATTAGATAACGTTATTTATGTATAGTAATTGTTTTGTTCCTTTTCTGTTTTGGTCTTAGTTAAAGAGAAAGAAAATAATAAAATATTAGACAAAGTAGTAAAGAAATTATATAATTTAAAACAATTAAATTTTTGATTGAGGAATAAACATGAGTGGTGAGTTAATTAATTAATGTTTTTACCATATATTAACAAAATTAAATGCTTCTATGTTGAAAAATTACAATATTCATTAGTATGTATTATTTTAAGAAGTAAAGTAAATGGTCAGTTTCTAAATAAAAAAGTGAATTAATAAAATATTCAGTGGCAATAGCCCATTTCTTTGCCAAAATACATGTAATCGATTGTAGCCGTTTCAATTGAATTTGCACCTAACAACATTTAATTTTGGATTTTCGTTAATTATTTCCACCAAACATAACTTTTCAATTTCTAATTGGTTAGGTCGTTTTGTGGTAATTAAGAGTAAAAAAAATCAAACTATATATTCTCTCGGTCGATCATCACACCTTTTATACTATTTCATAAAATGCGCTACTTATTTTGGGACATATCAAAAAATAAAGTGTGACATTTATTTCGGGATGAAGAGAGTATGACTTTTCAAATTGTATGTTTTACGAAAAGCATTTCTTTCTACAAATGGGTGAGATTATTTCTTTAAATGTGAGAAATTTCCATTCATTTGAGATTAATAAATTCATCAATTTTAAAGCCTTGCAAATATAAAAATTTATGTTGATTTTCTCTTTGCAAAATATGCCAAACACATTCAACACATATTTTTAAGTGACTATAATTGTATAATTGAATGAGCAGCAATCAGTCTTCTTTGTATTTTAAAAGTAACTTTGTGATAACTTATTGTTCTAAGTAGAGGTAAAATAATAATTTTAGGGCTCGTCTGGTAGTCCAATCGGATTAGCCTATTACTCGAAGGATCGGAATTATACTCAGAGTTCCTATTACCCAAACTATGTTCTTCACTGAGCATTAATTACTACTTCACTGCATAACTTATGTTTCTATGCTCTAAGCAAGATTTGTTCAGGATGCAAAATATTCAATTTATGAACTACAGACAGCTCCTATCACTGATAGTGTCCCTCAAGTGGCTGTGCGCGCGCCAAGTGATTATTGAGTAAAGTCGTACTTTTATCTCGGAAAAATCGGTTATTCTTTACGCAATTTCATTTGGAATTACTGAAGTTTAATCATTGATCATGTACAAGATAGAGAAGCAAAATATTCAATTTATGTGATTGAATGTATCTAAATATTTCTTTTCTTGCACTGAAAGTTATTATAAACATTACCTAAGGCTAACAAAATTAAAAAAAAAAAAAAAGGCTACATCTCCTCATCATATTTCCGTCCCTCTCTTTCCTCATGCTCATGCATCTGCGTAGAGGAGAGAGATGAAAATACGTCGATGCAATAAAAGGCCTAAATATATCAGGGTATTGCTGCACCTAAATATATCAGGGTATTGCTGCAATAGGTTCAAACTACATACTCCCTCCGTCCCGCTAATATTAGCACAAACACTGTTTGCGCGGGAATTAAGGAATATGATATTTTAATAAAATGTTGTGAGTGTAAAAGAATGAGTGGAGAGAGAATGAGTGGAGGGTGTAATAAATTATAATGGTGTTGTGAGTATTAAAATAATGTAGGAGAGAGAATGAGTGGGATTGGGTGAATATTTTATTAATATAAAGTTTCCTTTTTGGGAGTGTGCGGATATTAGCGGGACGCCCAAAAAGGAAAGTGTGCTAATATTAGCGGGACGGAGGGAGTATACGTTTTAGGCTTTTCAAAAATAAGCAATAGAGTAGACAGCAATATTAGGAGACGTACCGAAGAAAGAATACAAAATATACTCCTTCCGTCCAAAAATGAGCGTCTATTTTGTGTTTTAAGGAAGTTGACTTCCATGCATTTTAGTAACATGTGAATACCCCTTGTTTCCTAATAGTTGTCTTAACCTGATTGAGAGAATACAAAATATACTCCTTCCGTCCAAAAATGAGCGTCTAACTTTAATCAAGTTGTTTATTTTCGTTAAATCTTCAATGATAAATTAATTTTCAAATTTTTTAACCTTCTTTGTTAAATGCTAACAAACGACTAGATTATACTACTGGTAAAATTGTTTCTGGGGTTTTACCAAGTCAACCCTAATTCACTTTTTACCCAGTCTAGTTCATATATTAAAACTTCTTAGTTTCACTCAAACACAAATAATGTGCATGTGCTTCGATGACAAACTGTAAATTCCACTAACAATTTGAAGTAGTTTGCAATATGGTTCCTAAATGTAATTTTGTCAATTGATATACTATCTTTTACAATTTGTTACAATTCGATGACAAAACTGACGTGGTGTTAATTTTTTAGCGGATTCAAAGTCATGTGACGTTTAAAAGGACGTGTTAAGGTGTTTTTTCCTAGGAAATAATTCCTACACATAAATTATCGGATTCATAAAAATATTTTATGGGGCAAAGAGATTAGGATGAATTGTGATTTGTTGGTGTGGAAGGGGTGATGGGGAAGGTGGCGGAGGGGTGGAGAAAAGAAAAGGGAGGGGGAAGATAGAATAAAACGGCAAGTAGCATTTTTTCGGATTATTTTTCCCGTGTTTTTATTTTCTAAATATTTTTTTTTAATTATATAACAAGAGGAATTGCAAGAGGCCTTGAGTTCGACTGATATTGCAGGCCAAGCAAAGTATTTGCTAAATCTGAAAGCTTCCAAGGTATAGAAAACAGTATGGAAAACAGAAACGAATCATAATATTTGCCTTGTTATCCTTTGAAATGCACATATCATTTCCGTCTCTTTTGATTTTTTCTCAAACTGTTATTGATAGACAAAGAATTTCTACAATTGTTCTTTGAAAGGCCCTTTGTTGATATGCAGATGATCAGACAGCTATGGTTTTGGCTTAGCTGTCAGATAATAGTAGAATTGTGCAGCGGAATAAGAGAGATTTGAAATAATAATAGGACAAGGAACACAAAGAAATAATGCAAGTGTGTGAAAGTGATTGCAAAAATGTAATAACACAGAGAATTTAAAGTGGTTCAGAGTTCACTCCTCCTACATCCACCCCCACTGTCAATCTTGACAAGTGAGATCAATTTTATTATAATCCTTAATCAACAAAAATTACAAATGATTGATTCAGGCAAGTTCCTTGAACTTCCTCTTCCTAATTAGTACAGTCAACTAGGGATACACTTAAAGTACAGTCTTAAGTGTTTTTACAACTTGAAGTACAGTCTCAAGATTTTACAAAACAAATAATACACTCAAAGTACAGTCTTGAGTGATTACTAACTAATTCTACACCTAAAGTACAGTCTTAGGATTTTGGAATTTGTGAATTAACACACTAAGGGGTGTTTTGTTGTGGAGGCAAAGGTTTTGGGGTGAGGGTTTGGTTTGGAACAGAGTTTAAAAGGGTAAGGATTGGTGAGTGTGTGTGTGAATTACAGGAGGTGTGTGTGGGTGTGAGGGAAAGGTTTTGGACTGTGAAAAAGAGTATTTTTCAGTAGTGTTTTGTGTAGAGGATGAACTCCTCTATTTATACCTTTCAATGTAGCCGTTGGAATATGACTGTTGCAGCTACATTAATGAGCCTTGACTGGTCTTTGTCCCACTTGTCCACATGCAGGTCTTCATGAGCTGGCTTGAGCTGTGGCTTGAACTGAGAGCTTCTAGAAGGTCTTCAAAGTGGTCTTCATTGGTCTTCATTGGTGAACTTGACAGCTGTGAAGATCCAGGTTCCACTTTGGTTGAGATTGTGGTAACAGAGATTGAGACAAAGTGATGGCTATCAGAGGAATGAAGTCATGACTGTCAGATCATACAAGACTTAGCTATCAGAGATGTTCTCTAATAAGGACTGAGATGCACTTTGATGATCTTGATGGCTTAGAGAGAGAATATGATTCATGTTTTTGATTGATTGTAATCATTGTATACAACAGAATCATAACTATCAAACTCATAGTCATCGATACACTGAGGAATGAATATGAAGTTTGATTTGGTCAGTCATGGACTTAGCTGTCAGAGAAAAGGATCATGACTGACAGTCTTCCTCTTTTGATATAAACCCTGTTCTATATATATATATTCCTTTATCAAAACCAACTAACTAAGACATTGATCAAAGTTAGGTCCTAACAATTTCCCCCTTTTTGGTAAAGGAAGATCTATTTTAGAACATGTTTTCACATTTGATAAGAGAAATAATAGTAGAAGAAATAATACAAGGATTTATAGCAAGCACAAATAACCAGAATGAGATTTAAATGAATGAATTTAATCTCATGATGAAAAGGTTCACAGATTACAGTCACAAAAACTGAGCCAATCAAAACAAATTGTTTTAACACACCAAAAATTGTTCCATAAAACTACACTTCAATCATCAGCCAGTTGATCATAGAACTCCTCTCTTTCTTGCCTGGCTGAAATAATCAGATTTCTTTCTTCCTCTAGTTCTCTTCTCATATCTGGCTCCACTCCTCTGTAGTAGAACTCATTGTTCCATTCCCATGACATCCTCTCATCATACTTGAAGAACTTATCTTCTTTTGACTTTAGTTGAGCTCTTGTAAGGGGCATCTGATCATTTCTGATTCTCATTGTGCCCCACAAATGCTTCTTCTTGTTCCTTGTTCTCTTATTTTTATTGGGCCCAATGGATTGATCTGGTTGTGATTGAACAGAGACTTGAGCTTCAGGAAAGGAATGAGTGGATTGCTGAGGATGGTTGGTAAATGTAGGAGATGGAATTATTATTGGAGAGCCTTGATCTGGACTTGAAGGAGCATCATCATCATCACTGTCAGAGTCTGAGGAAAGATCAATAATGCTTTGGTTGTTTTTTGACTGCGATGGATTCTCTGAATTCTTTGATCTCAGGAATAGAGACCAAGTTCATGAAGTGAGAGTTTTCATTGGGAGAGGTGAAGTTCATGGGATCAACAGTGATGAAGGGAGAAAGGTAGGGCTCAATTCCTGGATTAAGGGTTGGGGGAAAGATGTTGACCATTTTGCTTATCAAAAGCATGAGGGCATACTTTTGTTCAAACAGAGAAAGGAAAAAGGATTTTGCAAGGTCAATGCAGAGGGTGAAGACTAGACCCTTTGGCATATACAGGCATGAATTGAGTGATGGAGATATGAGTTGGCTGAAAAGAACTTCCCAATCAAGAAGAGTATTGGGAGAGATGAACTTTGGAAAGGATGGGATTTGGTGAACAAAGTTGGAGGTTGATGAGGTTCTTGACACTTGCCATTTTTCATAGGCAAAGAAGACTAACCCTGCAAGGTTTCTTGCTACCATTATCAAACCATTTCTTGATAGTTCCCAAGATTTTGGATAGGTAAATGGGTTTGCAATTTCTGGGAAATGAGTTACATGAGCCAACCTTGTTCTTGCTGCCTTGATGGAAGACATAGAGAAGTCAATGCCACAGCTAAGCATCCAAGGTTCTTTCTTGGGAAGATATGCTTGAGTAGGAGGAATAGAATGGCTTGGATGGGCCGTCAGACTGCCAAGAATGGGATCACCGTCGATATATCTTGACCATGTCCAAGAAGGATTGGACTTTGAGGAGAGGCTTCAAAAGGTTCATTTTCAGGGATTGGAGAAATTGGTTTGGAAGGTGCAGAGGCTTGGGTTGAAGTAGTTGGAATTGACTCAGAGGCTTGGCCAAGACTTTGATTGAGAATATTGGAATTGAATTGAGATTTAAGGAGGTTTAATGCTGCCCTTACTTCCTTTTTGGCCAACCTTTTCTCTAGAATAGCTGTCAGGGCTTCCTCACTTTCAGGAGTTCCCTCAAACACAAGACCCTTGCAAGCATTTATGATTGAATCTCCCTTTGAGACTTGATTTGGATCTATTTCAACTCCAGCCTTCTTGAGACTTTGAATAATCTCAGTGATATTATCAAGATTCCCCCTATCAATTTCAACAGTTGGGGTAGGTTCATTCACGGCCTCGGCCTCGTGAATGGAAGGGAAGGTTTGGATATCTACATCCATAGCTGTCACCTTGGGGTTACTAGATGTCTCTCCAGGTCCACTCCTTTTCTTCATAAACCTAGTCCTGAGTTCATCTAGGGCCATTAATGATTCTTCCTTACTTAGAACATCATCAAGAAACAAGAGAACAGCTTTTTCAGTGTCAGGGTTTCCATCCAACTCAATAGCATCAATTGCTCTCAGGATTTTGGCTAACTGTTGAGGTTGGGAAGAGGGGATATTCTCATCAATGTTCCCCCTTAAAGGTTGCTTTTCTGATGGTTCTTTGAGATTAAGGATAGCTTCAATGGCTGACTGATGACCTGAGCTGGGTGTGGATGACTTGTCCACTCTTGGACTAACAGAAGTGGATTTTGGAGAGATGGAAGGGGTAGTTATTTTGGTTTTCTTGGCTTTGTGGGCTTTCTTTTCTAGTTTTCTTTTCTTTGGCAAAGTTTTAGAAGGAATGGATAAGGAGGGTTGTACCTTGGATCTGGTGACTGTCTGCTTGGTAGGGATAGCTGTCAGAGGATGCTTTCCTTTATGCTGTGTTTTTGACAATTTGATAGCTGCCTGGAGTTCTTGAGGATCTACATCAGCATCACCAGCATGAGTTTGCTCCATGGTGTCATCTCTATGGCTATCAACAGCACCTCTTTCTTCCACATCCACTCTATGGCTGTCAGACAAGGTTTTGTCACTGTCAGTCATTTGACCATCCTTGTTTTTGCCATTGTTGTGAATGAAGCATCTACTTCCAAAGACTGCAGTAGTAACAGCTTCACCCCAAAAATACTTTGGGAGATTGTGTTCTGACAGCATTGTTCTTGCTGCCTCACAAATTGTCCTGTTCTTCCTTTCAGCAACACCATTTTGTTGGGGAGTTCTTGGGGCTGAAAAATTGTGCTCAATGCCTTTGGAATCACAATATTCTTCTACTCCAGTGTTCTCAAATTCCTTCCCATGGTCAGATCTGATCTTGATGATGGATGTCCCTTTTTGATTTTGAATTTTATTGAACAGCTTTATCAGACAGCTAAGGGTGTCACTTTTGGATTCAAGAAGAATAATCCAAGTGAATCTTGTGAAATCATCAACAACAACTAGGGAGTATCTTTTTCCTCCTAAAGATCTAGTTCTTATGGGTCCAAAAAGATCCATATGAAGCAGTTCAATAGGTCTTGAGGTGTCCAACTTGGTCTTGGGTTTGAATGAAGATTTCTTTTGCTTCCCACATTGGCATGCTTTGCAAAGTTTATCCTTTTTGAATGGGATCTTTGGTAGACCTCTGACAAGATTGGAATTTGCAAGCTTGGAAATGGTTTTGTGATTGAGGTGAGCCAATCTCTTGTGCCATAGCCATGACATATCGATTGATTGAAAGACAAGGCAGTGAGCATTTGAGGATTCCACAATCTCTAAGTTTAAGCAGTAGAGATTTCCTTTTCTTGATCCAGTTAGGATGACATTATTGTTTTTATCCTTAACAGTGCATTTATCCTTAGTGCAAACAACATGATATCCCTTATCACAAATTTGACTTATGCTGATCAAATTGTGTTTGAGACCCTCTACATAGGACACATTTGTAAAAATGATATCTTTTGTAATAAGATTTCCTGATCCTTTGACCTTAGCTTGGGAATTGTCACCAAAGGTTACATTTGGACCATTTTTAGGGAATATTGTTGCAACCAGTCTTTATTGAAGGTCATATGTCTACTACAACCACTATCTAAATACCAAAGTCCTTTCCTAGGTACCTGCAAAACAGAAAGTAAATTTTATGGGTACCCCTTTTTTATTCTTTTGGGTCCAAAGGATTAGTTTTTCTTTGGAACCCTAGCTTTGTTCATTGGTCCCTTGTTGAAGAACTGGTTTAGGGTATGATAATATGACATGATTTGCATCATGTAAGGTGTGAGGACAGTGGATTGGGATGGATTGAAGAAGTGGTTTGGATTGTTGTATTGGGGTTGAAACTGAAAGCTATTTGAAGAGGATGATCTGGGAGAGTCATTTTGATTTGCATGGCTTCTACCATTTGAGTATTGCCATTGAGGTTTTTGTTGTTTGGTGTATCTATGTTTGTTATAGAATCTTTGTTGCCTTGGGGTTCTTTGTTGTTTGGAAGATTTTGGTTGTCTGTCAGGCCTTGGCTGTCTGTCATGCCTTGGCTGACTAGCCCATTCTTGCAGCTTGACTTCTTCCTGTATATTGGCTCCTTTTTGAACCCAAATATACTTGCTTCCTTGAATTCTACTTGGTCCTTCCTTGGGTTGACTAGGACCACCCAAGATTTCTTTTGATTTTTCTTTGGTTTGAACAGGGTAGGTTTGAGTTTGATAGCTGCCAGAGCTTAGGTTTTCTAGAACCATTTTTTCAATGGCCCTTTCACCAGTGGGAGGAGAGTACACTTTTGCTGATGGATTATCAGCACCAATCCCTGTTTTGTCACTGGGACGCCTTTGGGTATAGGTGAAAAGTGATAATGCTTTGCTTGACATGTTCCATGAATCTATTTTCTTTTTAAGAGCATCATTTTCTTTTTCAAGATTACCGAGTTTTTGACAGCTTTCATGATTACTTGATGTCTCACTGCCGATCCATGTTTTGTTTTTCAAGCATGATGCATTGATCTCTTAGCCCTTGGCATGCTTTCTCAAGCTCGTAAATGGTTTTTGTGAGGGTGTCAATGGTTGAGGATTGGGAAAGATTTTCATTGACCAGTGAAGCAAAGCTAGTTTTTTGTTTTTTGGTTTGAATTAAAAGAGTGCAAACTAATTGTTTAAAACCATCAATATTTAAAGAGTTAAAATCATGTACCTCTTTTAGTTCATCAAACCAGCAAGTGCTTCCATCTCTTCCTCATTGTCGATTCTTCCTCATCTTCGCCTATAAGGCATATCATGGCTTCTTCTCCTTCAATTTCGTAGTCATCACTTGACACATACTCTTCATCACCGAATTTTGATGAGTCAGCTATCATGACTTGCTCTTTGTTTTTGTCATGTTTATTTTTGGAGCAATTGAAGCAGTTGCACTTAGAACTGTGAATGATCTCTTTTGAGTAGGTCATCTTCTTAGCATGGCGATTGTCCCTAGGTTTCCTTGGTTCGGGCAATCGGATGAGTAATGTCCTTGCTTTCCACAGTTGAAGCAATCAATTGTCTTCTTGTAGGCCTTTGTCTTGTTGAGCATTAGATGTGGAGGGATTGAATTTTTTGTCAAAAGATTTCTTTTGAAATTTCATGGCATTTCGATGCCATGGAAATGAGACTTGGAATGTCTTCTTGGGAGATCTGTTTGGCTGTGTTTGGAGCCGATGTTTATCTTTTGAAGGGCATTGTTGACAATGGTCTCAATGTCTTGGTGAGTGATTGGCTTGTGGACGCTTTCTTGTGCGAAGCAGTTAAGGTTTGTGAAATGGAAGGGACCGATGGAATTTTTATCATACCTTCCAATTCATAAGCTTCAAGCTTTCCAAAATATTGCTCAACTGTCATGGTGCTCCATTCGTATCCTTCTCTAATAGGTAATGCTACCTTTTCATATTCTTGAGGAAGATTTGAGTAAATCTTGAGGCAGTAGATCTTGTTGTTCAAAGGTTTTTCCATGGTCAGCAATTGATCTAACAAGGTTCTCAAACCTTGGGCCGAGCAAAGACTCACCTTTTCTCCAGGTAGAACTTGAAGTTGTCTAATTGCCTAAGCAAGTTGTACAAGTTTTGTGTCCTAACACTGGAGTGTTTAGTGAACTTGGTTTGAATAAGAGCCCATGCTGTTCTGGCATTTGGTTCCTTAGCAATTTCTTGTGCTAGAGAGTCATTTACACTCTTTTGAAGAATGTTCTTGACTTTCAAGTTTGCACTTATCAATTGCTTTTCGGCTTGAGACCATGTTTCGGGATTTGATCTTACTAGGTCCTCCATCGATACAGCATTTGAGTTGGGTAGGACACTTCATTCTCTAGAACATACCAATTCCATATACTGTTTGCATCAAGGTATGTTTTTATTTTTGAAGCATAGATCTCAAAAGATCCACAGTCATCAATGTGTGGGATGTCTTTCTCATTATTTCTTCTTGGTTGAGGCATGGTGGGTTTGAAGAGAATCCTTCACAAGTTGTTAGACTTTTGAATGTGAAGACAAGCTCTGATACCAATTGAAAGGCCCTTTGTTGATATGCGCATGATCGCACGCCTATGGTTTTGGCTTAGGCTGCGGATAATAGTAGAATTGTGCAAATGGAATAAGAGAGATTTGAAATAATAATAGGACAAGGAACACAAAGAAATAATGCAAGTGTGTGAAAGTGATTGCAAAAATATAATAACACAGAGAATTTAAAGTGGTTCAGAGTTCACTCCTCCTACATCCACCCCCACTGTCAATCTTGACAAGTGAGATCAATTTTATTATAATCTTTAATCAACAAAAATTACAAATGATTGATTCGTGCAAGTTCCTTGAACTTCCTCTTCCTAATTAGTACAAACAACTAGGGATACACTTAAAGTACAGCCTTAAGTGTTTTTACAACTTGAAGTACACTCAAGATTTTACAAAACAAATAATACACTCAAAGTACAAGTCTTGAGTGATTACTAACTAATTCTACACCTAAAGTACAAGTCTTAGGATTTTGGAATTTGTGAATTAACACACTAAGGGGTGTTTTATTGTGGAGGCATAGGTTTTGGGGTGAGGGTTTGGTTTGGAACAGAGTTTAAAAGGGTAAGGATTGGTGAGTGTGTGTGTGAATTACGTGAGGTGTGTGTGGGTGTGAGGGAAAGGTTTTGGACCGTGAAAAAGAGTATTTTTCAAGTAGTGTTTTGTGTAGAGGATGAACTCCTCTATTTATACCTTTCAATGTAGCCGTTGAATATGACTGCTGTAGCCTACATTAATGAGCCTTGGTCGGTCTTTTGTCCCACTTGTCCACATGCAGTCTTCATGAGCCGGCTTGAGCCGCGGCTTGAACCGAGAGCTTCTAGAAGGTCTTCGGTGGTCTTCATTGGTCTTCATTGGTGAACTTGACAAACTGTGAAGATCCAGTTCCACTTTGGTTGAGATTGTGGTAACAGAGATTGAGACAAAGTGATGGCTATCAGAGGAATGAAGTCATGACTGTCAGATCATACAAGACTTAGCTATCAGAGATGTTCTCTAATAAGGACTGAGATGCACTTTGATGATCTTGATGGCTTAAAGAGAGAATATGATTCATGTTTTTGATTGATTGTAATCATTGTATACAACAGAATCATAACTATCAAACTCATAGCTGTCAGATACACTGAGGAATGAATATGAAGTTTGATTTGGTCAGTCATGGACTTAGCTGTCAGAGAAAAGGATCATGACTGGCAGTCTTCCTCTTTTGATATAAACCCTGTTCTATATATATATTCCTTTATCAAAACCAACTAACTAAGACATTGATCAAAGTTAGGTCCTAACATTCTTGTTGAAAACATATTGATTAAAATGTCCTTAAGCTCACTAACGTAAGTGTAGGAGGCCCAATGGGCAGCCCACTTGTGTTGGAGAGAGACCCAAAATCAGTTTAGCCCACTTACCCTTAATCCCTAGTTTCAAGAACGGAAACTTGTTATCAGCGTTGTTGTTGACTTCGTCTTCCGCTACTGCTCTTGATAATCTTTATCTGCGTTAATGTCGGGGTTTTTGAGTTACACCGGTAAGTTTGGTCTCTCCTTCTACTTATCTTCTCCCGTTTCCCCATCTCATGCTGCCAGCTCTATAAATATAAAACCCTAACATACCCTCTCGTTCACAATTCATACAACATCTTTCACAATTCATACAGAGAGTGAGAGTTTTCTCAGAATTAGTTTCGAGAAAGGTTTGCTAGTTTCTTCTTTTTATATTGCTTCCCTATTCTGAGTTCTTAGGTTGTATCTCCCTCAAAGTTAAGATTGATTTGAGAGTGTGTGTGTGTGTGTGTTCTTCGGTTTGGCAGTGAGAGGGGTGTGAGGATTGTTTTCAATTGGGTTGGTGTTGCTGGTGTGTGGCCGGAACAATTGGTGTTATTTTTCCCTCGATCTTGGATTGAGCCACCTGGATTGTGACTGGTTTTACGGGACGGAATACATTGGACCTGAGCCGAATATTGTTCAATCATTCTATCCCTGTTACTATTTCTTTTTCAGTCATTTATATTAATCTTCTGATCAGTTTTTCTTTCCAAATTATTGATTATTTCTGTTACTAATATTTGTTTGTTTTTCATGTTGTGTTGCTGTCGCTGCTATGCAACTTTGGTGCAAGTTCTGAGTTCGTGATCCGATACTTTCTGTAAGTATACCCAATAGTGGTATCAGAGCCCGGTTGATTCGCGAACGGTGAACGGTAAATAAGAAACCTAGTACAAGGTTTCTTGGGTAAGGAAAATAAAAACACATTTATTTTTTCTTTTTTTTCTTAATTTTTTATTTTGGCGGTGTTTCTATTACTTTCTTTGATACTTGTTTCATTTTAGATATTCTGTCTGTTTTTTGGAAATTGAAATTCATTGTTTTGCATGGCTTCTTATATGATGGAGTCATTCAATGGCAAAGGTGATTTTTCGATTTGGCAACAAAAAATGAAAGGCATTTTAATTAAAGAAAAATTTTTCAAAGACGTAACTGAACAAAATGTTGAATCGGATAAACAAGAATTAAGGATTGAAATCGATGAATGTGCTTATTATTCGATTATTTTGAACTTATCTGCCGCTGTTCTTAGAAAAGTTGATAAACATGATAATGCTAAAGCTCTTTGGAATAAACTGGAAGAAGTATATATTGAAACATCGTTACCTAGTAAGATGTATTTGCACTACCACAAAACGTATTTAGCGGCGTAAAACGTATTCACAGTAATAGGGGCAATTCCGTCGCTAAAGCTACGTCACCGGCGGAATTATTTGCCGGGTCGGTGGTCCGCCACCGTCGTAGCCCGGTCCAAGAAACATAATTTTCACTGGTGTACACCGACGGAAATCGTATTCCGTCACACTGAATTTCCGTCGTAAATGCCAGGCAATTTCCGTCGCTGACGATGTAATTTAATATAATTAAATTTTTATTTCATCTGAGTCGCCTGAAATAAAAATTTAATTAATAATAATTACAATAATGCATATTTTCCGTCGCTGATGTTATTTAATTTAATTAAATTTTTATTTCAGCGACGGAATATTCCGCCAGTGAAATTAAAATTTCATTAAAATAAATAACTCAGTGGCGGAAATTTCCGTCGCTGAGTTAATTTATTTTAATTAAATTTTTATTACACCGCAAATAATATTTCATTAATAAAAATTTTAATTTTAATAACATCAACGAAATTACGTATTGATAATGTAATAAATAAAAAAATCATAAATATCAATTATAATATTTTTTTTTTGTACCTGATATAACAATTGATATACAACTAAAACTATAAATCTAAAATTAAAAATACAGTACCAAATCGGTGGGGGCGGGGGAGACTGGAAATCGGGACATCCCAGAAAATCGGGGGGAGGGGAGGAGACTTGAAATGGGGACATCACAAATGTTATTACAAAAAAATATCAAATGGGGGGGAGACTGGAAATCGAGACATCACAAATGTTATTACAAGAAAGTATAAAATAGTACAAAATCGGGACATCACAAATTAAAGTACAGTACCAAATCGGGGGTTCACAAAATCACATCGGGGGAGGGGGCGGGGGGAGACTGGAAAAGACTCCTGGCAATAGAGTCAGAAGGGGAGCCGGTCTCGAGTGCATGTGGGAATACCCATGATGCTGCATACTCTGCATCTGGGCCATCATCAACTCAAATCGACGCTCTGTATCCTCCCGATACTGCGCAGCCAAACGTCTCTCCTCAGCCAACTTTGTCTATGTCAAGCATCTCTCCTCAGCCAACTTTGCCTCTGTCTCCTCCCGATATTGCGCAGCCAAGCGTCTCTCCTCATCCAACTTTGCCTCCAGAGAGGAGATCCTCGAAACATACTGAGGATCGGGCCTGATCACATTCGAGCGACGGCCGGTCGACGACGATGGGCATTGCAGCCCGCGATCCCCCATCCCTAACACTCGGTCTCCTCTCTTTGGATGTCCATCTGAGGTGACCATTTGCCAAACTTCAGGCACGAATGGAATGGGCTGGCCGGGAGGAGTACCTTCGGGAATAACGGCGGCATGATATGTATTCTGTCAAAATAAAACAAACAAATATAATCATATACACAATATACATAAATAAATTTATATATTCAAAAGCAAGTCTTTTAATGATAGTTTACTTACAAAGGCCAATGCAGATCGATCATCAACCCACTGTGGAGGTTGATCGGTGAATGTAGGAGTTTTAACATGCGTGCTAACGAACACATCCAAAAAACCGACATCAGGACCATGTTCCTTTTCCTATAAATAAAAAAAGCAAGATTATTATTTTGAAATGGTATAAATGCAACATTTAACTTCCCACATTATCCTTGTGATAAAATATGTTCTCTTTAATCACTAAAGTTGTGAGTATAATATTTATTTTCATTAGGATTTAGGGGTAATCTTAGAAAAGAAAACATATCACTAAAAGCATTGAGGAAGTTTTTCTTTACCCCTTAATATTTACTATTACTCCATCCATCCCATTTTAGTGGTATATTTTTCCTTTCCATCACTATCCTTATTGAAAGTAAGAATTATGCTTGTAGCATTTCTTTTGAAGAGGAGACAACATAAATTAAAAGCATAACAAAGTTGACAGGAATATGGGGTTAATGTTCAGCCTGTTGTAGAGATCCTAACTCTCTATATATTCATCTGTTTGGCGTGAAATTTGGTATATTGGATATGTGAAAAGAGTGGTTTTGGTATATTGGTATATTTGATAATGAGACTCATATGTATAGAGAAAGGAGTATAGGCAGGGATATGGTTTTCATAATCAAGTGTAATAGAATAGAATGGAGGTTTAGGCTCCATATCACTTAAGTGAATGGTTTCAAAGTCAATTAAACTAAAATCATGGATTTCATAGCATCAACATGACTCCCCATCTAACATACGTACATAAACTGATTTCAAAGCATGCATACACTACATTTACACTAAAACCATGGATTTCGTAGCATCAACATGGCTCCCAGCTAACATATGTACATAAACTGATTTCAAAGAATGCATACACTACATTTAAACTAACATACATACCATACGCATATGATGCTCGGCGACGTTGATTGTCCCCATCGTATGCTTTATCGCCGACCCCGAGGAGCTCGCTCTATTCGCCCGAGCCTGTTGGGCTTTCGTTAACGCCCCTTCCGACCCCCAATATTCGTAAAAGCTATGAAACACCTCCTCGGTCATCCAAGTCGGTGTCTCGGGCGCTAATCCCTTCTCCAGTCGCTGAATATAAATTTAGACTTCGTGGTACCTATTAAAAATATGAATATCTCGTAAACATATAATGATAACATTATAAAATTAAAAGAGTATAATCATTGTTAATTAAACTAATTAAGGATAGATAAATATGTTGCCAATATGATCCCGAAATAACTTCTGACACTGATGCATGAAAATTTGTTTAACCATCCCCTCGATGTCCTCAGCCCATGTAAATTTCAACTACAACATATAATGATAACATTATAAAATTAAAAGAGTATAATCATTGTTAATTATAACATGTTAATAACAAACTAACATTTAGGTTTTAAATAAAAACCATTAACACATTACCTTAAACTCCTCCCAAGCATACTCCTTTCCTCCCCGGCACAATGATTTTCGGTTAGGCCAAAACTCGTGCATGACCCAGAGACCGCTTGATACCGCCCCGATCCTTGTCTCCGGGTAGGGTATGCACCTACAAACCTGTCAAGTATATTTATACAATAACATTTTAACTTAAATAATAAATTATATATAAAACAAAAAGGAACCAAACTTATATCAAATTAATGAAGAGTTACTTATTGTGCATAATTTGGCGATAACTGGAGAAACGTCCTCCCCTCAGAATCGACAGGAGTAGGACTCATAGTAGTACCAGCCCCAGAGGATGAGCTGGTACTACTATGTGTAGGGTCGGCATCACCAGCACCGGTATCAGATCGGGACGGTTGCATCCCAGTAATAGATGTGTATAACGGGCGTGTCTTCCTGCCCGCTCTACTAGAACTCATATCTAAATAAACTAAAAATATAAACAAGATGAGAGCCTTTCTCATCCACAGCTATCAAAACCCATCCATCTTTGACCAAGAAACGGCAAACAAGTTCTCAGATTCTGTTGTGAGCAAAGAATTTTCTGCAATTTTTCGGTTTCAGCACTATTCTTCTTTCTAAGGATCTCAAACATCACGGCCACGTTTGTGACAATATCTGTTTCTTTTCATGGTGTTATCTTGTCACAAGTAAAAATAAGGTCGCAATTAGCAATAACTAGTACGACTCATTCTTCCCGTATCTAGTGTTGCTAATTACGCTCGACATTCTGTTTTGTGACAAAAGATAACACCATGAAAGAAAACAGACTTTTATCAATGTGGATATTTGAGATCCTTAGAGAGAAGACAAGATAAAAGCTATTTCTTTCTAAATGAAAATCATTTGCTCAAACAGTCAAGAACTTATTTGCTCTATCTTTTTTTGTCAAAGATGAACGGGTTTTGATAGCTGTGGATGAGAAACGCTCTCATTTTGTTCGTAAGATAAACTATTGTTTTGATAGCTGTGGATGAGAAAGGCTCCCATTTTGTCTGAAGCTAGGTATTCCACTGCCCCTAAATTTTCTACTTTATGATCATGTTACCTCTTCGTTCGAACCTATCAAATGTAACATTTGTTATAGTAGTTAAATAAATAAAGGAAATTTGTTTCCCAAAGGAGATGAGAAGTTGCTATGAAAGTTCAAAGTCTGAATATTTTCCTTTAGAAAGTCACATTAGCTGCCAAATAAACCCACATTTTCAAGGCAAGAGTATTTTATTTTCTTAAATAGTCCAAGTTGTAAAATTAAGTAGGACTACTGTAGGAGTATTTTGTTTTGACCCGTGTGGCATCAACAGGAAAATCAATTCATATATTGTACCCAAGGTTATCAACTTTTAATTTTTTTGAAGCTCCATTACATTTTTTTTATCAATAACTTCATGAGAATAATAAAATTTTGAGTGTCAAAGTTTAATTATTATTTTTACATAAAAACAAGATTATTAAAAGACGAAAGCGATGAACAATTTATATTTATTAATCTGGCAAAGGCACAAGGATAAATTTGTAATACTAAATTTTCAACCAAAGATTTTTTGATTTAGATGAATTAAAGTCTAAGGATTCACTTTCACTTCAAATCTATATCTTCTACCTCAATTTATCAATCTCATATGTAAAGATTGTGACGCTTGAATCACAGTTTGCAATATTCTGTTATTATTTTCCTAATCAAATTCACCCAAATCTGCAAGGAGACACTACCAATTCCAAAATGTTAACCACCAACCACAATACCCTATAAATCCAAGCATCAATTATCAAGAATAACAAACCAGTTGAGGCGATTGCGAGGTGGGGACGGCCAGGGTCGGTCCTGTGAAAATTTGGGGCCCAAGGCGAGCTATTTGATGGGGCCCCTTAAATTTCCCCCAAGGAGCAACAGTGCGATACTATTTTCGATTATCTATTTCTCTTAATTTATTTTCGACTTTTATTAAGTTTTAGCGTAATTGAACAGTTGTTGAATCGTAGACTAACAACGATATATAAAAAAAATTATTAATAAAATATCAAGTCACTACAAGGAAAACCGGATTTAGAGACGGAAAATTAGAGACGGACGGAATCTGTAGCTAATTTGGCGACAGATTAGAGACAGAACCAAAAATCAGAGACGGATTCGGATTCCGTCTCTAAATTAGAGACGGATTCAGATTCCATCTCTAATTCAGAGACGGAATATGAATCCGTCTCTAATTTAGAGACGGAATCCAAATCCGTCTCTAATTTAGAGACAAAATCTGATTTCGTCTCTAATTTAGAGACGGATTCAGATTCATTCTCTAAATTTTAGAGACGGGTTTTTTATCTGTCTCTAAAATAGAGACAGATTCAGAATCCGTCTCTAAATTAGAGACAGATTTTAACCCGTCTCTAAATTAGAGACAAATTTTTGAATCCGTCTCTAATTTAGTGACAGATTCAACATCTGTCTCTAAAATTTAGAGACAGATTTAGTATCCGTCTCTAAATTTGACTTTTCTTCTATATACTTTCATTTGTTTAGTTTTTTTCTATCTTTTTTTATATAACTTTTTCTAAAAAAAACCACTAATTAACAAAGGCTAAAATATTGTTTTCTAGTCAATAAAAAAATTTTAAAAAAATAAAAAAATAAATATAGGGTAGTCCGTCCCTCTTTTGACTTTTCTTCTATATATTTTCATTTTTTTAGTTTTTTTATATCTTTTTTTTATATAACTTTTTCTAAAAAAAACCACTATTTAACAAAGGCTAAAATATTATTTTCTAGAAAATAAAAAAATTTTAAAAAGATAAAAAATAAATATAGGGTAGTCCGTCCCTCTTTTGACTTTTCTTTTATATACTTTCATTTGTTTAGTTTTATTCTATCTTTTTTTATATAACTTTTTCTAAAAAAAACCACTAATTAACAAAGGCTAAAATATTATTTTCTAGACAATAAATTTTTTTAAACAAATAAAAAATAAATATAGGGTAGTCCGTCCCTCTTTTGACTTTTCTTCTATATACTTTCATTTGTTTTGTTTTTTTCTATCTTTTTTTATATAACTTTTTTTTAAAAAAACCACTAATTAACAAAGTCTAAAATATTGTTTTCTAGTCAATAAAAATTTTTTAAAAAAATAAAAAATAAATATACGGTAGTCCGTCCCTCTTTTGACTTTTCTTCTATATACTTTCATTTGTTTAGTTTTTTTCTATCTTTTTTTATATAACTTTTTATAAAAAAAAACCACTAAATAACAAAGGCTAAAATATTATTTTCTAGTCAATAAATTTTTTTTAAAAAAATAAAAAATAAATATAGGGTAGTCCGTCCCTCTTTTGACTTTTCTTTTATATACGTTCATTTGTTTATTTTTTCTATCTTTTTATATATAACTTTTTCTAAAAAAAACCACTAATTAACAAAGGCTAAAATATTGTTTTCTAGTCAATAAAATTTTTTTTAAATAATAAAAAATAAATATAGTGTAGTTCGTCCCTCTTTTGACTTTTTTTCTATATACTTTCATTTATTTAGTTTTTTTCTATCTTTTTTTATATAACTTTTTCTAAAAAAAAAAACCACTAATTAACAAAATCTAAAATATTGTTTTCTAGTCAATAAAAAAAAATTTATAAAATAAAAAATAAATATAGGGTAGTTCGTCCCTCTTTTTACTTTTCTTCTATATACTTTCATTTGTTTAGTTTTTTTTCTATCTTTTTTTATATAAATTTTTCTAAAAAAAACCACTAATTAACAAAGGCTAAAATATTTTTTTCTAGTCAATAAAATTTTTTTAAAAAAATAACAAATAAATATAGGGTAGTCCGTTCCTCTTTTGACTTTTCTTCTATATACTTTCATTTGTTTAGTTTTTTACTATCTTTTTTTATATAACATTTTATAAAAAAACCACTAATTAACAAAGGCTAAAATATTATTTTCTAGTCAATAAAAATTAAAAAAAAAGTAAAAAAAAATATAGGGTAGTCCGTCCCTCTTTTGACTTTTCTTCTATATACTTTCATTTGTTTAGTTTTTTTCTATCTTTTTTTATATAACTTTTTATAAAAAAAAACCACTAATTAACAAAGGCTAAAATATTGTTTTCTAGTCAATAAAAAAATTTTAAAAAAATAAAAAAAAAAATATAGGGTAGTCCGTCCCTCTTTTAACTTTTCTTCTATATACTTTCATTTGTTTAGTTTTTTTCTATCTTTTTTTATATAACTTTTTCTAAAAAACACCACATATTAAAAAAGGCTAAAATATTGTTTTCTAGTCAATAAAATTTTTTTTAAAAAAATAAAAAATAAATATAGGGTAGTCCGTACCTCTTTTGACTTTTCTTCTATATACTTTCATTTGTTTAGTTTTTTTCTATCTTTTTTTATATAAATTTTTCTAAAAAAAACACTAATTAACAAAGGCTAAAATATTGTTTTCTAGTCAATAAAAAAATTTTAAAAAAATAAAAAATAAATATAGGGTAGTCCGTCCCTCTTTTAACTTTTCTTCTATATACTTTCATTTGTTTAGTTTTTTTCTATCTTTTTTTATATAACTTTTTCTAAAAAACACCACAAATTAAAAAAGGCTAAAATATTGTTTTCTAGTCAATAAAATTTTTTTTTAAAATAAAAAATAAATATATTGTAGTCCGTACCTCTTTTGACTTTTCTTCTATATACTTTCATTTGTTTAGTTTTTTTCTATCTTTTTTATGTAAATTTTTCTAAAAAAAACACTAATTAACAAAGGCTAAAATATTGTTTTCTAGTCAATAAAAAAATTTTAAAAAATAAAAAATAAATATAGGGTAGTCCATCCCTCTTTTGACTTTTCTTCTATATACTTTCATTTGTTTAGTTTTTTTCTATCTTTTTTTATATAATTTTTTCTAAAAAAAACCACTAAATAACAAAGTCTAAAATATTGTTTTCTAGTCAATAAAAATTTTTAAAAAAAATTAAAAATAAATATAGGGTAGTCCGTCCCTCTTTTGACTTTTCTTCTATATACTTTCATTTGTTTAGTTTTTTTCTATCTTTTTATATAACTTTTCTAAAAAAACCACTAATTAACAAAGGCTAAAATATTGTTTTCTAGTCAATAAATTTTTTTTAAATAATAAAAAATAAATATAGGGTAGTTCGTCCCTCTTTTGACTTTTCTTCTATATACTTTCATTTGTTTAGTTTTTTTCTATCTTTTTTATATAACTTTTTCTTAAAAACCACTAAATAAAAAGGCTAAAATATTGTTTTCTAGTCAATAAAAAAATTTTAAAAAATAAAAAATAAATATAGGGTAGTCCATCCCTCTTTTGACTTTATTTCTATATACTTTCATTTGTTTAGTTTTTTTCTATCTTTTTTTGTATAATTTTTTCTAAAAAAAACCACTAATTAACAAAGGCTAAAATATTATTTTCTAGTCAATAAAAAAATTTAAAAAATTAAAAATAAATATAGGGTAGTCCGTCCCTCTTTTGACTTTTCTTCTATATACTTTCATTTGTTTAGTTTTTTTCTATCTTTTTTTATATAACTTTTTCTAAAAAAACCACCAATTAACAAAGGCTAAAATATTGTTTTCTAGTCAATAAAATATTTTTAAAAAATAAATATAGGGTAGTCCGTCCCTCTTTTGACTTTTCTTCTATATACTTTCATTTGTTTAGTTTTTTGCTATCTTTTTTTTATATAACTTTTTCTAAAAAAACTACTAATTAACAAAGGCTAAAATATTGTTTTCTAGTCAATAAAAATATTTAAAAAAAATAAAAAATAACTATAAGGTAGTCCGTTCCTCTTTTGACTTTTCTTCTATATACTTTTATTTGTTTAGTTTTTTTCTATCTTTTTTTATATAACTTTTTCTAAAAAAACCACTAATTAACAAAGGCTAAAATATTTTTTTCTAGTCAATAAAAAAATTTTAAAAAATAAAAAAAAAAATATAGGGTAGTCCGTCCCTCTTTTGACTTTTCTTCTATATACTTTCATTTGTTTAGTTTTTTTCTATCTTTTTTTATATAACTTTTTATAAAAAAAAACACTAATTAACAAAGGCTAAAATATTGTTTTCTAGTCAATAAAAAATTTTAAAAAAATTAAAAAATAAATATAGGGTAGTCCGTCCCTCTTTTAACTTTTCTTCTATATACTTTCATTTGTTTAGTTTTTTTCTATCTTTTTTTATATAACTTTTTCTAAAAAACACCACAAATTAAAAAAGGCTAAAATATTGTTTTCTAGTCAATAAAATTTTTTTAAAAAAATAAAAAATAAATATAGGGTAGTCCGTACCTCTTTTGACTTTTCTTCTATATACTTTCATTTGTTTAGTTTTTTTCTATCTTTTTTTATATAAATTTTTCTAGAAAAAACACTAATTAACAAAGGCTAAAATATTGTTTTCTAGTCAATAAAAAAATTTAAACAATAAAAAATAAATATAGGGTAGTCCGTCCCTCTTTTGACTTTTCTTCTATATACTTTCATTTGTTTAGTTTTTTTCTATCTTTTTTTATATAATTTTTTCTAAAAAAAACCACTAAATAACAAAGGTTAAAATATTATTTTCTAGTCAATAAAAATTTTTAAAAAAAATAAAAAATAAATATAGGGTAGTCCGTCCCTCTTTTGACTTTTCTTCTATATACTTTCATTTGTTTATTTTTTTCTATCTTTTTTATATAACTTTTTCTAAAAAAAACCACTAATTAACAAAGGCTAAAATATTGTTTTCTAGTCAATAAATTTTTTTTTAAAATAATAAAAAATAAATATAGGGTAGTTCGTCCCTCTTTTGACTTTTCTTCTATATACTTTCATTTGTTTAGTTTTTTTTCTATCTTTTTTTATATAACTTTTTCTTAAAAAACCACTAAATAAAAAAGGCTAAAATATTGTTTTCTAGTCAATAAAAAAATTTTAAAAAAATAAAAAATAAATATAGGGTAGTCCATCCCTCTTTTGACTTTATTTCTATATACTTTCATTTGTTTAGTTTTTTTCTATCTTTTTTTGTATAATTTTTTCTAAAAAAAACCACTAATTAACAAAGGCTAAAATATTGTTTTCTAATCAATAAAAAAATTTTTAAAAAATAAAAAATAAATATAGGGTAGTCCGTCCCTCTTTTGACTTTTCTTCTATATACTTTCATTTGTTTAGTTTTTTTCTATCTTTTTTTATATAACTTTTTCTAAAAAAACCACCAATTAAAAAAGGCTAAAATATTGTTTTCTAGTCAATAAAATATTTTTAAAAAATAAATATAGGGTAGTCCGTCCCTCTTTTGACTTTTCTTCTATATACTTTCATTTGTTTAGTTTTTTGCTATCTTTTTTTTATATAACTTTTTCTAAAAAAACCACTAATTAACAAAGGCTAAAATATTGTTTTCTAGTCAATAAAAATTTTTTAAAAAAATAAAAAATAACTATAAGGTAGTCCGTTCCTCTTTTGACTTTTCTTCTATATACTTTTATTTGTTTAGTTTTTTTCTATCTTTTTTTATATAACTTTTTCTAAAAAAACCACTAATTAACAAAGGCTAAAATATTTTTTTCTAGTCAATAAAAAAATTTTAAAAAATAAAAAATAAATATAGGGTAGTCCGTCCCTCTTTTGACTTTTCTTCTATATACTTTCATTTGTTTAGTTTTTTTCTATCTTTTTTTATATAACTTTTTCTAAAAAAACCACCAATTAACAAAGGCTAAAATATTGTTTTCTAGTCAATAAATTTTTTTTAAAAAATAAATATAGGGTAGTCCGTCCCTCTTTTGACTTTTCTTCTATATACTTTCATTTGTTTAGTTTTTTGCTATCTTTTTTTTATATAACTTTTTCTAAAAAAACCACTAATTAACAAAGGCTAAAATATTGTTTTCTAGTCAATAAAAATTTTTTAAAAAAATAAAAAATAACTATAGGGTAGTCCGTTCCTCTTTTGACTTTTCTTCTATATACTTTCATTTGTTTAGTTTTTTTCTATCTTTTTTTATATAACTTTTTCTAAAAAAACCAATAATTAACAAAGGCTAAAATATTGTTTTCTAGTCAAAAAAAAAATTTTAAAAAATAAAAAATAAATATAGGGTAGTCCGTCCCTCTTTTGACTTTTCTTCTTTATACTTTCATTTGTTTAGTTTTTTTCTATCTTTTTTTATATAACTTTTTCTAAAAAAAAAACCACTAATTAACAAAGGCTAAAATATTGTTTTCTAGTCAATAAATTGGGCCGAGATAATTGTAAAAAATATATGGAAAATAATGCAATAATTGTAAAATAATTTAAATAAACATTTGACCAAAATGATAAATGCAAATAATTCATATAGAAATATTTCAAATATGTATTAAAGATTTCAAATAATTTATTAGAATATATTTGAAAAAGAAAAATCAAATTTGCTAATTCAGTTTGAAAGTATAGGAGGAAAGCCCAACAATAATAGAATGAAAGTCCAAGAAAAACAAAGTTAGAAAACCAAATCAGGAGAGAGAAAGGAGAGAGAAAGAGAAAACAAATTGTTTAAGAGAGAAAATAAGGAAAGAGAGAGAGAGAGAGAAGAGGTTGTTTTAGAAAAAGAAAATAAGACTAATTCCTTCCATAGGGAGGGACTCGAACACGTGTATATAGAAATCCCAGCAAGCACAATTCCTCCTTTACCACTAGACCAAAAGTATTCTTTGTAAAAAGGCACATAATTTAATATATATATATATATAGAGTTAAAGTAAAATAAAGTAAAATTTGGGGGCCCTAAAATTGATGAAAAACTCGGGGGCCCAAGGCGGCCACCTCACTCGCCTTGGGCCAGGGCCGGGCCTGGGGACGGCAAGGAGGGATGTGAGAGAGAGAGATTACTAACCAGTTGTGGCGATTAATCGAATGAGGAGCTGTGATTTTTCCGGCCGGTGTGTGAGTGAGGACGGCGGAAGCAGCTCGTGACGGTGAAGAGGGAAGACGGCGGCAGGTGTGACCGTGAGGGAAGAGAGACAGATGAGAGATCGGTATAAGGAGAGAGATAGAGAGTTTAGGTCGTAAACGATTTTGGGGAGGGATAATTTGTATTTATATTTAACCTCAGCGACGGAACTATTCCGCCGGTAGATATAAAATTCAGCGACGGAATTTAATTCCGTCGGTAGAATTAACTATCACCGACGGAAAATTCTGCCGCTGAATATTACGAAATCACGGGGATTGATGACTTGGCTCTGTGCACCGACGAAAATGGTATTCCGCCGGTGGTAATTTTAATTTAATTAATATCAGTTTTTTTATTTATATAAAACATGAAAATTATTTTAAATAAAATATAACAAATTACTTTCAAAAAAATAAATATAAGTCAATAAATATTATTTTTAAAAAATAAATAAATCATAAATTCAAATAAAATAAAAATAGAGCTAAATAAATTTACAAAAATTAAATTAACACCGACGAAATTATTCCGCCGCTACTACCACCACCACCACCACCACCACCACCACCACCACCACCACCACCACCACCACCACTACCACTACTACCACCACGTACAACCACTACAACAACTGCTACCACTACTACCATCACTACCACCACCACCACCACTACTACCACTACTACCACTACTATCGCGACTACCACCACCACCACCACTACTACTACTACCACTACCACTACTACCACCACGTACAACCCCTACTACCAATACTACCACTACTACCACCACTACCACCACCACCACCGCTACCACTACTACCACTACCACTACTACCACCATGTACAACCACTACAACCACTACTACCACTACTACCACCACTACCACCACCACTACCACCACCACTACTACTACCACCACTACTACCACTACCACCACTACTACCACTACTATTACTACTACCACTACTATTACTACTACCACCACCACTACTACCATTACTACCACTACCACCACTACTACCACTACTATCACTACCACCACTACTACCGCTACTACCGCTACTATCACTACTACTACCATTACTACCACCATTACTACTACCACCACTACTACTATACTACCACTACTATTACTACTATTACTACTACCACCACTACTACCACTACTACTACTACCACTACTATTCCTACTACCACCACTACTACCACTACCACCACTACCACTACCACCACCACCAATAGCATTTACTTCTAACAGTTTTTGAATAAAAAAGTTAACTTTTTATATAACTTATTGTAAAAAATTATATACCTCTATATCCTAACCCTAAACCCTAAATCTCAAATCTCATATACTTATACCCCAACCCCTAAACCCTAAATCATATACTTATACCCCTAAACCCTAAACTCTAATCCTAACCCCTAAACCCTAAATTCTAAACCCTAAATCTCAAATCTCATATACTTATACCCCAACTCCTAAACCCTAAATCATATATACTTATACCCCGAACCCTAAACCCTAAACAAATGAAAGTATATAGAAGAAAAGAGGGACGGACTACCCTATATTTATTTATTTATTTATTTATAATTTTTTATTCACTAGGAAGTAATATTTTAGACTTTGTTAATTACTCTACCAGAAAAACACGTTTTAGCGGCGGAATATACCGTCGCTAGAGTACAAATTCCCTCGCTAAAGCTCAACCACCGACGGAATTATTCTGTCGGTGGTCCGCCACTGGCAGCCCGTCGCAGCGGTCCAGCAGACCAATTTCCGTCGGTGTACACTGACGGAAATGGTATTCCGCCGGTGATCACCGACGGAAATTTCCGTCGCTGATGTCATTTAATTTAATTAAATATTTATTTCAGCGACGGAATATTCCGCCGGTGAAATAAAAATTTAATTAAAATAAATTAACTCAGCGACGGAAATTTTCGCCGTTGATTTAATTTTTTTAATTAAATTTTTATTTCAGCGACGAAATATTCCATCGCTGAAATAAATATTTAATTTAAATAAATTAAATCAACCACGGAAATTTCCGTCGCTGAGTTAATTTATTTTAATTAAATTTTTATTTCACTGGCGGAATATTCCGTCGCTAATAAAAATTTAATTAAAATAAATTAACTCAGCGACGGAAATTTCTGCCGCTGATAATGCAATAAATAAAAAAAACTGTAAATATCAATAATAATATTTTTTGTACCTGATATAACAATTGATACAACTAAAACTATAAATCTAAAAACCAAAATACAGTACCAAATCGGTGGGGGCGGGGGTGGGGGAGACTGGAAATCGGGACATCCTAGTACCAAATCGGGGGGAGGGGGAGGAGACTTGAAATGGGGACATCACAAATGTTATTACAAGAAAGTATAAAATAGTACCAAATCAACTCGGGGGTGGGGAGACTGGAAAAGGCTCCTTACAATACTGTCAGATGATATTTATACCTCTAAACCCTAACCCTAAACCCTAAACCCTAAATCTCATATACTTATACCCCAACCCCTAAACCCTAAATCATATTGGATGTGGCATATTGGCTGCTCGCCCGTGCAGATGGGTTTGCACGACCGTGCGTTTGTGGGGACTCAACCGTGCATGGCCCGGGCGTTTGGGGCGGCTTCTGGTCATGGCTGCTCGGCCGTGTGCTTGTTAGGGGTGGTTGGGCTGATGTTTTGGGCCTTATGCTTGGGCCTGGTTGCTGTTGTGGATAGTCTAGCATGGTTTTGTTTGGGCTTGTTATTTTATTGTTTTTGGTTTTAGAGTTGGGCTTAATTCCCGCTCATCGATGAAATTTTATTATTTCTCATTAATAAAATTTCTCAGGCGCCGTCCTCGTTCTCAAAAAAAAAAAAAAACCCTAAACCCTAAATCTCATATACTTATTTTTTTTTTAATTTTTTATTCACTAGGAAATAATATTTTAGACTTTGTTAATTAGTGGTTTTTTTTTTACAAAAAGGTATATAGAAAAAGATAGAAAAAACTAAATAAATAAAAGTATAAAGAAGAAAAGAGGGACGGACTACCCTGTATTTATTTTTTAAAATTTTTTATTGACTAGGAAATAATATTTTAGACTTTGTTAATTAGTGGTTTTTTTAAAAAAAATAAAAACAAAATTAAATTATCACCGACGGAATAATTCTGTCGATGATAAATTAAAAAAAAATTAAAAACAAAATAATATTATCACTGACGGAATTATTCCGCCGCTGATAAATTAAAAAAAAAATTAAAAACAAAATTATTATCACCGACAGAATGATTCTGTCGCTGATAAATTAAAAACAAAGTTATATTACCACCGACGGAATAATTCCGTCGCTGATATATTAAAAAAATTACCACCAACTGAATTATTCCACCGCTGGTAAATTAAAAAAAATTAAAAAATGTTAAATTAACACCGACAGATTAATTCCGCCGCTGATAAAGAAATAGCGACGGAAAATTCCGTCGGTAAAGTCATGACCAGTCAACACACACATTAGCGTCGGTATCGAAACGAATATTCGACGAATATTCGTTTTTAGCGACGGAATCCAGCGGCGGAAATATATTTCGTCGGTAATTTCGGCGCCAAATTTATTCCGTCACTATAGCATCATTTTCGCCGCATATAGTAACGGAATAATTCCGCCGCTGATAATTCCGTCGCTAAAGACCCAGTTTCTAGTAGTGATAGGGGGATTTTTTATAAAAAGGTATATAAAAAAAGTTAGAAAAAAAAAACAAAATAAATGAAAGTATATATATAGAAGAAAAGAGGGACGGACTACCCTATATTTATTTTTTTAATTTTTTATTGACTAGAAAATAATATTTTATACTTTGTTAATTAGGGATTTTTTAAAAAAAAAATTAAAAATTAAATTAAATTATCACCGTCGGAATTATTCCGTCGCTGATAAATCAAAAAAAAATTAAAAACAAAGTTAAATTATCACCGACGGAATTATTCCGTCGGTGAATAATTAAAAGAATTAAAAATTAAATTAAATAATCAGCGACGGAATAATTCTGTCGGTGATAAATTAAAAAAAATAAAAAACAAAATTAAATTATCACCGGCGGAATAATTTTGTAGCTGATAAATTAAAAGAAATCAAAAACAAAATTATATTATCACCGACGGAATAATTTCGTCGCTGATAAATTAAAAAAAATTAAAAGCGAAGGAATTATTCCGCCGCTGATAAATTAAAAAAAAATAAAAAATATTAAATTAACACCGACGGATTAATTCTGCCGCTGATAAAAGAAATAGCGACGGAAAATTTCGTCGGTAATATCAAGACTCGTCAAACACACATTAGCGGCGGTATTAAATCGAATATTCGACGAATATTCCTTTTTAGTGACGGAATCCAGCGGCGGAATTAAATTCCGTCGGTAATTTCAGAGCCAAATTTATCCATCGCTAAAGCATCATTTCCGCCGCTATATAGTGATGGAATAATTCCGCCGCTGCGTATTCCGTCGCTAAAGACACAGTTTCTAGTAGTGTTGCTTGAGAAGTTCTTTCAGTTTAAATTAGACTTGAACAAAGACATGATAACATTGATCAGTTTACTAAACTTGTGCAAGATATTAAGCAAATCGGTGATAAAAACATTCATGAATACACTCCTATTGTGCTTTTGAATGTTATACCTGACTCTTATGCTGATGTTAGATCTGCTATTAAGTATGGTAGGAATAAAATTGTGCTTGATACTGTGATTAACGGAATTAAAAGCAAAGAGTTGGAATTAAGAGTTAATAAGGGTAAATCAACTATTGGTGAAGTTAATATGGTGAGAGGACGATTGACTCAAAGGAATAATAATCAGAATAAGCAACATGATAAGACTGAATCAAGCAAGAATAATGAGAGAAAAAGAAGCAAGTCTAGACCTGGTAAAAGTAACAGAAAATGTTATAACTGTGGGGAAACAGGACATTATCGTAATGAGCGTCATAATCCTAAAAAGAAGAATCAAGACTTGCAAATTGAATGTAATTTTGCTTCTGGTGAAGATGAGCCTTCTGTTTTTATGGTTACTGAAACTGAGGTGAATTATGTTCATTATCTGAAAAATGAATGGTTGTTAGATTCTGCATGCACGTTTCATAAGACACCTGATAAACACATGTTTCATACATATAGTGATATGAAAATTGGCTCTGATTCTTTAGCTAATAATAAAAAGTGTCAAATTGCTAGTATTGGAGACGTTTGTCTCAAGTTTGAGTCTGGTTCTTGCTTAACGTTGAAGCATGTGCGACATGTGTCTGATTTAGCTAACAATCTCATATCTTGTGCATCATTAGAAAATGATGGGTTAGAAGGGAAATGGGGTAGTGGGTGCATGAAAATTTTTAAGGGTTCTCTTGTGATTTTCAAAGCTGAAAATATTAGAAACTTGTATGTTTGCACTGTTGAACCTATGTCTGATTATGCTAATGTTGTTAAAGTTGATAAAACCGATTTGTGGCATAAAAGACTTGGACGCATGAGTAATAAAGGTTTGGACATTTTGAATAAAAATGACATTTTTGGTAAAGATAAAATTACTTGCATGCCTTTTTGTGACTCATGTGTGATGGGTAAGCAACATAGAGTGTCTTTTCCCATTCCCCATAATTTAATCATTGTTCAACTAAAGAAATACTTGAGTATATACATGCTGGTGTTTGGGGTCCTGCTAGTGAGGCCACTCAAGGAGGTAATAAATATTTTTTATCTATAATTGATGACTTTTCCAGGAAAACATGGATGTTTTTGTTGAAAAATAAATCTGATGTTTTTGATAAGTTCAAAACTTGGAAAGTCATGATTGAAAATCAAACAGGTAGAAAAATCAAAGTGCTTAGGACTGATAATGGGCTTGAATTTTGCAATCATGAGTTTGATAACTTTTGTTTAGAGAATGGGATTAAAAGGCATAGAATTGTGCCTTATACACCGCAACAAAATGGTGTTGTTGAACGTATGAATAGAACTCTATTAGAAAGAGTTAGAACCATGATTGCTACTTCTGATTTGTCCAAACGTTTTTGGGGTGAAGCAGTGATGATTGTCGCCTATCTTATAAATAGGTCTCCCTCTATCCCTTTAAATAGTAGATGTCCTGAAGCTGTGTTTTCTGGAAAACCTGTTGATTATGCTAATTTGAGAATTTTTGGTTGTGCTGCGTATGCCCATAGAAAAAATGATAAACTTGAACCTCAGACTATGAGGTGCATTTTCTTAGGATACCCGGAGGGTGTCAAGGGGTATAGATTATGGGTAAGGGAGGAACAGGGTTTCAAAGTGATCATTAGTCGTGATGTTGTGTTTAATGAAACTGAATTTCCTTGCTTGAATAATGTGCCTCCCCCTCCCCCTGCTCCAAATACGGTGGAGCACTCTTATGGACCTATTCCTACTATTGTGAATGAGCATGTTGCACAAACTGAAAATGAGATTCCTCCTGTTGATAATCCTATTGATGTGAATGAGCAAAATGTTGATATTGAAAATGATCATAATGAGTTGCCTGCTTTGAATGACTATCAACTTAGGCTCTGTTTGTTTCGCCGTAAAACATTTTCCGGAAAACGTTTTCCGGAAAATCACTCGTTTTACGCCGTTTGGTTGAGCCCCCGGAAAATGTTTTCCTGAAAATAACTCGTTTTCCGTTGTTTGGTTGTTTTCCGGAAAATGGAGAAAACGTTTTCCGGAAAATATTTTACGCCCTTCCTAAGTAAAACGACTTACTGACCTTGTCCTAAGTAAAATATTTTCCGAAAAATGGTGGCCTTAATGTACAACTCATATTACGCCCGGTACAACATAATAATAATAATTAAAAAAAAAAATTAACTGCCCCCCACCCACCCCAAAAAAAAAATTTTTTTTTTTATTTTTTGTAACCGCCCACCCCCTACCTACCCCACCCCCACCCACCCCCACCCCAAAAAATATTTTTTTGGTAACCGCCCACCCACCCCCCAATTTTTTTTTTTGTAACCGCCCACCCACCCCCCCACCCAAAAAAAATTATTTGTTTTAATGCTTGACTACCCCATGCCTACCCCACTCCCCACCCCCCAAAAAAATTTTTTTTTGGTAATCGCTTCACCCACCCACCCCCGCTTGCCTACCCCATTTCACCCACCCCCAAATTTTTTATTTTTTTGTAACCACCCACCCACCCCCACCCCAAAAAAATTTAATTAAAAACAAAAAAATTTTTGGGGGGTGGGTGAGGGGTGAGGTGGGGCGGTTACAAAAAAAAAAAATTGGGGGGGTGGGTGGGGCGGTTACAAAAAAAAATAACCAAAAAAATTTTTTTTGGGTGGGGTGTGGGGGGGGGGTGGGGTAGGGGTAGGCAAAGGGGGTGGGCTACATAAAAAAATTAAAAAAAAAAAATTGGAGGGGGGTAGGTGGGGGTGGGGTAGGCAGGGGGTGGGTGGGGCAGTTACAAAAAAAAAATTGTGGGGGGGTGGGTGAGGGGTGGGGTAGGCAGGGGGTGGGTGGGGCGGTTACAAAAAATGATTAAAAAAAATTTTTTTTAATAAAACATTTTACGCCCTTCCGAAAAATATTTTTCTTACCAAACACCCGAAAATATTTTACACCCTTTCTCCGTAAAACATTTTACGCCTTACCTCCGTAAAACATTTTACAGGAAAATATTTTCCGGAAAATGTTTTACGTCGAAACAAACGGAGCCTTAGTCGTGATAGACATATACGCATATCTAGGCAACCCGCCCATTTTCATGATTTTGATATGACTTCATTTGTGTTTAGTGTGTTTGAATCTATTGATAATTCTGAGCCTAAAACCTATAATGAAGCTTTAAATTCTTCTAACAAGAATGAGGATTGATGCTATGAATGATGAAATGAATTCCTTGCATGTTAATAATATTTGGACTTTAGTGCCTAGACCGAAAAATTGTTATGTTGTTTCTTGTAAGTGGCTCTATAAAGTCAAGAATGAATTCGACTCTATTAGATTTAAAACTAGACTTGTAGCTAAAGGTTTCACTCGGAAAGAAGGGATAGATTACACTGAAATTTTTCTCCCGTTGTTAAATTCACGACTGTTAGGATTATGCTAGCTCTAGTTGCTCAATTCAATTGGGAAATGAAACAAATGGATGTTAAAACTGATAATGATAAAGATCCTCCTGATCTCTCTCCCACTTAGAATATATCCTTTCCCTATTTACATTGTATATATCTTGGTATATTTAGATAATTATTCATTGTAATCTTATACCTAGAATAGGACTCTTGTACATGTATATATACTCTCTATTATTATTCATAATCAAGAAGCCTTTCACATATTTTCTCTGTCAAACCTTCTGTTATCATAAACTCCGTAGCTTTGGCTGCCTCTGCTACCCGTGGCTTCGTCCCTACACCAAACATAAACTTGAACCCCGTTCCTCTCCCTGCGTATTTGTTGGTTACTCCCCCACACAAAGTGCCTACTATTGCCTAGATCCCAAAACTCACAAAATCTTCGTCTCTCGACATGTCAAATTTGTCGAATCTGTCTTCCCTTTCTCAAATACCACCTCAAACATTGTTTCTTCCCCCTCCATCACTGACTGGTGTGCCTCCTCCCTCCCTGTTCTCATTCAAAACCCAGTTGTTACCCCCACCAATGCCCCTACATCAGCACCAGGTGAGGCGCCCGCCCACACATACACCAGGCGCCCGCCCCAACCCACTCAGGCCTTGACCACACCCACGGCTTCCCAGGCGCCCGCACCAACCCACCCCATGCGCCCGCCTCAACCTTCCCTTGATTCGCCCGATATTGCTGCCACTCAGCGTGCGCCTCGACTCTCCTTGCGGCCGCCTCATCCCACCTTCATCCAATCCATCACCGTGACTAATATCCCACCCTCCTACTACACCTCAACCGTAAAACCCCACCCACACATCGACCCATCACCCGTGCTTCAAAATAAAATTACCAAACCCATCAACAAGCTTAACCTCCATGTCTCCCTTTCCCAATCCACCACTGAACCCACCACTGTTGCCCAAGCACTTAAACTTCCTGACTGGCGTGCAGCTATGCAAAATGAGTTTGATGCCCTCACCCGTAATCATACCTGGGATCTTGTACCACCGGACCCATCCCATAACCCGGTCGGTTGCAAATGGATCTTTCGCACCAAATACAAATCATGGCTCCATTGATGTCGCCCATGAAAGCCCGCCCGGTTGCAAAGGGGTTTCATCGGCGCCTGTGTCTAGACTACTCAAACATTTAGTCCCGTTGTCAAGCCCGCCACCATTCGCACTGTCCTCTCCTTCGCCATCACAAACAATCGGCCACTTCGCCAAGTCGACATCAATAATGCATTTCTTCAAGGTTCTCTCACCGACGATGTCTATATGGCTCAACCACCCGGGTTTGTCGGCTCCACTCATCCCACTCACGTGCGTAAGCTTCGACAAGCCATCTATGGCTTGAAACAAGCTCCTCGTGCGTGGTACACCGAGCTCCGAACCTACCTTATGTCTCGTTGGCTTTCACAACCGTGTTTCGTACTCTTCTCTCGTTCACTCTACGACACTCTCACGATTGCATTTTTTTGCCGGTATATGTCGATGATATTGTTATCACAGTTCCAACTCATCACTTGTTGATAAATTCATCTCCACCTTTGCTTCACGGTTCTCGCTCAAAGACCTTGGAACTTTGTCATACTTCCTTGGTATTGAAGTCATCCCTCACACTCACGGTATTTTCTTGAGTCAACACAAGTACATCATTGATTTACTCACCCGCTCCAACATGCTCGATGCCAATCCAGCTCCCACTCCCATGGTTCCACATCCTGTTCTCTCGGCTCGGTCAGGAGCACCCCTACGGGATCCCTCGAATCTGAGCCATTGTTGGATCTCTCCAATACTTATCTCTCACTCGTTTTGATCTATCATTTGCGGTCAATAGACTCTCGCAATATCTTCATGCTCCTACTGATCTCCATCAGAAAGCTTTAAAACGAGTTCTTCGCTACTTGGTTGGCACCAGTTCTCACGGTCTTCTGCTTCACCGTAACTCTCCCTGCATCTCTCCATGCCTTCACCGATGCAGATTGGGCGGTGCGACTCGACAACTACATCTCTACCACTCGGCTATATTGTGTATCTTGGTCGCAATCCCATCTCCCGGAGCTCTCGGAAACAACGCACACTCGCTAGATCATCCACCGAGGCCGAGTATCGAGCAATGGCTGCCACTACGCCCGAAGTCCTTTGGCTACAAAACTTGCTCGGTGAACTTAATGTCAACATTTCGGGCCTCCTGCTATCTATTGTGACAATCACGGGGGCAACATATGTTGCTGCAAACCCCAAATTCCACTCCAAGATGAAGCACCTAGCTCTAGACTATCACTTTGTTCGGGAACGAGGTTCAAGCACGAGGTGCTACGAGTCTCTCACATCTCTGGGGTCGGATCAATCGCGTGACGCTCTAACTAAAGCTCTCCCTCGCACTCGCTTTCTTGAGTTAACATCCAAGATTGGACTTTCTACACGGTCGTCCATCTTGCGGGGGCATGATAATGATAAAGATCCTCCTGATCTCTCTCCCACTTAGAATATATCCTTTCCCTATTTACATTGTATATATCTTGGTATATTTAGATAATTATTCATTGTAATCTTATAAAAACTGCCTTTTTGCATGGAGATCTTGATGAAAAGATATATATGAAGCAGCCTGAGGGTTATATTGACAATATTTGTCCTAATTATGTGTGTTTGCTTAAAAAGTCTTTATATGGGTTAAAACAGTCCCCTCGTATGTGAAATTTGAAATTTGATAAATGCATGCTAGATTTAAAATTTCAGCGGAGTGCTTATGATCATTGTTTGTATTTCAAGAATGATTCGAGTGTGCCTGTTTTCTTGCTTATTTATGTTGATGGCATGCTTCTTATTAGCCCTTGTTCTAAATCCGTAGAGAATGTTAAAAATTGCTTGAGTGCTAAATTTGAGATGAAATACCTCGGTGATGCTAGTAAGATACTTGGAATGAATATAATCAAAGACCGTTATTTATCTGTTATTTACTTGAATCAAATTTCATATGTTGAAAAGATTTTAAGTAAATTCTCTATGAAAGATGCTAAGTCTGTTAATACCTCTCTTGCTTCACATTTTGTTCTTAGTAAAGAGCAGTGTCCTCAAAATGATTTGGAGCTAGACCAAATGAAAAATATACCTTACTCACATGCTATTGGTTATGTTATGTACTTAATGGTTAGTACCCGCTCTGATATTGCTTATGCTATTCGTGTTTAAGTCGTTACATTTCTAATACAGGTTTGCCCCATTGGCAAGCTCTCAAATGGTTGTTGAGGTATTTAAAGCATTCGGTAAGTTATGGTTTGAAGTTCACTAAGTGTGATGAAGGTATAAAATTGGTTGGTTATGTTGATTCTAATTATGTTAATGATAGGGACAATAGAAAATCTACCACTTCTTATGTGTTTACCTTATGTGGCTCTTGTATTAGTTGAAAATCTCAGTTACAGCAAATTGTGTCTTTGTCAAGACAGAATCTGAATATGTGGCTATGACCGAGGCTATAAAAGAGGCCATATGGCTCAAGGGTTTAATTTCTGAAATTGGTTTTCTAAGTGATAAAGTGGTAGTATTTTCTGATAGTCAATCTGGCATTCAATTGGGTAAGAATCATGTTTTTCATGATAGAACTAAGCATATAGATGTTAAATATCATTTCATTCGTGATGTGGTTGCTAAAAATGTTGTTTATCTTGAAAAAAAATCAATTTTTTCCTACTGATATGGGAACTAAGTGTTTACCTGTTTCAAAATTTTTGAATTGTTTGAAAATTTTGAATTTTAACACTTCTTGTTGATGCTTGTGTTAGTTTGTCCCAAAAATCCTCTTCTTTACTTTGTGTGAGTTGGGGCGTCTAGTTTCGTTTCTTTCTACGTGATATGAATAAACTAGATTTTGCCTTCTATACTTTGTTTTACTATGTGTTGGATCGAGTGCCGAATGCTAAGGCGGTGATGACTTTGCCAAAGTAAATGTATTCGGAATGCTTCGTGACTAGCACTGGTGTCATGAACCGGCACTTGTTCCAAGGTGGAGATTGTAAGTGTATGAGGCCCAATGGGCAGCCCACTTGCCCACTTGTGTTGGAGAGAGGCCCAAAATCAGTTTAGCCCACTTGCCCTTAATCCCTAGTTTCAACAACGGAAACTTGTTATCAGCGTTGTTGACTTCGTCCTCCGCTACTGCTCTTGATAATCTTTATCTGGGCTAATGTGGGAGTTTTTTTGAGTTACACCGGTAAGTTTGATCTCTACTTCTCCTGATCTTCTCCCGTTTCTCCCTTATCCCCATCTGTTGCAACCCCTATATATAAACCCCTCTACCCTCTCGTTTGCAATCAGAACATACACAATTCATACACAGTTTTGGGGTTTTCTCTTTTGGGTAAATAGAGAGAGTGAGAGAGTTAGGCAGTGAAAATTAGTTTCGTTGGTTGCTTTCTTGTTGAATTATTGCTTCCCTATTTTGAGTTCTTAGGTTGTCTCTCGCTCAAAGTTAAGGTTGATTTGAGAGTGTGTGCGCGTGTTCTTCGGTTTGGCAGTGAGAGGGGTGTGGGGACTGTTTTCAATTGGGTTGGTGCTGCTGGTGTGTGGCTGGAACAATTGGTGCTATTTTCCCCTCCATCTTGGATTGAGCTGCCTGGATTGTGACTGGTTTTACGGGACGGAATTCATTGAGCCTGAGCCGAATATTGTTCAATCATTCTATCCCTGTTACTATTTCTTTTTCAGTCATTTATATTAAATCTTCTGATCAATTTTTCTTTCCAGATTATTGATTATTTATGTTACTAATACTCCCTCCGTCCCTAAATGTTTGTCCCATTTGACTTTTCAAACATTTTAATTTAGTGATTTTGAAGCTTTAATTTTGGTTATTTTTACGAACGCTTTGAAAATTATTGATAATATACACCGCCGTTATGTAATACTCATTCCCTAAATGTTACAAGTTTTGAAAATTTAGTGATTTTGAAGCTTTAATTTTGGAAATGAGACTAACTTTTTGGGACAAAGGAAAAGGGGAAATGGGACAAACATTTAGGGACGGAGGGAGTATTTGTTTGTTTTTCCTGTTGTGTTGTTGCTGCTGCTACGCAACTTTGGTGCAAGTTCTGAGTTCGTGATCCGATACTTTTTGTAAGTATACCCAACAAACGTCAAAATCAAAGTATTTGGGAACGAGTCACCATAGTACGCGGATAAAATGTATTTGTGTCTCTGGGTGTAATAACTGCCACATAACCATCATCAAGATTCGACCCAGCTAGACCTTGCTCCAACATAGCAACATCACCAAACATACCACTTCTGACAGATCTGATCCTTCCACGACATCTCCAATAGGTTCAACCAGATGAGTTGCAAGAGCTGTAGAGTACTAAATCTGAAAGTTCCCAAGGTATGGAAAACCAAAACGAATCATAATAATATTCGTTTTTGTATTTAGTTTTCAAAATGCAAACTATCTTTTGAAATTTTGTATTAATGTACCAAGTATTTCTCCAAATGTTTTTGTTGAAAAATATTTACTAAAATAACACAATTGGAAGGAAGCATGGAAGATGTTCGATGAAAGTACTGAATGAGGGATTTGATTTCTTGGGCAACTTTGATTCAAGATTATGCTAGCACAGCACAGGGCATTGAGGACCAAGGAATGAAGACATCTTAGAAGCATACTCACAAAACAACGCCAAGGTAATCCCGCCTTTTATTATTAACGAAACTCTTGATCAACATATCACTCTATATTATTCCTTTATTTTTATTTATTTTGAACAAGTATTACACGACTTCTTGAGATATAATGAATGAGGAAGAGAGTCATACGCGTAAACTGTACAACCAATTCAAATGACTAAAATCTTACAAAATTGAGGAATCTGAGAATCTATTGAACAACTAATCGTTGAAGATGATCCAAGAATACTTCAAAGCTGACATCATCTGTAAATATGATATCTCCTCCGGGGGCAGGGCCGTCAGAATTGTATGTGGCTGAAGGATTTAGTTTTGCCAGAAGAAAACGAGCCTGCACCATTTCAAGCAAACCACAACTATTCAGATCCAGTCCGTAATAATTAACACACATATCAGGCGATTAGCTTCATAAAAATTTCAAATAAAACAACTGATGCAGGAACTCTAGGATGATGCATATAATTTGAAATTGCAAAGGAAAGAAAGGGTTTCAGCCTCCTAATAAAGTTGATTTAGAGAAAAACAGTACTCCCTCCGTCCCGGAATGAATGTCGCACTTTCCATTTTAGTTTGTCCTAAAGTAAATGTAGTATTTCTAAAATAGGACATTGAGCATGTGATCTTAAACGGCCCTTTCTAGATTTAGCTTTATGTGTAAATAGGAATACATTTGTGTTGCAACAAGGGAATGTGCAGCAGTCCCTTGGATGACTACTGCATTTGAGTGCGCGCTGTTAATAACAATTTGCATAGTGTAGTGCGAAGAGTGCAAATAGGTGCAAAGGCTGAAAGACTGTACATATACTCCTGTTTGCACATAAAGCTAACTAAATCCACATGTGCATTGAAACGATTGGGGCAATTTAGCAAACATAACAAAAAGCTTAATGTTGTTGACTTGTTGACATTTATTCCGGGCGGCGGGAATATCTTTTGAGGTTCACTGTCTGAAGTCGTTTATAACATTAAAAAGCCAGTTTAAACCATATATTCAAGCTTAAATGATACTCCCTCCATCCCTAAATAAATGTCCAAATTCAAGATATTTTTGTCCCGGAGCGTCTTTTTTGCAAAAAGCTTTGTCCCTAAACACTATTTTGCAAAAAAAAAAAATAAAAAAAATCGTTCATCTTCTTATTGTAAAACTAAATGTTTAGAAAGTTGATAACAAGAATATTAATGGATCTTTGCCATTAAAATGTATAAAAAGCACACATATTCAGAGTGTCCCTTGAAATGAAATTTGGACATTCAATTAGGGACGGCGGGAGTACTAAAATAAATTCCGTCTACCAAGTCCAGCCAACAATTGTTGGAGCAACTCAAGGCAAGATAAGAACATACCAACACCATACAGCAATGAAAGCAACACAAAAACTTGGAGCAACTCAAGGCAAGATAAGAACATACCAACACCATACAGCAATGAAAGCAACACAAAAACTGAGAACGATCATCATTATAAAAGTCGTTATTTAAATAATTAGTGAAAAAGTGCACCTTTTTCTCTTTTATGTTCTTCTCGATTGTTTCTTTTTTTGGGGGGGAGGGGGGATAAAAAAAATGAAAATATTAGAAAAGAGAAAAAGTGCACCTTTATATTGTGTATTTTTTTCATTTCTGTATCTCTTATGATAACATAAACAAATCATAGTCCATCGCTTAACACATCTATAGGTATACAGAATGAAGTACCTGGGATCCATGCTGATCACAAATGACTAAACGGGGTACTGGAAATCGTTCCTTTATTATAGCATCAGCATCATCTCGAGGAGCTCGCAGCAACTGGGCAAACACCTGGGAGGCAGAGCATGTGAGCACGTACACTAAGATATGTAAGATATTTATTACTACGAATTTAAGCACAAAATAGTGCCTGAAATACAAGATTTAAAATGATCTGTATAGCACGATACAAGTTGCCATGTGGCATGTGACTAGAGATATCGCTTAATAGCGTTACCCATGGATTAGAAATTCATTAAATGCGACCAAGTGCCCTCAGGTCACTTTATTTGATTCTATCTGTGGAAATAACTGCACTGGAAATAGTTATCACTGCATTAGAAATTTAGAATTGTTATTTTCAATTCCCTCCGTTCCACACAAGTGGTGTGTATTTCTTTTTAAGCTGTCCCACTTGATGAGTAACATATCCTTTTAAAGAAACTTTTTTATAAAAAAATTACTATAATAACCTTTTACCACCTAGTGTGAGTTCAAACATTGCCACCGAGTTTGAATTCAAATGTTTTGAGAGGCAAATTAGAGACTTAGTAGATTTTCAATTCATTTTCTTACTTTGCATGTTTCGTCAAATGTGACTCCTGTGGCATATTTTCTCAATCCTCTAGAGAAGATATAATCTGCTACAAGTGTGTTATAGAGCAATGTTTTAGATTTACCTCATGTTGAGGGTCATCCTGGTATCCAGCTTTTCGCCACTGAGCAATAGTTGACCCATGAAATACAACTACAGTAAAATATGCATCTAAAAGAAGGATTCTATCAGCTGCTATGGCAGCAACATCAAGGAGAGCTGGTTCTGCACCAGACTGAAAAGCATAAGATATCAAAGAAGGCTGAATCATCACAACCGAATTGGCAACATTTTCCCGATTCAAGATCATTCTAAAATATGCCGTCTCATCGGGACTGTTGTTGAAGACCTAAGAAGAAAGAAATAAGCTCAGAAGCTTCATGAGATGAAAAATTATGGTAAAAATATACAGATTTAAAAGTTAATAAGTAGAGCAAAGAATATATACTCATGTACCTGGACGAATTGAGAACGCCGTAAATGGAATATGAACTGAGGAACTATTGAAAACCGAGGAGATAAGCAAAAAGAAGAAGGGCTGTCCTTTTGATAATCGCCAAAACGAGAACAGACATGTATTAATGATTTGTCAAGCCATCTTATAGGGTCAAATTCCGCCTAGAAAGAGTAGCGACGTTTGGTCAATAAACAAAAAGATTTAATAGTAGTATCAGAATGCAAAGACTATATATTACTCGTGTCAAAATAAAACACCAGATATAACATACAATAAGACAGGTCAAAACATATTTAGATCACAACCAAATATATGCATTTATTTATATTGACTTTTTTAAATCGAAAAGGGCAGTGCCCCCTAAATTCTATTAAAGTAGAAACATAAATAAGGGTGATTGGGGATTAATTAGACCCTACCATCACAATACAAGGAAAAGAAAACTAAAAACAAAGAACACGAAAGAGATAAAAATATCCCCCAACGACCTCTAGTTCCATGTTTCTTCGACCCAAGTTTAAAAGAATGTATTTTTATTTTATTTTTTGACAGGCATGAAACCATCATCTTCATCATAAAAGTCTTCAGACTGACCATTAGCCCTTGGCGCACAAGGAGATACATTCATCTCCATAACATTGCCCCATAGAGCCAAGCTTCCTCATATGCAGAAGGGGATATATCAGAAGGATACTTTTCAGGTTCAGAATAATACTTTTCCTTAAAAGGAATATCAATCGTCAAATTTTATGGGGGAAGCACAACATCAAGAAAACTCTTCCAAGAAGGAACAAAAGGTATTGTCATTGAATTCATAGGAGTTTCTGGCGTTGGCAAGCTTCGTTGCTCAATCGCTATTGGGTTTGTAACAACCGTATTCCGAACTTCGAATTGAAATATTTGGGATTTGGTTTTCTAAGGTGGGGCCTTGGGTAGTTTGTAAATAAACATTATCACAAGGGTCCACTTCAAAAGTGCTAGCCAAATTAGGCACGTAGGATGTGTTTTGAATAGTAACTCCATGATTGTTGGTCATTTTGACTTAATTAATGATACCAACTCGTCATTACCAAATTCTTGTGAGGATTCAAAATTTCAATTTCCTTGGTAGTTGGACCCACTAAAATACTTTCATGTAAAGCCGTTGACCCCACCACATTAGCAATAACATCAATTGCCTCGTTGGAATCTACAATCATTGAGCGAACCCCGATTTCAGCTTGCGGATCACCATCCTCAAATTGCGCGCCTACCAAAGCTACAAACTCCAATGCAATGGTTTTAGAATTATCTTTATTTTCCATTTCAAAATTCAAATTGATAACATTGGTTATAGCATTCGAACCCTTGTCCAAGTTCGTTGAATGCACTCCTATGGCAACATGGGCACATTGGCGCCAACCTCTGTCAATCCCGGATTTTGAGGAAGCAAATATCCCCACTAACAAATGGGACTGCCAAAGCAGCTTGTGACTTTACATTCTCAGTCTCACCCTCCTCAATGCCTTCTATTGCAACCGTGTTCCTCGGTGTTAGATCCACCATGCACTTCTGTAGTAGTACTCCACAATGCATGAATCCTCATTAGCAATTGGCGATCCACCCATTGTAGCGTCTTGAACATTAGGGTTAGGGTTAAGGTTAGGATTAGGTGTAACAATTGTTGCCCTAATAAGATTTAAGTCTACCCGATTGTGCCTTTCTTGATCTGGGGCCACTCGATTCCCATATAACCGTGCATTTGAAACCCTTCCTTGCGAAGTCACAATGTCGCCGCCATTTCCCATTCTCAGGTATAGTATTCTTCTTCTTTGTCTCTTCTGCGGCCTTGGACGATGACGGATCTCTAAAAATCCAAACTGCACCTTTGCTTCCGAACGTTGGAGGATGAACTATGGGCTCTTAAGAGGCAAGAGATGTGGTCTTCCTCTTCTTGCCGTCAATTGATAAATGACCTAGCAATCCACAATTATCGCAATACTTGATATTGCCTCAAATTCCACCACTTGGAAGAAACCAGAATATTTTTGACTCCCCAATCTAAACTTTAGAAGGTAAAGGTTTTGAAACATCAACCTCTATACAAAACCTAACAAAGATAGGGTGGGTGAAAGCCTACGTGCGATCGTCTACTCATAGAAAACTTCCCATCCATTACCAATCTTTTCTAAAAATGCAGGAGCAAAGAAATGTAGAGGTAATTTGTTCAATTTGACCATTGAAAAGATTGATACGTGCAATTGTTAACCATATATGACTACTTGGACAAGGCACGTGATCTCCCCAGAGGTAAGGTAAATCATCACATGCGTTGGGTCCATTAGCCCGAAAATAAACAAATCTTTCCTTTTTCTATGTGTTCCTGGATAACACGAAGGTGAGGCCGTCCTGCAGAAAATTTCATCACAACAGTGAACTCTAACTTCTTCTCTCATACCCCAATTTCTCTAGAAGTGAATAGGAATCTGGGCACATCATTTAATATTGTTGCTGGCCGAGGAGGAAATGTAAAGCCACCAAGAGGTGTTTTGGGTGGTTGTGCTGAAATAACAGCCTTGGAGGCCACCGAATGTGGTGGTGGGGCAAGTGTCACCCCTTTCACCGTCTGTACATAAGATGGAGGGGCTGAGCTGAAGATGCAGGAGCCGTAGGAGGCTACCCGGTGGTGTCATCTGGTGGCATAGCCACCAAGTACGGCTACCAAGCTTCAAAAGCTAGAGAGAGAAAGTAGAGAGAAAGAGCTCAAAGTGAGTGCATTTATTTATATTGATAGAACACAACCACATACATAAATACAAACAAAACCCTATCGATTTTCAGAGGGCAAACACGAGATTCATTTTCCTAAACCACACATCACTGAGGTGCGATTACCCCTTTATCCCACCATTGTGGACCATAGTCCCATCATGCCAGATCACCAGGTATACCATAACCATAACTATGTTATTCCGTCCGCAAGATTCATCAATCTTCTTCTGAGTGGTAGTTGCAAGGATGAGAAATATTGGCAAAAATAGAGAATTTTAGGTGGAATAGAAAGAAAGGAATGTTGTAACCGGGGTGGGTTACCCTCATAGATATCAGGTGCCCACATGTATAGAGTCAAAAGAGATATGGAATCCGAACAGGAGGAGGGATTCTTTGGGGCTTGAGAGAAAGAATAGAGAGGCCCCACAAGTTTGAATTTGCCTCTGGTCTATCAAAAGAGAACGAGGAATTCTCAACGAAAATAGTGCTCTCTGAAACCTTTCAGTTCTCTCTACTCAATAGGAAGAGTCCGAGCATCACAGCCCTTGGATACTAAAAGTAAGTACTTCTATCACTCTACCAACTCTTATGGTCACCCGCCAATTATAAGAGTAGGATTTTTGGCAAGCAAGAAGCACTTAAATAACACCATTCCTGGCCAACTAATAATATCACAAATATACTTAAATATTCCCGGTCCCCATGACATAATAAATATTCCTTCAACATCGGGTTTATCAGAAGTTAATACAAACAACATGCATTGAAAAGCTCATAATCAAGTTGTTTGAGCATGTCACCCGCATCAGTTTATGTCCATCATGCACAGGGATAGAAAAGTATTTGGTCGCAAGGGAAGATAAGTAATATACTCCCTCCGTCCCGGCCGACTTAGGATTTTTTGAAATGGCACGGGGATTAAGGAAAAGGTAAATGTTGTGAGTGTAATTTAAAAATAGGAGAGAGAATGAGTGGAGGGAATAGTAAATTATAATGGTGTTGTGAGTATTAAAATAATGTAGGAGAGAGAATGAGTGGAGAGAATAGTGATTTAAGGTTTCCATTTTGGGCCGTCCTAAGTCGGGTGGGACGCCCAAAATGGCAAAAAGTCCTAAGTCGGCCGGGACGGAGGGAGTAAACATTACCAAAGTGTTAAATTAGAATTTACAGAAGAACAATGCAAAAGGATAAATGCTTTCGGTAAGCAGAAAAAAGAGAGAGAGAACAATAAAGAGACTACTAGTCTACTACCGAACTATTACCTCTGTTTCCATTTTGAAAGAAACCTGCCGTGCCATAACTACAGCAGCCGCTTCTTGGTCGAATCCAGCAATTAAATCCTATATAAAGAAGAAATTCTTTATTTGTCAATATCGATTTATAAACTAATATCAACCCACTTTTTTCTGCCTTTTAATTCTTTAGCGGCAATGGAATGATGGATGTCATGCGACAGATATTTGCAAACAATTACACAACACTAGAAAAAAAAAAAACTTGCCTGTATGCTTCCTGGTCCAGAAACCCATCTTCTGGAAAGCGTAGTTGCACGAAGTCTCATTTGCCCACTGCTGTGCTGATAACTGGAGCAAAATATCTTTAATTAGTGAAGAAACTCCATATTGTAAGCCAAAGATGATTATAAATAATTTTTCAAACTAATAAGCAGTAAGTACTTACTAAGTTAAAAATTGGAAGTAAAACTGATTGTTTGCTGATTGACCAATACCATCTGGGCTTTCCTTCTTTACAATCTCAAACATTAGACACAAAGATGTAGCTTTGTCCAGGCCACACATCTTCCAAGCAGTGGTGCCCCCTTGGCCAATTACAGTTTCAGAGCATAACGGGCCTTTCTGCATAAAAACAACAGCTAATGAACATCTAAAATAAAGCCCGCATAAAAAGGGTGATCCTCCTGCAGAGTTCCGTACTAACCTTTTCAAGTGAGGCACATGGACCAATAATGCCTTGAATTTTGATATCTTTTGAGCAGTTTACCTCAAATATACCACTGCATTCAGTTTGAAAGTAAAGTAAGAATTCAGTGAACATTCTTGTAATCTATCAGAGGGGAAATGAAAAAGTTCTACCCTCAAAGAAATGAACTCAAATTTATTAACCAAATCCTTGTCCAAGTAATAAGTACTAATCACTCTACCAAGGAGTGGAGTGGCATAAAACTGCTTCCACAAAAAAGAACCATAAATGCAATATCAACACATTTATGCAGAATTGATAAACATGAACAACCAACGAATCTTCAACCGAAAGATATGGTGTCAGATGTGCATGAAGACAAAGACATGCATAAGAGGGAGAAGGGCTCTTGTATTTTTATGAAACATTATATTCCCTCTGTCCCCGAACGATGTTCCCACTTTTTTTTGTTGTTATGTTTAATGAACTTTGAGCAGTAATTTTAGGTTAATTTGATTATCCTAATGAAATCTAGAACTTGCTATTGATAACATTTATATTGGTGTATCAATAACAAGTTCTAGATTTTCATTAGGATAATTAAATTAACCCAAAATTATTCCTCAAAGTTCATTCAAAGTAACAACAAAAAAAGTGGGAACATCATTCCAGGACATAGGAAGTAACATACTTTGACAAACTGTTTAACACTGCTCAATTTCAACTCTAGAAGGCAGATACTAGATCCAAAGAGGTCAAGTAACTAGAAAATATAGAATTCAACCTCGAAAGTCGAATCAAATAAAACAAGCAACAATAGACCTTGTTTAACAAAAGGTATCATCATTTTGACCAATGACATGCAAATAAAAAACAACAGGTTATCCAACCCTTACTTTGAAGCTAGACCAAGGTCTTGGTCACCAGATTGGAAAACTCGTGTGAGTGAATCCTTGAAAACAGAATGTCCAAAACTTTCTGCTAGTACGACAAGTCCTCCTGTTTTTTCAACAGCTACTTTAAGTTCAGCAACCCCTACCTAGCAAGTAAACAGCAGCCATGCTAAAGCAACATTACAAAATCTCAATATACTGCTAAATATAAGCAAATAATACTGTGGAAAGCAAAATATATAAGACAGATAATAATACCTGGTCAAGAGCACAAGCAAAAACATCAAGTACATGTCCTTGATGTACAAGCTGCTTTGAAATCCCTTCATACAACTTCACGGCTTTATGGTAATAGGGAGCAGAATCTTTATCCAGATCTTTGTGAGAACGCATAGGTTCAGATAAATTTTTCGACACGATCTGCAAATAATATTTATTGTCAGCAGAGAACTGTAACAAAACCAGAAAATCAATTTAGATGTTTTTGACAATGCATCATTGAGAAATTGTTAAATGAGCAACACGCAAGAATTGTAGTCAGAGAAGAACGTAATACCCCTGAGAAAATTTTGGGGTTTTCCTAATAATCTGGCGCAACTTTTTCGACAATTGAAATTTTACCTTTGTATTTTTCCAAAATACCTACACATCTTACAGATGTAATAAGGCTGTGAGGCATTGCCATCTGAAATGAATTCTTTCTCGGGAAAACAAGCGGAGGAGATCCCAGAAATGAACTATTAATAAAAATCAAGACCTACTTTCTAAGTGCAAAAAGAAAATGAAGTCTCTAGGAGCGCCGTCCAGAAAGTCTGGTGGACCATGTAATGTGTCAGAAGATGTAGATATATATAAAGTACAATAGCTAAAAGCTTCATTAAAAGCTTCATGTCCTCGTGATCATGAAAACTACAACTCCTGGGTGAATAGAATACTTACGGCGCCTGGGCCTTCAGTCGAAGGGCCACCCAAAAATGCCATAATTCTAGCCCCGGAACCAGGAACACACACTCCAAGCACATGAGCCGCCACAGCCAGTGCTGTTCCAGTGCACCTCGAAGCCCTTTCATCAGCTGGAATGGGCCAAGGATCTTTCTGAAGCTCCTCGAGTACCTTCATAACAGAAGAAATGACGAAAATGAGAAAGGCTTAAACAATGTAGCAATAAAGGTTCCACAATGTAAACAAAAAACAGATTAGACAAGAAGGTTCTCATCATTACTTATGTAGCAAATTTGTTCACAGAACTCCAGTTTAATAATCATGATAACCAAGTATAAAGTTAATATTCCCTCCATCCCACTTAAAGAGGTTGTATTCCTATTTGGGCTATCCCATTAAAAGAGCAACTTTCCTTTATCATCCATTTCCCATCGATTCACAATACTAACCTTCGTTTCCTGCCTAATTAGAATTCAAATGTTGCCTCATTGATTGAATTCAAATATTTTGAAGGGCAACTTAAAAAGTTGATCAATTGTGAACTCTTTTATTAATTTGTGTTTGGTTAAACCACACCCCTTCAAGTGGGATGGATGGTAAACTATAGTTCTTTTTCACTACTTTCACAAGCAAATGACACGGACCTTGTGGCATAGTTGCGAAAGGCTAGCGCCTCTCTCACCCGCCTCGCCATTTTGGCGCCTTTAGGGGTCGACCGCCTTTTGATTTTATGGAGGGCAGTTGTTTGCCTTTTAGGCCAGGCGAGGCGTTTCTTGGTTATGGTGAGAGGCGTAAGGAGTCCACCTTTGTCAAAAGGCATAATAGGCGTATGTGTAGTGTTAAACTATGTCATTTTGTAATTTTAGTTTTAATAATTTAAATTACCCAATGCGTTGTTTTGGGATAATATGGAGTAAAGATAGCTTGTCGTGTACATGAGAAAGAAAGATATACATAATTTCTCTCGAGCGATCAAAAGAAAATAAATGCGATAAATAACAAATTAGAACGACGACAAAGGAGTGTGACAAAAACGCTACAAATAGATTGCTTTATTCAAATTTTTAAAGGGAGGTTTGCATATTTTAATATGTTTACTATTTTAACTTGTTTTTTCGCTTTACTTTGGGTCTTCTTTGTCATTTGAAGTTTTAACTATATCCTATATATGTTCATCTCTAGTTATAGAATTATAAATTTGAAATTATATATTCAAATTCACCTATTTTCACGCTTTTAAACAACTACTTGTTTACTGATTAAACATAAAATGTGTTTTTTTCTTAGAATTTTCACTTTTGGGTGTTTTAGTTGTGTTAAGTTGCTATTAGATGTGAATTGTGACCTTTTTTAATGCAAAATTCTTATTCTTAACATGTTTAAGCTTTGTTTAATATATTTTACATATATATTATTTTACTATTCCTTTTGTTCTATTTTACCGCCTTACTCGCCTTTCGGCCGCCACACCATTCGCCTTTTCTAGGAACTTCTCGCCCGCCTCTCGGCTTTTGCCTTTAACAACTATGCCTTATGGGCAATAATAATTCAAATATCAGTTAAGGAAAAGGAATGACAAAAACAGCTAAGTAAGGCTATCCTCCCTCCTTGGTTCCCTTCATGATTATAAGGCTGGTGTCCTCTTCAAACTATAGCTTCCATCTAGGTCTCTGATTCTTAATAAACCTAATAGTGATATATGCTACAAAAGCGTAAGCTTAATAACAGGATTTCCCCCAGACTGGTGTGTGATGTGCAAGTTTGCAGTAGACTCTCGTGATCATCCGCTTCTTCAAGATGCATGTGAAAGAAATAGGGAAATATGAGGATCCTACCCTGCTTTAAAAGTGTGGAATGGTTACTATTCTATGGTGCTTACGGAGGGAGCAGAATTCTAGACACAGCTGGAATGAGCATCTTTTTAGATGCCCTCTGTGTATTTTGCCTTCCGGTTTTCCATTTCTTTATTGACTTCACATGTGTCCTTTTGTATTTCTTCTCTTTCCAACCTAATATATACTCCCTCCGTCCCAATTTTAAGTTCACACTTTCCTTATTGGTATGTCCCACAATAAGGTTCACACATTGCTTCACTCCCAAAATGGCAAATACTCCCTCCGTCCCGTATAAGATTTCACTTTTGCCATTTTGGGCGTCCCATATAAGATTTCACTTTCCTAAAATGGCAAAGAATCTTTACTATTCCTCCCACTCATTCTCTCTCTTACTTTACTTTTATACTCACAACACCAATCAACTTACTATTCCCTACCCCACTCTCTCTCCTACCTCACTTTTCATACTCACAACACTTGCACCACTTGCACATTTCCTTAATTCCCGTACAAAACCCATTTGTGAAATTTTATATGGGACGGAGGGAAAAATGAACAGTGTAATGGACAAATTTGTCATTACTTTTAAAATTACAAGAAAAACGTTACTTGATTGTATTTAATTGGTGCTTTTTTCTCCTTTAAGCTTCAACCCACTTGATTAGTACTTACTCTCTCCTTTTAAACTTCAAAGCACTTGCAATTGTTTTCTCACTTTTTATCATTTTCTTAATAAGCGTATCAAATCAAAGTGTGGACTTAAAATTGGGACGGAGGGAGTGTCTGTTTTGTCAAAAGCCCCTCATAAACCTATAATATTTATCCCAAGGTTCAACTCACATTTGGAGATTTACCCCTCTCCAAAGCCTTTCTCGTGTTCAAATTTTCTTTATTATTCAAACCTGTTACATTTTTTCATTCCCACCCCACTATATTTTGTTTATTCCCATTCTTGTCTCGTCCCTCTTATGGTAAATTCAATACATTCCAATCCATTACGATTTTTCACAGTCCCATTTCCATCCCACCTGACCTTGTTCCCGACAAGTTGTTATATGACAAATTTTTATGCACATACTCCCTCCGTCAGATAATAAGTGTCGTATTTTTCTTTGAGGCATTTACAAAAAACTACTTTAGAAAGATGGAAATTACAAAAAAAAAAACACATAAGTTCGAAATTACAAAAAAAAAAAATTATCAGTTTTGTTCAAACAATTGATAATTTCAGCTATCACTTGTTTATCGATACCGAAATTATCGCTGTTTGAAGCACAAATTACTCTTCAAGCAATCGATAATTTCAGATCAGGGCCAGGAACAATCGATAACCGAAATTATCACTTGTTTGACCAAAACCGATAAAAAATGAAAAAAAAAAAAAAAATTTGTAAAAAAAAAAAAAAGTAGTTTTTTGTAATTTCCCATCTTACATGTTTTTTTGTAAATGCCATCTTTTTTAGTGAGTTTTTTGTAATAAACCCATTTCTTTTTGGTTTATCCCAAAATAAATGTCGTGTTATCAAATAAGAAAATAAGAGTGCAGTTTTACCATAATAAAAGCATTGTATAAACAAGTAAAGCACATTCCTTAAAACATTGACAAGTCAAATGCGACATTTATTATGGAACGGAGAGAGCACATAATAGAAAAAAATTTCGGGATTCTCTAATTAATGAGATGGGAAATAAGTGGGAAAGAGTATGGCATTCCCATTCCCGTCTAATTCCTGTTGATAATAGAAATGCATGCCCATTCCAAATTTTTTCATTCTCATTCTCACCCAATAATGGATGGGATGAGACGGATGGCCCACTTACATCACCCTGCTGCCATCACGAAAATCATACCAAAAAAACGAATTTCAAACCAGAAATAGAGTTGATATGAATGCCAATAATCCTCATTCAACCAGAAACACATTGGAAACATCCAAAATGAAAAGCCAACTACAATGGCCAGAGAAGGAGGTCTAAATAGAGAGAGAGAGAGAGAGAGAGAGAGAGAGAGATGGAGCCAGATTCAGATCCAATAATCCTCACTCAACCAGAAACACATAGGAAACATCCAAAATGAAAATCCAACTACAACGGCCAGAGAAGGAGGTCTGAATAGAGAGGGAAGGAGAGAGAGAGTGATGTGGAACAGATGAATATTGTGCAGCCAATAATCAAGTAAAAATGCAGTTATTTGTTTAAAGTAGTTATCTGGTAAAAGACAGACAGTTATTTGGTGAAAGGGTGGCAGTTATTTAGAAGCTTTTGACAACCAACAGACATAACTTTCTCCAGCAGTTGTGACTTTTTAAATCAGTCCAGTCCCTATACTTTTTAAGGCCTATAAATAATCATTCATTTCATTGTAATCAACATTGTTTACTGATATTTGAGTTATTAATACAGATTTTTTTTGTTTGTGAAGAACGTTTGTCTTCTACATTTAATTTTAGTCCCGTGTCAGTTGGTATCAAGCCTTGGTTTTTCCTGGGTAATGGCTAATGACAAAGAGCCTTCTCTGTTAGACGTGCTGCGAGAAATTCAAGCAGTGGCAACGTCACTTCAGACCTTGACTGTTCGTGTTGATCGAACTGAGGCAGAGTTGCGAGAAGCGCAGCAAGGCAATCCAAATGGGGAAAGAGGCAGGAGAGTTGCTCAGCCACCACAAGCCGATCGTGTAGCTCCCCGACCACATTGCAGAATTCAAGTCAACGAGGATGATTCATCAGATGAGGAAGTAGCAGATTTTTTGGACAGAAACCCAAATCCAAGGGAAAATCGACAATTTAGACAAGATGAATTTCGGTTGAAGGTGGATCTCCCTCCCTTCAACGGGAACTTAAATATTGAAGATTTTCTAGATTGGGTGGCAGAAGTAGAGCGATTTTTTGATTTTACAGAAGTACCTGATGATAAACAAGTAAAGTTGGTTGCATACCGCTTGAAAGGAGGAGCATCATCATGGTGGGAACAAGTTCAGGCTCAACGACGACGTTTGGGGAAGCAACCAGTCAGGTTGTGGCCAAAGATGAAGAGAATTCTGATGAACAGATTCCTTCCTCCGGACTATGATCAGTTCTTGTTTAACCAATATCAAACATTAACGCAGGGGCAAATGTCAGTAGCAGATTATACTGTTGATTTCTTGCGTCTTGCATCGCGTAACAATCTGATGGAGACAGAAGGACAACAAATTGCAAGATATGTTCATGGGTTGAGGCCAACAATCCGTGACAATTGGGTGTCAAATTATCTTAACCCTTGGTGAGGCTCAGAACATGGCACAATGAGCTGAATCTATGGGGTTTCGAAGTTTCTATGGAAGAGAAGAGAGTCGAAGGAATATTGCCGAGGCTTCTAGATCAAATATTAAACCAAGCACGGGGGATACTTCTGAACCTGGAAAGAACGATGCAAAGAGCCGAAAGAGTCAGGAAAGAAGCAAGTTAACAACCCCTACGCATATCCAACCAAAGATAAGTGCTACAGATGCCAAGAGATCGGACATCGATCGAATAATTGTCCTCGACGACGTCCAGTTAATATGGCTGACTTTGATGATGGTACCAGCAATATTGAAGATGAAAATGAAGATGTTTGCGAACCAGACGGGGGCGATGAAGAATTACATCAGGCCTTAGTGGTCCGAAAAGTCTTGTTGGCACCAAAGAGAGATGATTCGCAGCGGAATGCACTATTCCGAACGAGGTGCACAATTTCTAATCGAATTGTTGAACTAATTATTGATAGTGGGAGCTGTGAAAACATAATATCTCGAAATTTGATCAATATACTAAAGTTGCCTATAGAGAAGCATCCGGAACCTTATACCATTGTCTGGATTACAAATGGTGATGGAATTAAGGGGAAGGAAAGGTGTCGTGTGCCTTTAACTATCGGTAACTATTATAAAGATGAAGTTACATGTGATGTAGTGGATATGGATGCTTGCCAGCTACAATTTGGCAGGCTATGGCAATTTGATCTTGGTACTACTCACGATGGGCGGAAGAATATTTATCAGTTTACGAAGGATGAAAAGAGAATAATGTTGTTACCATTAGGATTCAAATAAAAGGTTGAACCGCATAAAATGGAGAATTTCTTGACCTTCAGCCATTCAGAGTCAGATTTTATTAGCAATGCCCGACATACTAAGGAGATACATGCCTTGATTGTGAAGGCGGTGCTAGTAACGGCAGGAGACGAGACAAGAGAACAAGTTCCAGATTCTGTTCGTGGCTTGCTGGAAGAATTCAGGGGGATTGTGAGTGAAGAGCTTCCTGCGGAGTTACCACCAATGAGGAATATTCAACATGCTATAGATTTGGTTCCCGGAGCCACTTTATCAAATTTACCTCATTATCGGATGAGCCCGAAGGAGAATGCCGTTTTACAGTAAATGGTGGAAGAGTTGTTATTAAAAGGGATGATACGGGAAAGTATGAGTCCTTGTGCAGTTCCGGCTTTATTAACTCCAAAGAAAAATGGATCTTGGCGTATGTGTATAGACAGTCGCGCTGTAAATAAAATTACAGTACGCTACAGATTCCCAATCCCGCGATTGGAAGATATGTTGGATTATTTATCTGGAGCAAGAATATTTAGTAAAATTGATTTGCGGAGTAGTTATCATCAAATCCGCATTAGACCGGGAGATGAGTGGAAGACAGCTTTCAAAACAAAGGAGGGCCTATATGAGTGGCTTGTTATGCCATTCGAATTGTCGAACGCTCCGAGCACTTTTATGCGTTTGATGAATGAAGTATTAAAACCATTTAAGAGTAAATTTGTCGTAGTATATTTTGATGATATCCTAATATACAGTGCTAATGAAGATGAGCACGTTGAGCATTTGTGGCAAGTTTTGACAGTATTGCCGGACAACAAGCTTTATGTTAATCTAAAAAAATGCAATTTTTTTCAGACCAGCCTCATATTTTTAGGCTTTGTTGTCAGCAATGAAGGGATTCGAGTTGATGAGGAAAAAGTTAAGGCGATTCGAGAGTGGCCAACACCAAAGTCTGTTTCAGAGATGCGTAGTTTTCATGGACTTACTACTTTCTACCGACGGTTTATTCGGAATTTTAGCACCATTGTGGCACCATTAACAGATTGTTTAAAGAAAGGAAATTTTCGGTGGGGAATGGAGCAAACAAGAAGCTTCGAGTTAATTAAAGAGAAGTTGTGTACTGCTCCCGTACTTGCTCTCTCTAGTTTTGAAAAATTATTTGTGGTGGAATGTGATGCTTGTGGAGTGGGGATTTGTGCTGTTCTTTCCCCGGAGGGGAAGCCAGTGGCATATTTTAGTGAGAAGTTAAGTGAAACGCGACGGAAGTGGTCTACTTATGATCAAGAATTCTACGCAGTTATTCGAGCCTTAAAGCATTGGGAACACTATCTTATCCAGGATCAGTTTGTTTTGTATATTGATCATCAGGCCTTAAAATATATCAATAGTCAAAAGAGTATCAGCAAGATGCACGCAAGATGGGTCGCATATTTACAGCAGTTTTCATTCACATTGAAGCACAAGTCCGAAAGTCAAAATAAACCTGCAGATGCTTTAAGTAGGCCTGCTACTTTGCTAGTGACGACGAGTCATGAGGTCACTCGTTTTGAGATTCTTCGTGAGCTATACCCGGATGATGAAGACTTCAGCAGTATATGGGCCAAACTACCTTCTGAAGATTTTTACAAGCACGAAGATTATCTTTTTAAGGGAAATCGTTTGTGAATTCCTCGCACATCCTTAAGGGATAAGTTAGTTCGTGATCTCCATGGTGGTGGTCTAAGTGGGCATCTTGGTAGAGGAAAGACTATTGCTAGCCTGGAGGAGAGATATTATTGGCCACAATTGAAGAGAGAGGTAGGGCGATATGTGAGTCGGTGTCATGTTTGTCAAACAGCTAAAGGGCAAGCACAAAACACCGGCCTTTACATGCCTTTACCCGTTCCCGCAGCTATTTGGGAGACCTATCAATGGATTTTGTTCTTGACCTACCTCGAACTCAACGCGGGGTTGATTCCGTTTTCGTAGTTGTAGACAGGTTATCCAAAATGGTAAATTTCATTCCATGTAAGAAGACATCTGATGCTTCGCATATTGCAAGACTATTCTTTCGAGAAGTGGTTCGTTTGCATGGTGTGCCTAAGTCTATTACTTCAGATCGTGATACTAAATTTCTCAGCCACTTTTGGATGACTTTGTGGCGTATATTTGATACTTCTCTAAATTTTAGTAGCACGGCACACCCACAGACTGATGGACAAACAGAAGTCGTTAATCGAACCCTTGGGAATCTTATTCGTTGTATTTGTGGAGATCGTCCAAAGCAATGGGATCATGCTTTGCCACAAGCTGAGTTCGCCTTCAACAATGTTGTTCATGGCTCCACCGAAAGGTCGCCTTTCAGCATAGTTTATCAAAAGCCGCCGCAACATGCTGTAGACTTGGTGAAAATACCACAAATCACCGGAAAGAGTGTGGCTGCTGCAAACTTAGCTAAGCAGTCCATTGACATTCAGGCTGAAGTTCGTTAAAAATTGTTGGAAACAAATCAGAAATTCAAACAAGCCGCTGATAAACATCGCCGAGTTAATGTTTTCGAGGTTGGAGATGACGTGATGGTCTTTCTTCGACGAGAGCGTTTTTCAGTCGGTCAATATCACAAGTTGCAGCCAAAGAAATATGGCCCTTATAAGATTGTTCAAAAGATAAATGACAACGCATACATGGTAGACCTACCTGAGTCGATGGGAATTTCACGGACATTCAATGTTTCTGACCTGTTTCGTTATTTTCCCTCCGAGCCTTCTTTCTATCCGGATCACTCGGGGTCGAGTTCTTTATAGGTGGGGAAGACTAATGTGGAACAGATGAATATTGTGCAGCCAATAATCAAGTAAAAATGCAGTTATTTGTTTAAAGTAGTTATCTGGTAAAAGACAGGCAGTTATTTGGTGAAAGGGTGGCAGTTATTTAGAAGCTTTTGACAGCCAACAATCAGTCCAGTCCCTATACTTTTTAAGGCCTATAAATAATCATTCATTTCATTGTAATCAACATTGTTTACTGATATTTGAGTTATTAATACAGATTTTTTTTGTTTGTGAAGAACGTTTGTCTTCTACATATAATTTTAGTCCCGTGTCAGAGAGAGAGAGAGAGAGAGAGAGAGAGATGGAGCCAGAATCAGATCCTTGAAGCCATAAACCAAATTGAAGTTCACACTATTAAGACCAATAACTTAAGGAGGAAAAAAGTAAAAAAGAAAGATGAACAATCAAAAGTTTAAACTTATCAGACGATTTCTTAAAATCAATCTAGACAACATGAAAGACCCCCCCCTCCCTTCCCGATCAAACTCATTTACCACCTCATGGCATCTTTTCATTAAACACATCACTAATTTCTTAGGAAAGCATCTGGGAAATGATTTCATAGATGCTTGCAACCACCCTAACGCACATGAAAACAGAAACTCAACCAGAGTCTTTAGTGGTATGGGTCAATCCAAAATAGGTAAAAAGGGATTTAGAGCCTAATTTCTTATCGAGGTGAATACATGATCAGGCTCATGACGGTAATGAAATTATTTTAAGATCATGTTCCCGAAATAAGCTGATTTTGAGTCCAAACATAGAATTTTTAGTTTTTATTCTTTTGCATCCATCTATACAATTTAACAGTAAAAGAAACAACTCTATGTATCCAAAGCTGAAATAAACAGAAAGAGTAAAACAGAGTCCAAGTATGTACCGAGTTAAGGGTAAACTCGCATTCAGAAGCCGGCAACAAGAACCTGGAAATGCTCTCCTGTGAAAGCCCATCCCTGACACCAGCAACGATCCCGGAAGCCGGCTTAGGCTTCTTCAAGAAGAAACCCATATGTTCCAACACCTGATCCTTACTAACCTCCTTAGCCCCATTAAACACATAAACTTTAGGAATCAAACCGAACCCCAATTCATGTACAGAAACAAACCTCCCAAAAGTAATCAAACCCACAAGCGAATTCCCTGGAATTTCTTGAATTGCCCTAAAGAGGGCAGATTTCAAAAGCCCAATTTCCTCCTCGATCAAGCAAGTATCAACGACGAAGAAGAAGACTTGGGGGACGGTGTAACTGGGTTTTTCGTTTTGAGATGATTCGTACTCGATTGTGGTGTATTGAGGGAAGAGCTCGGCGGGGAGATTGTCATCGGAGATGGAGTGGTAGTGAGGTGGGAAGTGGTTGCGGTGGAGACAGAAGGAGCAGATCCATATTTTGGTGGAGAAGTCGACGATTGAGAAAGGGTTGAGGACGGATCGGCAGTTGCGGCAACGGAGAGGGGAGTAAGGGAGGGTAGGGGTGGAGGTGGGGAGGGGTTTGATTGGGGTGTAGATGGCGGAGATTGGGATTACGCATTGAGCGGCATCTTGTTTTGTGCCTGGGATGACGTTCCATGGCATTCGAACTGCGTCCTGAGTTTCTAGGTCAAGGAATTCCGCCATGGTTGAGTGGAATTCTGTTGGATTTGGAGTTTCTTGGTATTGTGTGTAAGCATCAACTGTGGGAAGAAGTGATGATTCTTATGAATAGAGGTGGACAATGGCAGTTTGGACTTTTCAAGTGTTAAACTGTTTTACATATGAAATTTATTGTAAATTATATTAATTTTTTACTATACTACCCATGTTTTGCAAATAATACGATTCTCAATTCTCAAATTCTCAATGGTGGGGGTGTTCACGGTCCGGATTGATTCGAATTTTATCAAAATTTCAAAAAAACAGGACTGGATCAATTATTCGGTTCTGCCTAAATTCAGGATCAGGACCAGACTATTACATTACAGGACCGGTCACATAGGACCGATCACATTGGTCCGGTTCCAATGGTTCAGTCCATGTTCGGTTCCATCGGTTCCACAAATTACACTACTATATATTTTTTCTAAAGATAAAACATGCAACAACTATTTTTTTCATGAAATCAAAATATAGGATGATTACATAAACAAAGTTCAAATAAAAATATTCAGACATACATCAAATTAACTGAAATAGAGGAACAAAAGAGAAAAACATAAACATGATTCAGACCCTAATAACTAAATTCAGATGCAAAATTGTAAGAAAATTGAAAATACGAGTAAATTGGAGGTAGAGACTGAGAAAATAACATCAAAATCTCATTAAATCATTACATTTTATTGGAAATTTGAGAGGCAAAATAACAGAGTAATGATGTTCTGCAATCTGGCACGAAAAAACAGACATGTGTCGTAGATTAATTACTTCCGTTACAGATGCACCGTCGGTAGAGATCGATGGTAGTACCGTGGTTGGACAGCTGAGTCGAAATCAGGGCGCCGCCATGAAAAATCAATTTGATTTCTAGGGTTGAGAATTGAGATGAGAGAAAGACGAGAGAGGGGAAAAGCGTAGAGAGAGAGGGGGATAGAAAATCAAACGGCGAAAATGAAAGAGATATGATAGGGTTAGGATTTTTGTAAACTTGTAATGTAGCTGGATGGATAAGGTCACAGCAAAATTATTTTATTTTTTTGGAAATTAGAAATTTGAAATTATGAATATATATATATATATATATATATATATATATATATATATATATATATATATATATATATATATATATATATATATATATATATATATATATATATATATATATATATATATATATACTCCTCCGTCTCGCTAATATTAGCACAAACACTTTTGCGCGGGAATTAAGGAATATGATATTTTAATAAAATGTTGTGAGTGTAAAAGAATGAGTGGAGAGAGAATGAGTGGAGAGGTGTAATAAATTATAATGGTGTTAAAGTGAGTATTAAAAATAACGTATTTGAGAGAGAATGAGTGGGGTTGGGTGAATATTTTATTAATATAAAGTTTCCTTTTGGGAGTGTGCGAATATTAGCGGGACGCCCAAAAAGGAAAGTGTGCTAATATTAGCGGGACGGAGGAGTATATATATATATATATATATATATATATATATATATATATATATATATATATATATATATATATATATATATATATATATACTCCCTCCGTCCCGCTAAAAAAATATAGGGTAGTCCGTCCCACTTTTGACTTTTCTTATATATACTTTCATTTGTTTAGTTTTTTTTATCTTTTTTTCTATAACTTTTTCTAAAAAAAATCACTGATTAACAAAGGCTAAAATATTGTTTTCTAGTCAATAAAAAAAATTAAAAAATAAAAATATAAATATAGGGTAGTCCGTCCCACTTTTGACTTTTCTTCTATATACTTTCAATTGTTTTGTTTTTTTCTATCTTTTTTTATATATAACTTTTTCTAAAAAAATCCAATGATTAACAAAGGCTAAAATATTGTTTTCTAGTCAATAATTTTTTTTTAAAAAAAATAAAAAATAAATATAGGGTAGTCCGTCCCTCTTTTGACTTTTCTTCTATATACTTTCATTTGTTTAGTTTTTTTCTATCTTTTTTTCTATAACTTTTTCTAAAAAAAAACCACTGATTAACAAAGGCTAAAATATTGTTTTCTAGTCAATAAAAATTTTTTAAAAAATAAAAAATAAATATAGGGTAGTCCGTCCCTCTTCTTACTTTTCTTCTATATACTTTCATTTGTTTAGTTTTTTTCTATCTTTTTTTATATAACTTTTTCTAAAAAAAAACCACTGATTAACAAAGGCTAAAATATTGTTTTCTAATCAGTAAAAATTTTTTAAAAAAATAAAAAATAAATATAGGGTAGTCCGTCCCTCTTTTGACTTTTTTTCTATATACTTTCATTTGTTTAGTTTTTTCTATCTTTTTTCTATAACTTTTTCTAAAAAAAACCACTGATTAACAAAGGCTAAAATATTGTTTTCAAGTCAATAAAATTTTTTAAAAAAAATAAAAAATAAATATAGGGTAGTCCGTCCCTCTTTTGACTTTTATTCTATATACTTTCATTTGTTTAGTTTTTTTCTATCTTTTTTCTATAACTTTTCTAAAAAACCACTGATTAACAAAGGCTAAAATATTGTTTTCTAATCAGTAAAATTTTTTTAAAAAAATAAACAATAAATATAGGGTAGTCCGTCCCTCTTTTGACTTTTCTTCTATATACTTTCATTTGTTTAGTTTTTTTCTATCTTTTTTTATATAACTTTTTCTAAAAAAAACCACTGATTAACAAAGGCTAAAATATTGTTTTCTATTCAGTAATTTTTTTTAAAAAAAATAAAAAATAAATATAGGGTAGTCCGTACCTCTTTTGACTTTTCTTCTATATACTTTCATTTGTTTAATTTTTTTCTATCTTTTTTTCTATAACTTTTTCTAAAAAAAAACCACTGATTAACAAAGGCTAAAATATTGTTTTCAAGTCAATAAATTTTTTTTTAAAAAATAAAAAATAAATATAGGGTAGTCCGTTCCTCTTTTGACTTTTATTCTATATACTTTCATTTGTTTAGTTTTTTTCTATCTTTTTTTATATAACTTTTTCTAAAAAAAAACCAATGATTAACAAAGGCTAAAATATTGTTTTCTATCAGTAAAATTTTTTTTAAAAAATCAAAAATAAATATAGGGTAGTCCGTCCCTCTTTTGACTTTTCTTCTATATACTTTCATTTGTTTAGTTTTTTTCTATCTTTTTTTCTATAACTTTTTCTAAAAAAAACCACTGATTAACAAAGGCTAAAATATTGTTTTCAAGTCAATAAAATTTTTTTTAAAAAATAAAAAATTAATATAGGGTAGTCCGTCCCTCTTTTGACTTTTATTCTATATACTTTCATTTGTTTAGTTTTTTTCTATCTTTTTTTCTATAACTTTTTCTAAAAAAAAACACTGATTAACAAAGGCTAAAATATTGTTTTCTATTCAGTTAGGCCCGGCCCGCACATCCTTCAAAAGATTAAAAACCCAATTAGACATTTACTTACTGATTTACTTACCAGGCATTTACACACTTTAGAAAGTAGGGAGTAAAAGAGAACGTTACATATAATCCATGAATAACGCAAGAACAACACACTTTAGCTCGAGCTAGCAAGAATATCAGAAAGGAAAAATAAAATAGCAAAACTGAATTGGGAGATTAACTGCTTACTAATCATTGAAGTTAAGGTAGTGCAATAAAAATAAGTTAATCTAAACAAAAGTCAAAGATTTAAACCTCTGCACGCAAATCATCTACTGAAGCAGCTGAGAATGTTGGCACTAAGTCAGCTCCATTTATAACAGATAGATGTGATGAATTCATTGTCTGACTCCGCCAAAATATTGAACAAAATATTGTAATGTTAAATTGTTAACTTTGTGGATTTATTTCTTTTGAAGTTGAAATTTGTAATTTTAAATTTGAGACTGCTTCAAATATTGTAATGTTAAAATTGTTAACTTTATGGCAATTTTTATGATCTTGAAGTTGAAATTTGTAATTTTAAATTTGGGTTCGTCAAGTCCGAGCCCGCTAAATGCCCGCTTAAAGCCCGCAAAAGCCCGTTAATTTGAGTCCGGTAAATGCCCCCTATGTTGGGCTCTTGAAATTGGCCATGACAAAGTAAATTTCATCTGCAGGAATTGCTAGCGCACACCCCTGGCAAATTGGGTTAGCAAGTCATTATATTCTTGTGTGTGATTTTAAATAATGAAATGACAACTTTAATAATAAAATTGACAATTTTAATAGAGGAAAAGAGAAATTGATGGAACGTACTATATTGTTTTATTATAATCAATGGTACAAAATATGAATTGACATCTTAATGCAACATATTTTATCATGTCATTACATATAATGGAATGCACCCTAATGATGTAAAAAAATAACTAAAATGTCAACGACATAAAAAAAAAAAAATTAACACCCGTTAGTTAAATGCATTTATCATTCGTTAGCTTATTTACTGGGTTTGATACATTTAACATTCGTTAGACCATCCCCATCAGTGACCCTGACCCAACCCAACCTCAAATAAAATATTAATTTTTCTCACCCAACCCAATCCAACCCAACCTTATATAATTTATACTCCCATCAGTGACCTCGATCCAACCCAATCCAACCCAACCTTTTAAAAATAAAATTAATATATAAAATATATTAATTTTAAAAATATATTTATATAAATACAAAATCAAAATAATTTGATAAAAAAAAAAAAAAAAAAAAAATAAGAAATGGCACAACCGGGGTCAACCTTCCAGTCGGCCAGTTGCCCGAAGTCACCACATTTCGTGACTTTCTATCCATTTTTCTTTTTTTTTTTTTTTTGTGGTGACCCTCCCCAAGAAAGTCACCATAGTGGGTGGTCTTACACTATCCATCAGAGTCTGCCCTTCCACCATAAATACCACCCACTTGGCCATTCCACCATAAATCAAAAATAAATCTCCAATTCAATATCAAACAACAAGAAACCCAAATGAAAGTTCATATATATTCAAAAATAGAGAGCTTATGGAAGTTAATACTCGAAACATTCTATTTTAAATAGAGTTCAATTTGATTTTGTTTAGGGTTCAAAATTGTCAGATTTTAGTTTGAGTTTGGGTTTGGACTTTCTGTTTAGAAATTTCTGGGTTTGAATTCGGTGTTCATCCACCATTGTGTTTGGTTTAAATTGAGAAAAACTCAACAGTAGAGATGAAATGAGGAACAAGATGAAAGGGGTGTTACTTATTTAAGGATTGTTATTTTATTTAATGGGTTGGTTCATTTCGTTAATGAAAATGAATGTTATCCAACTGAGTTATATTAATTGTAACGAGACTCAAAAGTACTCCCTCCGTTTCAGCCCAGTGTACACTTATTTCCCTTTTGGTCCGTCCCAGCCGAGTGTGAACTACCCATTTTGGCAAAGATTTTAATATTTTATATTCTCCCTACCCCACCTACTCATTAACTCCACTCATTCTCCACCATACAATTTATTCAACCAACCACTCATTAACTCCACTCATTCTCTCTTTTCATTTTCTACCACACATTTTTATTATCTTAATAATATTTCTTTATCGACGTGCCCACCACCATGGTTCACAGTTGGGTGGGACGGAGAGAGTATATTATACTCCCTCCGTCCCAAAATATTTGTCTCATTTGACTTTTTTGTTGAACTTTGACCACAAATTTATGAGAGATTAATCATATTCATGAAATTTTAAAAGTTGTTGTTGATAATATTATTAATGGTGAATCAATAGAAATTTTTAGAATTTCATGAACATAATTAAATTATCATATATTTGTGGTCAAAGTTCAACAAAAAAGTCAAATGAGACAAACATTTTGAGACGGAGGGAGTATTATATTGTTAATTCGAGGGTGTAGTACATTTCATATTTTTGTAATTATTCAATTTTAATCCATCTAAATTTCCGAATTGTAATAATTACACAATAAAGTTGACAATTTTTATTGACGGGTAGATAGTTTTAAAGTCATAAACGAATTTTTTTTCTATCAATTAAAATAACTGTTTTTCACAAGATATTATGCAATATATATATATATATATATATATATATATAAAACATAAAAATTGTCAATCTGATAATATTATTTGAAAGAGGTATGTTATTCACATATGCAAAATTACTAAATACCCCCACAATACTAAGACTATGTTCGGTAAAACTGAAAATTAAGCTCTGAAAATGTAGGCTGAAAATATAGACCTGAAATTATTAAGTTACTAAATTTTAAGAGCTGAAAATTTAATGTACCTGATTATTGTGTTTGATAATAATAATTCACATATATATATATATATATATATATCTGAAATTAATCTAAATTTCAAGCCAATCCTTGTAAACTTTTTTCAATCATTTCAAATGATTATAAATAACATAAAATCAAATCAACTTAGCATACCGATCAATATTGTTATAATTGAACTATTAAAAAAAAACTTTTTCTCACTTGCTAGCAAAATACCTAATAAAAAATAATTTCAAAATATAAGAGTATAATCTATATAATCTACTATATATAATAGCAAAAATTTTTCAAGCTCCAAGAAAACTCCAAGTGGCACAATATCATTGGCCAATCTTTCTATCATCCACCAATCACAAGCATCCATTTTAAATTCAATTAGTAACTTTTAAAGATTTTTTTTTAATCCGATTTATTTGACTTCAATTATTTTATAATAAATTAATTTTAAAAAAATTACCCCAAAATTCTTAATTTTTTCTCTTTAAATAGATAATTCTTTCATTTGATTTGGACAGAGAAAAAAACCTTCTTTTTTAAATATAGATTTTTTAATTATCCATTGTTAATTTTCCTTTTTTATTTTTCAATATCTTTTTAGTGAAAATTAATTAAGTGTGAAGTATTTATTTTTAATTTTAAATGATAATAGTAATAATAATAATAATAATTTTACTAATCATAAAAATAAAGAATCTACTATACTCCCTCCGTCCCACTATACTTGACACTTCTTTCCATTTTGGGCCGTCCCACTATACTTGACACCTTCCAAAAATAACCAAGTTTTTATATTTTTATATTCACTCTACCCCACCACTCATTCTCTCTCTTCATTTTCTACCACACATTTATTCAACCAACACTACTATTTACCCCACTCATTCTCTCTCTTCATTTTCCACCACACATTTTTTTTTATTTTATTCTTTTTCCTTGGTTTTTGAACCCACCCCTTGGGTGTCTAGTATAGTGGGACGGAGGGAGTATATAATAGCAAAAGGTTTTCAAACTCCAAGAAAACTCCAAGTTACACAATATCATTGGTCAATCTTTTCATCATCTACCAACCACAATCATCCATTGAAAATTCAATTAGTAACTTTTAAAGTTTTTTTTTAAATTCGATTTATTTGACCTCAATTATTTTATAATAAATAATTTTTTTAAAAAAAAATTACACCAAAATTCATAATTTTTTTCTCTTTAAATAAAGACTTCTTTCATTTGATTTGGACAGAGAAAAAAAAACCCTCTTTTTTAAATATAAATTTCTTAATTATCCTTTGTTAATTTTACTTTTTTATTTTTCAATATCTTTTTAGTGAAAATTAATTAAGTTTGAAGTATTCATTTTTAATTATAAATGATAATAATAATAATAATAATTTTACTAATCATATAATAGTAAAAGTTTTTCAAACTCCAAGAAAACTCCAAGTGCACAATATCATTGGCCAATCTTTCCATTATCCACCAATCACAATCATCCATTTGAAATTCAATTAGTAACTTTTAAAGATTTTTTTAATCCGATATATTTGACCTCAATTATTTTATAATAAATTAATTTTTTTTAAAAAAAATTTACACCAAAATTCATTAAAAAAATTCTCTTTAAATAGAGACTTCTTTCATTTGATTTGGACAGAGAAAAAAATCATCTTTTTTTTTAAATATAACTTTCTTAATTATCATTTGTTAATTTTCCTTTTCTATTTTTCAATATCTTTTTAGTGAAAATTAATTAAGTGTGAAGTATTTTTTTTAATTATAAATGATAATAATAATAATAATAATAATAATAATTTTACTAATCATAAAAATAAAGAATCTACTATATATTAGCAAAAAAATTTCAAGCTCCAAGAAAACTCCAAGTGGCACAATATCATTCGCCAATCTTTCCATCATCCACCAATCACAATCATCCATTTGAAATTCAATTAGTAACTTTTAAATATATTTTTTATTTAAATTTGATTTATTTGACCTCAATTATTTTATAATAAATTATTTTTAAAAAAAAAATTTACACCAAAATTCATGATTTTTTTTTTCTCTTTAAATAGAGACTTCTTTCATTTGATTTGGACAGCGAAAAAAAATCCTCTTTTTAAATATAAATTTCTTAATTATCCTTTGCTTATTTTCCTTTTTTATTTTTCAATATCTTTTTAGTGAAAATTAATTAAGTGTGGAGTATTTATTTTTAATAATAAATGATAATAATAATAATAATAATAATAATAATAATAATAATAATAATAATAATAATAATAATAATAATAATAATAATAATAATAATAATAATATTTTCATCTGAGTATGTTATGTCGCTCTTTCCTGAAAAAGAAGTTGAATACATGAGTTCTGACGCCATATGCAAAGACGAGGAATTTAACCTATCAGCCGAAGATATATTTTCAACTGAATTCCTAAACACTGTCAAGTGCTCTGGAATACCTAATCACATACTGAAGCTAAAGATTGGATGTATCGTCATGTTGTTACGAAATATAGATCAAGCTTCAGAATTGTGTAACGGTGCAAGATTGATCGTTACAAATCTAGGTACGCAAATCAATTTTGTTAGTATATAATTATACATTTATATAATTAGTTATTTGATTATTTGACATAAAGCATACTGTTATTTTAATATATATATATAGGTAAGCATGTTGTAGAGGCGGTAATGTTGTCCGGAAAGAATATTGGTAAGAAGGTGTTGATACCGAGGATGATTATGTTCTGATACAACAAAGTTCTCGGTTAGATTTCAACGGAGACAATTCCCACTGACTGTTTCTTTTGCAATGACGATAAATAAAAGTCAGGGTCAGTCGCTCGCTCATGTTGACATTTTTCTTCCAAGACCAGTATTTAGTCATGGACAATTATATGTTGCTTTTTCTAGAGTAATTACAAGGAAAGGACTTAAAGTGCTAATATGTAATAGTCATGAACATTCAGACGACACGACTACAAATGTTGTGTACAAAAAAGTTTTTGACAAGAGTTAATATATTACATAAAATTATCTCATTAATTTTTTGATTGTATTAATATTTAACTTTTACCTCAGTATTTTATCCCCCGTCGGGAATCGACGGGTTACTCACTAATATATTAAAAGACAAACATTTAAAGCCCTCACATTAAGCCATGTCACTATTATGACATGACATTATATAATTCTCTCATTGGTCTTAGTTTCAAAGATTTTTCATTTAATAAATTGATTTTTCATTTAATAAAAGGTTAATGTTTATAAGGTAAATATTTATACAGTAAATTATCCCGATTTAAGCACAATCAACATTGAATTTTGAAATCAAATTTTGAATTTTCAGAAAACGGGAAAGCAATTAGTAAATAAGAAAATGTAACCCTTCAAAACTGGATCGATTAATATTTTATTCAAATGCACATTTTTTGTTTTTTAAAATTTTTATTTATAATTCATTTTGAGACAGAAGAAGTAGTACTATAATTATGATCCATATACATACAAATTTATTTTATAAATTGAAATCTTTGTTATATAAATTAGAAATAGTTACAATAATATAGTCTAATAAATGAAAACTTTTTTTTATTTTAAGAAAAATAAAAATTGATCAATTATTTTTTTTAGGACGAAAGAAATATTAATGTAATGATATATATATATATATATATATATATATATATATATATATATATATATATATATATATATATATATATATATATATATATATATATACATGCAAGAGTCATATAAATAAAAATTTAAAAATATAATCAAAGAGTAACGGTTCAAAAATAAATATTATTTTTTAAAATAATTTATTTATAATTCTTTTTGGGAAGTAGTACTATAATGATCCATCGATATAATATATTAAGAGACAAACATTTAGAGTCCTCACATTAAGCCATGTCACTATTATGACATGGCATTATGTAATTCTCCCATTGGTCTTAGTTTCAAAGATTTTTCATTTAATAAAAGATTAATTTTTGTAAGGTAAATATTTATACAGTACATTATCCCGATTTAAGCTCAATCAACATTTGAATTTTGAAATCAAATTTTGAATTTTCAGAAAATGGGAAAGCAATTAGTAAATAAGGAAATGTAACACTTCAAAACTGGATCGATTAATAATTTATTCAAATGCACATTTTTTTTTTAAAAAAAATTATTTATAATTCACTTTGAGACAGAAGAAGTAGTACTATAATTATGATCCATATACATACAAATTAATTTTATAAATTAAAATCTTTGGTATATAAATTAGAAATAGTTACAATAATATAGTCTAATATATGAATACTTTTTTTTTATTTTAAGCAAAATAAAAATTGATCAATTATTTTTATTTTGGGAAGAAAGAAATATTAATGTAATAATCTATATGCATCCAAGAATCTTATAAATAGGAATTTAAAAATATAATCAAAGAGTAACGGTTCAAAAATAAATATTATTTTTTTTAAATAATTTATTTAGAATTTTTTTGAAATGAAAGAAGTAGTACTATAATGATCCATCTATATAATATATTAAAAGACAAACATTTAGAGCCCTCACATTAAGCCATGTCACTATTATGACATGTCATTATGTAATTCTTCCATTGGTCTTAGTTTCAAAGTTTTTTTATTTAATAAATTGATTTTTCATTTAATAAAAGGTTAATGTTTATAAGGTAAATATTTATACAGTAAATTGTCCCGATTTAAGCACAATCAATATTGAATTTTGAAATCAAATTTTGAATTTTCAGAAAACGGGAAAACAATTATTAAATAAGAAAATGTAACTCTTCGAAACTGGATCGATTAATATTTTGTTCAAATGCACATTTTTGGTTTTTAAAAATTTTATTTATAATTCATTTTGAGACAGAAGAAGTAGTACTATAATTATGATCCATATACATACAAATTTATTTTATAAATTGAAATCTTTGGTATATAAATTAGAAATAGTTACAATAATATAGTCTAATAAATGATTTTTTTTTTTTTATTTTAAGCAAAATAAAAATTGATCAATTATTTTTATTTTGGGACTAAATAGATATTAATGTAATGATCTATATACATGCAAGAGTCTTATAAATATGAATTTAAAAATATAATCAAAGAGTAACGGTCCAAAAATAATTTTTTTAAAAAAATAATCTATTTATAATTCTTTTTTAGATGAAAGAAGTAGCACTATAATGATCCATCTATATAATATATTAAAAGACAAATATTTGCAGCCCTCACATTAAGCCATGTCACTATTATGACATGGCATTATGTAATTCTCCCATTGATCTTAGTTTCAAAGATTTTTCATTTAATAAAAGATTAATGTTTATAAGGTAAATATTTATACAGTAAATTATCCCGATTTAAGCTCAATCAACATTTGAATTTTGAAATCAAATTTTGAATTTTCAGAAAACGGGAAAGCAATTAGTAAATAAGGATATGTAACTCTTCAAAACTGGATCTATTAATAATTTATTCAAATGCACATTTTTTTGTTTTTAAAAATTTTATTTATAATTCACTTTGAGACAGAAGAAGTAGTACTATAATTATGATCCATATACATACAAATTTATTTTATAAATTGAAATCTTTGGTGTATAAATTAGAAATAGTTACAAATAATATAGTCTAATAAATGATTTTTTTTTTTGTATTTTAAGCAAAATAAAAATTGATCAATTATTTTTATTTTGGGACGAAAGAAATATTAATGTAATGATCTATATACATGTAAGAGTCTTATAAATAGGAATTTAAAAATATAATCAAAGAGTAACGGTCCAAAAATAAATATTATTTTTTATAAATAATTTATTTAGAATTTTTTTGAAATGAAAGAAGTAGTACTATAATGATCCATCTATATAATCTATATAATATATTAAAAGACAAACATTTAGAGCCCTCACATTAAGCCATGTCACTATTATGACATGGCATTATGTAATTCTTCCATTGGTCTTAGTTTCAAAGATTTTTCATTTAATAAATTGATTTTTCATTTAATAAAAGGTTAATGTTTATAAGGTAAATATTTATACAGTAAATTATCCCGATTTATGCTCAATAAACATTTGAATTTTGAAATCAAATTTTGAATTTTCATAAAACGGGAAAGCAATTTGTAAATAAGGAAATGTAGCTCTTCAAAACTTGATCGATTAATATTTTATTCAAATACACATTTTTTGTTTTTAAAATTTTTATTTATAATTCTTTTTTCCCAAGGTGACATTATCGTTGGTAGAGTGTGGGGGATGGTTAACAAATATTTTCTTCGATATTTTGTTATTTCAGTTGGTAATTTGGGATTTATGATTAATAATCTGATTAAAACTATCAAGTTTATTTGTTTTCATTCCAGTGTTGCATATGGTTGCCATGACTTATTTATTTTCATAATCTTTCCTAATCAAAAAATGACCAACAAGAGAAATTATAACATTTTGCTTGATGGCTAAAGCTTTGATAACTATATTCAAGGAAGTAGCTAATATTTTGTTTTGGTAAATGGTTGTCAAGTGGTTGAAGCTTGAAATGTTGATATGATTTTGACACATTTATGAACTATGGGTATACATAATTCAGATTTATAATAATCACAATTTGAGTATTATCTGAAATGCTTCATAAGGTCCCGAGTCATGCTTCCTTGATATATTGATTGTGCATTCAGAAATTTTTTTATATCTTCTCCATCTCTTAAAAAATCGGTGAGCAAGTGTACACATATTTTTTATAATATAAATAGATATATGTGACCAAAATATGTTTGACCATCCCAACACATATAGGCTAAATGGAGTTATTCTGAATGTAGTAAAGTAATTTTCTATGTGTACGTGATACTCCAACCGTCCCAAAATTATCGTGTCAATTTTTTTACTGTTGGATATAAATCTAACATATTGTTTTCGTTTATTTAAATGAAATTACAGATTACGGCAACAAGTAATAATAAGCCTAACTATGCCCGTTGAATTTTGACGGGTTACTCACTAGTATATAAAAAGAGAAACATTTCATGCTATCACATTAAGCCATGTCACTATTATGACATGACATTATGTGATTCACCTATTGGCCAATTATTTTCTATATATAAATCATTTAACTAACTAACTAATAAATAGCCCGAATTTAAATGTTAGAATAAAAGTTTGAAATTCAAATGAAATTTCATGGATTTTTTTACTGATTTTTAAATTTGAAATTCAAATTGAAATCTATAAATTTGTTATCTTTTCATTAAATAAAGTATCTTTTCAGATTTATTCACTAATTTTTAAATTTGAAATTCAAATTGACATAAAAAGGTTATTTAGAGTAAGAGCATTGACATGAGTCAACCAATAAAATACCTCCTCTTGATTTATATAGAAAATAATTGACTAATAAAGAAAGACTAATTAAACTCCTAAATTAATGGAACTTATATAGAAAGAATTTACTATTACATATTTAAACCAATACCAATCAAATAATACATCAAAATGAATATAAAAAAAATATAATTATTTTTGTTATCTTCATTAATTTTTTTATTAAAGTAGATAAATATTTGAACTACTATTTGTTATTAAATTTAAACGTATGGTATATGTTATTAAATTTAATTTTAAATTTCAAATTATTTTCTATATATAAATCATTTAACTAACTAACTAACTAATAATTAGCCCGAATTTAAATGTTAGAATAAAAGTTTGAAATTCAAATGAAATTTCATGGATTTTTTACTGATTTTTAAATTTGAAATTCAAATTGAAATCTATGAATTTGTTATCTTTTCATTAAATAAAGTATCTTTTCAGATTTATTCATTGATTTTTAAATTTGAAATTCAAAATGACATAAAAAAGTTATTTAGAGTAAGAGCATTGACATGAGTCAACCAATTAAATACCTCCTCATGATTTATATAGGAAATAATTGACCAATAAAGAAAGACTAATTAAACTCCTAAATTAATGGAACTTATATAGAAAGAATTTACTGTTATATATTTAAACCATACCAATAAAATAATACAATAAAAAAATCTAATTATTTTTGTTATCTTCATTAATTTTTTTTATTAAAGTAGATAAATATTTGAACTACTATTTGTTATTAAATTTAAACGTATGATATATGTTATTAAATTTAATTTTAAATTTCAAATAATTTTATGAATCCTTTCCTTAACTAATTATTACTTGCTTATAAATTCTAATTTCTAAATCCTAAATTTGTACATAAATTTAGATACAATCAATAGTTATATAAGTAATGTCCTTAAATGATTCAGATAATTCTTGGAGCCATTTTTTTTAGATCTGTATATAAACTCCACTCTTATTTTCTACTATACCACGAATCAATCTGCCCCTTTCTTTCCTTATATCGGAGCACATCAAAGCACATCCATTTCTCTCTATTTTGATTAGTTTCATTCTCTTTCTCAATGGAAAACTCTCCCAATCATTTTGAAACTCAAAAAAAGAGATGTATTTTGGGTTCGGATGTCACCCGAAACAAGAATCAGAAGAAAGACAAGCATGGCCATGAAGATTCTGATTATTTTCCAGTTGTAGAACCATCTTCTTCTGCAATCCAAAGGGTGTTTAGTCCATTCGAATAAATTTTTATTTTGCAGGGCATGATTGACTTTAGGAAGGAAAATATTAATTCCGATCCCACCTCAAATATGACATATTTTCTCAGTTATCTTCAAGATTCACAAGTTATTGGACATCACATTAAAAAGAGGCAATTGAGTGAAAAAATCAGGCGTCTCAAGGCAAAGTTCAACAATCACGTCTCCACCGCCCCTCCTGATCCACTTGATTCCCACCTATGCAAGATGTTTAAGCTTTCAACCAAGATATGGGGAGAAGAAATAGTCCAAGAAGAAGAGAATAGTTGTAATGGTGATTCGAAACGAATGACAAAACGGGCTCAGGAATTCTTGATGGAGTGTTTTAGGTATCAGGTGGGACCACATTATAAGGAGGATGAGTTTGAAATCATGTATCCTCATTTGAATGACCTTCTTGAGAGAAGAGGTGGCAAGTTTATTTTTATGAAAAAGTTGAAATCAATTAGGAGTAGGGAGTTGAAGGAAATGGAAAAAGATTGCAAACAAGTTGATTAAAGGTTGGAACTCAAAGCTGTAAAACGTGAAGCAAAGGCGATAAATGAATTGCGCACCAAATGGTTGAGTGATTAATCATGAGTCTGGAGTCCTTTTTCTTTTCTTTTTTCTGTGTAGGAGCATAGTATATTGCTATCATCTTTTAGTTAATATATTCTTTAAAAGTTTTAGGTTGTTTTGTTACAATATTTTTATTTATTTTGTGATGTTATGAATAATCATATTCTTACCCGATGACAAGATTCATACCCGAATGACTCCATTAATTGCTTGAAATGGGGTCATGGATGAGCTCTGCTTCCGTTGAACTTCAGCAAATAATCCTCTTGTGCATTTGAGTTTATTTCTTTATTTATATTTATATTATTATTTTTTCGGTTTTACAATGTTCGAGATTTTATTACTCCGTGTTATCACACTAAGATTACAAATACCATTTTCCAAAGAAACAAATGTGTGAAATTACTTGACGACGCCACAAAATTTGGGATTCTCACTTGAGAATAACTGGCTTTTATGTGATCCGAACCTGTTAACATAACACAGAAATGAACAACGTTAAATACCAAGTCGGAGTTGATTTCGGCTCATGCCCTCGGGTGTGAGAGTAAGATCTCTGAAAAATATACTGAGATTAAGGCTTGAAATGCCTTAGTATATGTGTGTGTACGTGTGTTTAGGTTTAGATAATGTGACTTACCTTGCCATAGATAACAATGTATTTATAGTGCATAGAGACAACTATAGGATAAGATCTCAACCGTTGAGTATATTTGTCTTGACCTAATATCACGTGACAGATTTTGATAGGTAAATAAGAATAAAGTACACTGCTAGTGTAGAGGAAGTCGTTGAAAGGACAGGGGAGCAGGTGACAGTTGGTTCAGCGCCACAACGCACGTGATGGACGCCATTTAATGCGATAGTGACACGAGAAGCAAACTTTCACTGTAAAACATGTGACAGAGGATACTAATATCATTGCGCAGTTTTTATCTCTCATAAATATTGATGTAAGTACAACCTACAACTAATTATTTACATATATAAAATGATATACATGTTCAAGTTTGAATTGATTTAAACTCCAGGAGGTGGCTTCCAAACATAATCATGGAGATGATGATGTGACCATCTTGAACTGTAATACTGAGGTAAAATTTAAGCAGCATTACATATCTAATCCTTATTACAATCTTCATTATTGTTTAAAGACAACATTTTATTTAACTATAATGTTTTACTTTTAAAATTTTGTAGGATAAGCTCCTGGAATCTGTGGGGGAAAACTTTGAACTATCCTTAGTAGATGACCAGACTCCAAAGAAACGTTCGCACGTAACTATTTCCAATGATGAGGAGGAACAATTGTTTGTTACGAAAGCTATCAAACAAATCAAGCAAGAGAAACTAGATGAGTAGTAATGATTAGCAGATTGGCAGTTTATTTTTAGACATTTAATTCTCCATTTTACATTAGTACTCTTTTCAAACTTTGCAATTTCTTATCCAGTTCAAATTATTGTTTGTCGGTGATTTTATTGGGTATTTTGTCATTGTGAAACGTATTAAAAGTATTGTTGGGATTATATTTTAGAATATTTGATTAGAAATAAATCTTTTGAATATTTGATCAGAAAGAAATTATGGTAGTTTCATTATGCTGCCATAATTTCTTTGATCGATAGTATCTTATAATGGAACAGGATTACCAAATCAATCTTTTCCATATATATTTTCCATATATTTAGTAGTGATCCAAAAATGATGGCCCGTGATTTCTTAAGTTTACGAAACGTATCTTCAGTTTACATGTACACTAAATATAAAAAGGGCTTATAACTGTGTTGATGTATTTTCAGCATAATTGAAAGATGAAATATTTTCACCATTTCCATTAGTAAGAACTACGGAACTTCCACCAGGTGTGCCGCCTCCACCAACTTCCAGTTGTCTTCCATTGCTATGTCCAAAATGAGGAGTGTCTGTCATGTTTGTTTGGAAAGTGCGCAATTCATCGGAATATGTTCCGGTCATTTCCCTTAAATCAGCCAATTCAAGCTGCAGTTGTTGTATTGTGTGCTAATGAATCCTCTCCAATTCAATAAACTGCACAAAAAACTAACTCACTCAATTGCATGTTAAGCATGTCATGACTGCCGAGTAACAAGCCCCATGACTAAAAAGGACAAACATTAACAACTTAAGGATTAAAATTAAGTGTTGACGAAATATTCAGATTTGAATAGATGAAATTGGGAAAAAGAAAAATTATGGAACTTCTTAGTTATTTAAAGGGAGTTTATAAAATTTGTGACATTTTTCCAAAATTAAAAGATTTAATGTGGTTTTGTACTACTCCCTCCGTCCCAACATAAATGTCCCAAAATGGGTTCCTCACGAAAATTAAGGAATAAATATATATAATGTAAAAAAGTGTATAGTGAAATAAATGTTGTGAGTATGAAAGTGATGTAGGAAAGAGAAAGTGGGATAGGAAATAGTTGGTGGATATTTATTGTGAGTATGACAAGTGGGTCCCACAAATAAAAAAGTAATAAAAAACTTTTCTTTTTTGGATTGAGACATTTTAAATGGGACACCCAAAAAGAAAAGTTGGGACATTTGGACCGGAACGGAGGGAGTATTTGATATGACAAAAAAAAAATTGTATTTCACCATTTCAATGGCATGATTAATGGGATAAGGACTTAATTATGGATAAAAAAGAGAGATATAATCATGGAGTTATTTGTATTTGTATTTTAATTGGAGAGGGGTCTAATTTGCTAAAATAAGGGAGAAAAGAAAGGTTAGTAAAGAGACAAAAAAATAAACACATAAATAAAAACTCCTCATGTCAATCTATCAAAAATAAAAACTCTAACTGGTATATTTTTTTCCCCCAATTTAATCCAAATTTGTTGTTGACTTATTTAGGACTCAAACAAAATAAAAAACAAACACCTAAATTGAGTGAAAGATAAGTTTTACACATAATAAAAAAATCTCACCAGAAATTTAAGGATTGCAATTGTATCATCCATATGAGAAGAACAAGAGCTCCATTGGACCTCTTTAATCATATGCAGAAGGTTTTTTTTCCTTTTTTTTTTTTGATCGTTTGATCGTTATTTTTAGGGTTTTGAATCTTTAATCTTGACGAAAGGTCATACTGTTCAATAAGGTACTCAAGTTGTTCCCTAACTTCCATGTATATTTTCCCTATTTCATTTGACAATAGCCGATCTATAAACACAATCATGTAGAGTGAGTCAATTCTCATTTGTGAAGCCTATTTGTAACAACATCATATTATTTTTTCTTATGATTAAGATTGAATTGGTTGATTTTAGGATGCTATTATTGACTCCTTTTTTTTCATTTTTAGCCCTAATCACAATTGTGATATCAATTAGGATGCAAGCACTTGAGTTGGTTAACTGAATCCTCCTTCACCATCCCCTATCAACATACACTTGATAGTCCGCCGCTAAATAATGCAACTGATTATTGGAAAAACTGAAATTTTATAAATTGTTTTTTTCAGTTGACATTGTGGTGGTGTGTTCTTTTTGTATGGGTATGGAGGTACGGGAAATACTTTCATATGGAAGACATTGTGCTCGGCCTTAAGAAGCAGGAAGGATATAGTTCTTCCGGAGGCTTCTAGCGGTATAGTTTCTTTGCTTCTTCCTAGGGGCAGAACTGCTCACTCTAGATTAGGTATACCCATCCATGTCCATAAAAGCTCAACTTGCAGCAAGATCAAGCCGGATTCTGAAGTGTGTGGTCTTCTAAAGAAAACAAAGCTAATAATTTGGGATGGCTCCAATGACCCACAAGCACTGCTTCGAGGCTCTTGATAGGAGCTAGAGGGACATTATGCATACTTCTGACGGTCGATGCTCCGATAATCCCTTCGGTGGATTAGTTGTTGTGTAAGGATGTGATTTTAGGAAAATATTGTCGGTTGTTCCTAAAGGAAGCCGACATGATATTGTGCATGCTACCATCAGTTCATATAAAATTTGAAATTCATGTGAAATCCTTAAATTGACAAAAAAACAAGAGGTTGCAGGTAATCTCATCTGCTATAAAAAATTATATATTTTATGTTTCCGTTTTTCATTTATTTAAATGTTTTATAGTAACAATATTGTCTATACATAGGTCGGTTCATCTTCTTCGGATGTTTCAGAGATTAGGGATTTTGCTGAATGGATATTACAGGTCGGAGATGAAAATGTCGGTGAAGAAAATGACGGAGAAGCTGATATTAAGATACCGGATGACATTCTTATACGAGATGCAGATGATCCTATTGCAACTATCGTTGAATATACATATCCTGACATATTAAAAAATATGTTTCTTGATGGATTCTTTCAAAGTAGAGCTGTTTTGGCACCAACAAATGAAATAGTAGATTGCATTAATGATTATGTGATGTCATTGTTGTTCGGTGAAGAGGTGGAGTATATGAGTTCAGATAGCATCAGTAAGGAGGATGGAGATATTACAGGACATGAGGATGAGTTGAGTTTCTAAATACGATTAAATGCTCGGGATTGCCAAATCACATCATCAAGCTTAAAGTTGGGTGTATGGTCATGCTGCTCAGGAATATTGATCAAGCTTTAGAATTATGCAATGGAACGAGAATGATTGTCACAAATCTTGGAAAGCACGTAGTTGAAGCAAAAATATTGTCGGGTAAAAATGTTGGAATGAAGGTTTTTATTCCTAGAATGATCTTGAGCCCATCAGATTTGACAAAATATCCCGTGAAGTTTCAACGGAGACAATTCCCTTTGGTCGTTTGCTTTGCTATGAATATAAATAAAAGTCAGGGGCAATCACTTTCACACGTTGGGTTCTACCTTCCTCGACCTGTATTTAGCCACGGTCAGTTGTATGTGGCAATATCAAGAATCACCAGTAAAAAAGGTCTCAAAGTTCTCATTTGTGAAAAAGATGGTCAGACGCATGATACCACAATTAATGTGGTGTATAAAGAATTTTTTCACAAATTGTGAGGTAATTTTAATATATAAATATTAATAAGTTAATCATGTGATTTTGGAACGGAGTTTGTAAGTGATTATATTTATGTAGTTAACTTGAATATTTGTAACTTCTACTGATGTAGTTAATGTCAAGTATTGGATTCAGAATTTCTACTGTGAAAGACTTGCTGCTACGCTACAAAGGTAAGACACATTCCCTCTCTCTCTCATTTCCCATGAGTTACAGTTTTACTGTAATTGCAAATAATCCACTTCACTTGGCACTAAATTAATTATTTTGATCTGTTTCACTTCACTTGGCACAGTTTTTTTTTTTTATCGATTAGAGTAATGAACAAGTCTTAATGAAAATTTTAATAGTCTTAAGTAAGTACAATATGTCACAGTAAGAATTATGAAACTAAGGTAGCTTTGTAAAATCTCCCATTCATTATATATGTTTTTCTATTTCTTTAATTTTATTATTTTTGATGTTTGTTTTCCTGAAACTACCAGTTTTATTGTGCTACTGCTGATGAGTTAATTTAAAGATTTTAAGTTTGGTGATTAAAAAGAATCTAGATGGCGGAAAGTTATGTTTTTACAATTTTTAAAAAGAATCTTGGCACCAAATAGATGTTTATGTTCAATGCTTATTTTGTTTTTCTTTTTGATTTGGTTACAGTTGTGAAAAAGATTGATAAAATATCAAATGAGACCAAATTCCATGACATGGGCATGCTTGAGTAAAGGGTTAGTTGGGGAGAAGGTTCTTTCAACAATGTTGGACATGGTGACATACCCGTCTTCATGATGTGCATTGGGGAAGCAGATAAAATAAAGACATTTTTTATTTTTGTATCTATCTAATAGAATTTAGATGACTTATTTATTTTATAGGATTATGTTATGAATTTCTCATGGTGACATACCGTCTTTAGTATGTAGTTATGAGATGGTTGGGTATATATTTCACTTCTTATAATTTCTAAAACTATGTGAAAAATTGACATCTCCATGATGTTGTACTGCAGATAGTGTCTGCTCCTTGAAATGGAAAAAACTTCAGTTTTTTACTAAAGAATCTCTCTCTCTCTCTCCCAAAATGATGGTCTCACTTTTTTATTGTTGGATATAAACTTAACATATTGTTTTCGTTTATTTAAATGAAATTACAGATTATAGCAATAAGTAATAATAAGCCTTAATATGCCCGTCGAATCTCGACGGGTTACTCACTAGTTTATCAATTAACACTAGAGACATCAAACACTATTCATATTTTACCCTTTAAACCCAAGGCCTCCCCTCTCTTAAATTCCTAATCTGTAATCTTTTCTTTTCTCTGGTAACCCCTAATCCCTCTCGATCGTCAACCAGCAACCGCCAAGCTGTTATTCGTGTTAGTCATCTTCTAATTTCTTATTCTTTCTATCAACTTTAAGGTCATCTTCAACAGTTTGCTTCAAATTTTACATTAAAACATCAAAATGGTGCAATTTCAGTACTAAATATCTTACACCATTTCCAACAGGTTGCTTCAAATTTTACACCAAATAAAAATCTTTACAGAATATGCTTATTATTTCATTTAATTAAAATGTTTTTCATTAATCATATTTAATATTATTCAAATTACATTATATTAAATACTATGCTATAAAACTTAAATAAGATAATTAATAACTATAAATAAATAAATTTAAAATAAAAATTTATTAGAAGAAACATTAAAATAGATAATTAAAATAAAATGCTTCAAAATACAATTTCAAAGGAAAATTAAGTTACATGACAATAATATAAATAATAAATATTAATGGTACAAATTGGATAATTTGTACCAATATTTTAACATATTTTCAAAGTTTTGTAATTTTGTTTAAAAAATTAATGGTACAAATTGGATAATTTTGCTTAAATGAAAAAAAAAACAAATTCAATAATATAAATAATAAATATTAAATTAAAAATATATACCATCTCCGTCTCAAATAAAAAAAATTGATAATTCATTTTGAGACGAATGAGGAATTTAGTAATTAAAAAAAAACTGAAAAAGCTTCTAGAAATTACCTGCGTCAAGAGAGAGAGAGAGAGAGAGAGAGAGCAAATCAAATGAAGCCCACCAAGAGAGAGAGAGAGAGAGAGAGAGAGAGAGAGAGAGAGAGAGAGAGAGAGAGAGAGAGAGAGAAAGAGAGCTGCGAAGAAGACGACCTAATTCAAAATAAATAAATAATAATAATAAATGGCGCAAGAGAATTACCTGCGCCAGATTTGGTGCATGGAAGAGGCATTGCTATTTTGGCGATGAAGTTGGCGTCGTTGTTGGAGCTAGTTTTCACGCCAATTCGGAGATGGCGCAGGTGAATGACGTAGTGTTGGAGATGGTCTAATTGCATTGATTTTTTGTATTATTTCATCGCCATCATTCTCCCTTCCATCTTGCAGTCTCTGACCAATTCCCTCCAAATCCCCTTTTATTAATTCTTTTATTTCCATCAGTTTTTTTATTTGGAAAGAGTCTATAGTATAAATTACACCGGTGGGTGAACAGTACTATGAACAGTACCAAATGTCAAATTTCTCAATTTGCCTTCACTAAGTTGTCCCTTTCCCATTTTGCCCTTAAAATTTATTTTTTTTTTAATTAAAAAAAAACACGTGTCCTCGGACATGGGCTTTTACTAGTTTTTCATATCAGAAGGAATCTGGGTTTTTATTCAAATTTCATAGTAGGTTCTCCTGTTTCTATTTTTGGTTCAAAACCGGCAATTTGGGTTCATGTTTCAAATTGAGTTTGAAGTAAAGGTTAATATCATTTTAATTAATGATATTTATGTAACAATTGCATGAGATATTCATTAGTAATGTTGCGTGTGTAAATAACAACTATCTATTTTATATTTTAAATGAAGTTTGACCCTATTGTTAAAATTAGAGTAAATTGCATTTTACTGCCACTAAGTTCGCATTGAGTTGCAATCTAGGATCTAAAGTTCCATTTTTTGCAATTTTATACACTTGGTTCACAATATGTTGCAATCCAAGGTAAAAACAGATGGCCGTTAAATTTAGTGGACGGAAGTCTTCGCACGTGCAAGTCACGGGTTTTTATTAGGACAAAAATGAGAAACATTTTGGGAATTAGGGAGGAAAAATTTCACGCCCCGATCCTTTGTTTGTCCTCTCTCATGTCCTCCCCGCCCTTCTCCATCGCACCACCATGAACTGTCATTGCGGATTGATGGTCTGACAGCATACATCATAAACAAAACGCAACCCAGGAAGGAGATTAGTAAATTGTCCGAATAATGGGGTAGGAATTTCTTAAATCTTCTTTTTTTTTTTTTACAATTGAATGCTAATTTGAATTGTTTTTTTCTAGAATCGAAACAACTGCAAGTTCTTTACTTGGATCGATCCACCAATGTGCCATAGGTCAACAATCATTATATCAGGCCTGCTTCAGAAGGTGAATGACTTGGAGCAAAAACTTGCAAGACAAAGAAAATGTTTCTCCTTGTAATATTGTTGCTATTTACAGTGTATGTTTTTCTTATTGTTTGAAGGACGGAAGGTTGGAGATATGGTTGAAGGGGTAGCTATGGAGATATTAGATATGCTATTCACGTAATTTTTGAGAATGCAAGGGTTATGGAGAATGTAATGCCACTTACTCATCAATGAAATATCTTCTTTTTTTTTATTGGAGAAAATACGATTAATACATATACTCCCTCCGTCCCACGATAATCTGAAAAAGACACCTTTTGAGCGTCCCACAATAATCTGCATTTTTCCAAAATGGAAATGGGACCCACTTGTCTCTGCTCACAACCATTACTCACTTACTCCACTTTCACTCTCCTACCCAACCATCTACACTCACAACACATCACCTTTTTCACCTTTTACCTTAATTCTCGTGCCAATAAAAAAGTGCTTATTATTATGGCGGGACGGAGGGAGTATACAATTAAAAGAACAATTAAAGAGATGTAAAAAGTAAGGACCAAGGCTTTATTTTTATGTCACTATTAATACCTTATTATATAACATTTCAGTGGAAACAACAATCGATGGTTTCTCATTTCTTTTGGTGACCATTTGAGCTTTGTTATTTAACAAACTGTGCTTCTAATTTTTTAACCTAAAAGGCAAAGAACAAGTATATTAACATTAACTGAAAAAAAAAAAAAGATTCTCCCTCCGTCCCAATAATAAGTTTACCATTTTGGCCCCAGCATGCAAATTAAGGGTGGAGAAAATATTGTGAGTGTAATAGTAAAATAGGAAGAGAATGAGTGGAAGAAATAGTGAATTTGAAAAGTGTTGCGAGTGTAATAGTGAAATAGGAGAGAGAATGAGTGGAGGAAATAGTAAAGATTCTTTGCCCAAAAAGGAAAGGTGAAGCTTCTAACGGAACGCCATTATTTTGGGTAAAAAGTGAAGTTATTAATGAGACGGAGGAAGTATATAAGTGGGACATATGTACATTTTCAACTGTAGAACTCTGTTCTGAAGGAGTAATGGACTGTTTTCCCCTTTTTTTGGTGACCACTTGAGATTTAACAGGTTGTGCTTCTGTTAGAACATGGATTAATAATATGTGTTATTTAATTCCATATGTTATAATCATTTAATAATGTTAAAGTATAGATCAAATATGTAGAATTCCATTAGGTGTAAGTACCATTAAATGATGGGCATAATGGTAACTTCACACCATCATCTTTATGAAAGGGTGTAGTCCCTAAATGAAGTGCCCCTTCTCTATCTATATAAAGGCTATCCATCAGCCATTTAGAGACACTTATTCATTCACTAAATTCAGTCACAAATCTTCTCTTTATTCACTAAGAAGATCAAGTGTGGGCACTATCATTTAGAAGTACTATCTCCCTACTCTCTTCTTTCATTCAAGAACAAGATCATACAATGGATTCTTCAGGTACACGCTTCCGTCTTCATCTTCCTCTTATTCTTAATCTAGTTGTGAGTCGGTTCATGGTTTGATGGATCGTTTTGTTCCAACAATTGGTATCAGAGCCTACTCATATACTAGATTGAGTTTGAAATTATTATAGAGCCTTGTGCTTTAATTTATTTCATATTTGTAATCCTTGTGTGATTTCATTTGGTTTTGTTCTAGTTCATGATACTCATCTTGTCCAAGAGTATCATATTCTTAACTTCATTCTATTTCTGATTTTTTGGTTTTACTCAAAAGGCTTTCAACCCTTAATGTAAGATTATCCCATTTTTTGAACATAGTCACCATCCTTGGATGCGTTGTGAGTTTGTTCATATGCATAGCCACGCATTTTTTAAATGTGTTGTGAGTATGCGGATCTACTTACTTTGGTTGAAAATTGAGTCACCATTAAATTAAGAACTTCATTCAATTTCTGGAAATAATGGTAAAATCAAGAGGCACAATGGTTCATACAAGATTACCCCAAGATTCAAAACTGTTCATAAAAGGGTGTTAAAAATGGTGACTTTTCGTCAAATCTGGGCACTGGGCACATGGGCGGTCGCCCATCTTGATCTGGGTGGTCGCCCATGTGTACAGCAACTTCAATGTCTGTGGAAATGCATCTTGGGCGGTCGCCCATCTTGACCTGGGCGGTCGCCCATGTATACAGCGACTTGAATATTTGTGGAATTGAATCTGAGCGACCGCCCATATATGCAGAAGCTTAAATGTTTATAGATCTACACCCTTTTGGTCATTCGTGCCCTTTTGGTCATTTGTGATAATTTATTAATAAATTATAGTATCTGGACACCAGTCGCGCTTCGGCGGTTCTTAGAGTTATCAAACTTTAAGAATGGACGGGTAGAACAAAAGGATATTGTCTTTTATTAATAAATTTCGTTTGTTTCTTTACCATTTAAAATTTTCAGAAATTACCTTAAAGTCTTAAGTGCCCTAAAGTATGATTAATTATATGCTTAAACAAATTTATTCATTGTTTAAATAATATTGTTGCCAAAGCAATTTACGTTATTTAAATACAAATTTGTTAAAGTGATGAATGTAAATATTGATATGTGATAACATGCTTGTGTTCCCAAAGGAGACCTTGTTATTGACTAAGTGTTTACATTCATGGGGTAATAATTGAACTAAAATTTTGGTCATTTTAAATGCTGTGAACCATCCCAAAGGAAGGCGTGTGTTTAAAGTGAATTGTTTAAATTCTTTATTGCCGGGTAACAAATACCTTAAACTTTAGGACATTTTTTATACTTGAACCGGCCCAAAGGAAGGCAAGTATTTAAAATGTATTGTTTGAATTATTTGTTCACCCTAAGATAAATCAAATTGTGAGTCAATTCGCAATCCAAAGATTAGTCTTGATGTCATGTTGATTATCTTTATTTGGATGGAATTCATTTGATATAATTAATCATTATGTAGTTTCTTATACATGTTTTGTTTCATTCTTGTTCTTCTACTTCAGATTTGATTAATGCTTCATCTGTAACTACTGCTATAAATGATGTACCTTTGCTTACTGGGACTAAACTTAAAACTTGGAAAAATAATATAACGATGATCTTAGGCAATATGGACATCGATCACGCATTAGGGGAATCAAGTCCCGCTGCTCTCACTAAAGGAAATACCGTTATAGAACGGAAAAATGTTGAGCAATGGGAACGGTCCAACCGCGTGAGTCTAATGATCATGGAAAATGCAGTTTCAAAGACATTTTTGGACAGTGTCTCTGAGATCGAAAATGCTGAATTTTTCCTTGAATTCTAGTGGAAACTTGTTTCCATTCGGTACAAGGGTGAGAAAAATCTTCGGGAGTACATTATTGAATTATTTCATCTTTCGATCAAACTAAAAGCACTTAAGTTAGAGATTTCGGAAGATTTGCTCGTGTACTTAGTTTTGATCTATCTTCCTCCTCAATTTGGTCCTTTTGAGGTGACCTATAAATGTCGAAAGTACAAGTGGAATATTAATGGATTACTTTCACATATGACATTAGAGGAAGATAGGATGAAATATCTTAAATTAGAAAGTACTCACTCACTATCTACTTCTTCTCGTGGGATTAAGAGAAGAGGGAAGGAAATTGCGGTTGCAAGTAAGAAGCATAAGGGATCATTTAAAGATCATAAAGTCAAGAAATGCTTCTTTTGCAAGGACCTTACTCGCATGAAGAACGACTACCATATGTATCGCGAATGGCGAATTCAGGATTGTATGTCATTTGGTCTTGTTTGTACTAAGGTAAATTTGGTTTCAATTCCTTAATATGCATAGTGGTTGTATTTGGTGCAACAACTCACATTAGTTCATGTATGCAGGGTTGCCTGAATTACCGAATCCCCAGTGAAGATGAGAAATACATCTATATGGAAGCTGGAAATCCGGTTGAAGTTATAGGCATAGGGATTTTAAGATTAATGTTAAGTACTGGCTATTATTTTGTATTAAATAATACATTCATTGTACCATCTTTTAGATGGAATTTAATATATATCACAATTTTGGAAAAGGAAGGTTACTCTTGTTCTTTTGGTAATAATAAATGTGATCTTTATTTTAAATTCCAAACTTGTCGGTACTAGTACTTAGTCATATATCGATAATCTTAATTTACTTGACACAGTCAAGAAAATGAATGAGTCCCATAATAATGAAACCAAAACTAAAGGCACTAAGCAAAATTTATCAAGTGAAAATTATTATATTCTATGGCATAGGCGTTTGGGTCATATCTCCGAAGAGAGAATTGATAAAGCTTATGTCGGAAGGAATCCTAAAACAACTTGATACTCCGGATAAAACTTTTGCATTAAGTGTTTTAAAGAATAAATTTACAAACATTAAAGGAAATAGAATTTTGAGAGTATCAAACATCTTGGAACTAATTCATATGAACATTTGTGGACCATTCACTAACCCTTCATGGAATGGTCAACAATATTTCATTACGTTCATGGATGATTACTCTCATTATGGATACATTATTTTCTTCATGTAAAGTTTCAATCATTGGACGTTTTCAAGTCTTTTAAGGCATAAGAAAGACTATTAAGAACGTTAAATCCGATCATGGTAGTGAAAACTACGGACGGTATAACGTATTGGGTGAATAACGTCCGGGTCCTTTATACTCGCTATTTTGAAGAGTGTAGGATTGTCCCTCACTACACCATGCCGGGCAAACCTAGCATAGTATAGTAGAGAGACATAGTAGAATCCTTAAAGATATGGTAAAAAGTATGTTTTCCTGTACTTCTTTACCTCACTCATTATGGGCGAAGCATTAAAAACCGCTACTTATATTCTCAATAAAGCTGCTTCAAAGACTATCAACAAAACTCCGTATGGACGTTAAGACCGTTGGCAGTTACTTTGTAGGGTATGCTAAGAGATCTAGGGATATAAATTTTATGACCCGAAAACTAGAACATTTTTCGAGACTGGCAATGCTAGGTTCTTTGAGGATGTTGAATTTAGTGGGAGAAATAGTAATGATTTTGAATTTGAAGAGTTGAATTTGAAGAGTTAGAGGAACCACTCTTTATTCTTTCAACTTTAGTTCCTGTTGGAAATCAAGTAATTGTACCTGAAATTCAACAAGAACATACAATTCAAAATGATATAGAAACTCCCGTAAATAACGGACAACATGAAAATGTTGGACATAAGGAAATTCAACAAACTCAAAATGAGGATGAACCGGTGCCCTTAAGGAGATCTATTAGAGAAAGAAGAAGTGCTATTCCGGATATTTATGATGTGTATCTTGCGGAGAATGAGGACACCTTAGGTTTAGTGGGAGATGAACCTATCACCTTCCATGAAGCCATTAATAGTCCTAATTCTCATAAGTGGATCAATGCCATTAATGAGGAGTTAAAATCAATAAAAGACAATGACTTTTGGAATCTTGTCCGATTGCCTGAATGTTCAAAACTTATTGGTTGTAAATGGATATTTAAAACCAAAAGTGATTTGCAAGGTAATATGGAAAGATATAAGGCACATCTTGTTGCTAAGGGATTTACTTAAAAGGAAAGGCATTGATTATAAATAAATATTTTCTCCGGCATCTTCTAAAAACCTCTTTAGGATCATTATGGTATTAGTGGCATATTATGATCTTGAGCTTCATCAAATGGATGTTGAGACGGCTTTTCTCAATGGAGACATTGAGAAAACCATCTATATAAGGAAACCAGAAATGGTGACCGATTCAGATCAAACTAGTCAACTAGTTTGTAAACTTAAGAAATCCATTTATGGGCTTAAGCAAGCATCTCGTCAATGGTACTTAAAACTTAATCAAGTTATTCTTTCATTTGGCTTTGAAATGAATCTTGGTGAAGATTGTGTGTACCATAAGTTCTGTGGGAATAAATTTATATATTTTGGTCTTATATGTGGATGACATTTTACTTGCTAGTAATGATAAGGACCTTCTAAAAGAAACTGAGAAATTTCTCAAACAAATTTGAGATGAAAGATCTTGGTAAGGCATCTTTTGTATTGGGAATCCAACTTCATCGTGATCATTCACGAGGTATTTTGGGATTATCACAAAAGAGCTATATAGAGAAGATATTACAAAGGTTTAGCATGGAAAATTATAAACCACTTGACACCCCTGTCTCTAAGGGAGATAAATTCAGTTTAAAGTAATGTCCTAAAATTAATTTTGAATCCAAGTATATGGAAAATATCCCTTATGCACCGGCAGTAGGAAGCTTAATGTATGCGCAAGTCTGTACTCGTACAAACCTTGCATTTATTATTGGGATGCTTGGTCAATACCAAAGCAATTCGGAAAGAAGAACATTAAGTCGCATCCAAAAGAATGATGAAGTACCTATAAAACATTAAACTACATGCTTATGTATATAAAATCGGATCATTTTGAGATCATTAAGTATTCCGATTATGTTTTAGTGGATGCAAAGATGTCGAAAGACATCATATGGTTATGTCTCTTGTTAAAGAGAAATAAGTATAAAATGAACAAATAGATATACAACTTATAGGATCAAACTCCATGATTTTGGATCCATTTTGTAAAGCGTAATCTCTTTTGATGTTTCACGAGCATACTGCTCATATGGGTGAAACAATTTTTGATAATGCTTAAATCAGTGGGAGTTTGTGTTGTTTTCTATTTCTTTGTGTTGTTTTATATTGATCTCATTTGGTTAAGTAGGACTAGTTGGAGAATATATATATGCGTTCTTCATATATATTCATTAATATTCCATGCTACATATCTATACTTAATCTATGTCATTTAGTTGGATATATATATGTGATTAATGTGGGTTTAGTTGCAAATCAATTACAACGACTGCCCCTTTAGTCCCTATATTTATAAGACTAATGGACGGGATTGTATTGGATGACAATAAACGTGCACATAAGGGTTGTCGTTCATATTATAAATGATTTAAGGAATTTATTTAGTAAAAGATACATATTAATATTAATCCAAGTGGGAGATTGTTAGAACATGGATTAATAATATGTGTTATTTAATTCCATATGTTATAATCATTTAATAATGTTAAAGTATAGACCAAATATGTAGAATTCCATTAGGTGTAAGTACCATTAAATGATGGGCATAATGGTAACTTCACACCATCATCTTTATGAAAGGGTGTAGTCCCTAAATGAAGTGCCCCTTCTCTATCTATATAAAGGCTATCCATCAGCCATTTAGAGACACTTATTCATTCACTAAATTCAGTCACAAATCTTCTCTTTATTCACTAAGAAGATCAAGTGTGGGCACTATCATTTAGAAGTACTATCTCCCTACTCTCTTCTTTCATTCAAGAACAAGATCATACAATGGATTTTTCAGGTACACGCTTCCGTCTTCATCTTCCTCTCATTCTTAATCTAGTTGTGAGTAGGTTCATGGTTTGATGGATCGTTTTGTTCCAACAACTTCTACTTTTTGGAACTACAAGACAAAAAAAAATATATATATATTAATATTTAAAACAACAGGAAAAAAAAAAGATAAGATATATAAGTGGGGAAATTGTACATTTTCAGATGTACAACTCTGTTGTGTAGGAGTAATGGACTGTTTTCCCCTCTTTTTGGTGACCCCTTGAGATTGAACAGGTTGTGTTCTACTTTTTGGACCTATAAAAAGGGCAAACCCGGTGCGCCAAAAAAAAGATAAAATATATAAGTGGGCAATTGTACATTTCCAGATGTACAACTCTGTTGTGCAACAACAATGGACTATTTTCCCTTTTTTTGGTGACCACTTGAGCTTGAGCAGGTTGTACATTTGCAGTGGTACAACTCTGTTGTGTTGGTAACTGTGTGCACCTGCCAATTTCTCTTTCTGTTTCACCCTGCACATATATGACAAAATCTTTAATAAAGAAAAAGTGCATTAATTGAAGGTAGGTTGAAAATTTAAAATAAAGCCATGTCCACTTACAGAGGTTTGACTGAGAATGGTTTCAAGTCCATTCATGATAATGTCATCTTGTAAATAGTCATACAAGTCATTGAGTTCTGAAGCAGTAGAAGTATGAGTTCTAGTTGCATCTACAATGTTTGATTCATTTATGTTTCCATCTTCATATTCATTTGCAGAAGATTGTTTGTTGGCTTCTTCATGATTTTGTTGTTTATGTGTACTTGCATGAACAACAGAAGCTTATTGTTTTGAGATAGGGCAAGGGCACCCTCTTTTGTTATGTCCCAACTCTTTGCACACACTACATCTGATAGATCTTGCATACAACCTTCTTTTTAATTTCTGAGTTCCATCTTCCATTGTAATAGACACTTCTTCTGATTCTGTATCCTTCACCTCACTTCTTGATTTTCTTCTCAATTTTTTTGGTCTTCCTAGCATCTTCTTAGCCACTGGAGGCCTGACTGTTGCAAACCCAGATTTAGGCCACATCTGCATATTATGTTGCCTCTTCCTCCCTTAGGAACATACAAGCCATGACATGGGAGCAAGGGATACCAGACAAATCCCACTTTCTACAGGTACAAGTTTTCCTTTGATATTTGTTAGGCCCTACATTTTCAGTCAACTTGTTTCAACTTGCACATAGCATCTTGGTACTAACAACTTGAGTTCTCCTATTGCATCTTGATCATTTGCAGGTTGAACTATTGTTATGTTAACCCTACTTTTCAGGGAACGTGTCAAAGTAGTAAGAGACCAATTCAACGACGTTTTCTTCACCAAAATACCCAGTAACGGATCACTTTCTTCTCCTTCAACGAAGTGGCGAATAAATCTCAACTTACCTCCGAGATTCTAGGCTTGTTATTTTCTTTGTACTTAGACGTTATTTGAGGTATAAATAGGGAGAAAAAACACTTGTATTACACACACAATCACTCTAGCTTAAGCTCCCTTTGTATACGCTCATAGTTCTGTAATCCTCTAAATACTTAGTAAAATTTTGGTCAAGGCAGGTTCCTAAACCTCCCGGGGTTTTATGCCGGCGAACAAGTTGTTCAAGGGCTTTCCCTAGTCAACAAATACCTTGTGTTCATTTCTATTCAACCCGATAATCACTGTACCCTGATTCTTATCACTTTAGTCATTTTTCTTGTCATTAGTAACGATTGTTGAAATTTGACCAAAACAATTTGGCGCCGTCCGTGGGAAACTTTGATTATTTGCATAGAAATGACTAATCCGTCGTCCGGCAGTCAAGGTGAGAGGAGCCAGCCACTCCCTAGTTCCGGCACCCAAGGTAACCCACCTTTGAATTCGGAAGCTGTCAATTTGGAGATAATATCCAACATGGTTACTATGTTGAAGAAAGTGAATGACCGTTTGGATGCTCAGGAGCATACAAACACCATGATATTCAATGCTATTGATGCCATGCGTAAAGGGAAGCAAGATGAAACTCAAGTGTCTACTCCATTTTCACCTTTATATCCTAGATCTCTATTTGGTGCAGGTATAGGACCTAGTCATTTTGGAGATATCCCTATATCCGGCACCTTGCCAGCAGAAAGCACGATCGTGACGTCGATTCCAATCACGCAACCAAGATTCAGCCATACAGCTAGCCAACCTGTGCTGTCATCTTGCCACACCTATGCCACACCCCCGATGGGGCAAACAGGGAGTTTCTTTAATGCTTTTGATACTCCTGAACCTCGGTAATAATACTCCTCTTTGCAGAGAACCAACTTGTTAAGGAAATGCGGACCATAAAAGAGTTGCTTCAAATGTACTGAGTCAACTTGCCGTATCACCAAGTTTCTCCAACTTGCTATAACGAATCTCGTTTTGTTCCAGCAATAGCTAATGTGGAGATCCCAAAAAAGTTTTCAGTCCCTCATATGAAGAAGTATGATGGGAGCACCGATCCAGCAGAGCATGTGTTGCTATATCAAGAATCAATGGATATTATAAGTATCCCCCCTATCTTTAAAGAAGCATGTTTTTGCAGGGGTTTTGGCTCAAATTTGTCAGGACCAGCCTTAAAGTGGCTAATAGGACTTCCTCTGAATTCTATTTCTTCTTATGCTCAACTTGTCAATATGTTTACTAATCAATTTTCGTGCAACAGGGCATTTGACAAGTTGACTAGTGACCTTTATAGAATTGTGCAACAGCCTAACGAAAGTCTTAAAGAATATTTGCACAAGTTTAACAAGGAGGCAGTGACTATACCCAACTTGGATATGTCCACAGCTATGGAAGCGTTCCGTATAGGCTTGAAGAAGAGCTCTCTATTTTATAATGAGTTGGTGATGACTCCTGCGAAACAACTTGAAGAAATCAGAACCAGAGCCTTGCGTTTCATCAGATTGGAGGATGACAGCCTGGCGATGGGGAAGTCAACTGGGAGGACCCCTACTCCTCTATTTGAGTCCTCTGACAGAAAATCGGATTCCCATCATTATAAGTCTAACAGGGGCAAACCCTCTGTTAAATCTGAACCTTCTAAAATTCATTTTGTAGATGATGATCAAGATGAAGATGATAATGACTATCCTAAAATTTCTGATTACTGATTTTCTGTGGACATTGCAGGAGTCCTTTGCGCCATGGAAAATCTTGGAGACAAAACGAGATGGCCTAAGAAGAGTGACAACCCACAACTTGGAAGGACAAGTCCAAGTGGTGCGCGTTTCATGAGGATTTTGGGCATACCACTGAGAATTGTTTTGCCTTGAGGAAGGAGATTGCTCATCTATTGTCCAAGGGTCTTCTTAAGGATTTGTTGGGTAAGAAGAGGGTCAGAAGTGAGTCCAAAGAGCCTGATTCAGGGGAGCAGTCCAGACCCGAAAAAGTTGCACCTCCCCCAGCCACCAAGGTAGTAAATGTTATTTCAGGTGGATCCCATATTTGTGGCACAACTTATTCTGCAGCCAAGCGTCATGCCAAGAGTTCTAAGGAGGATCAGTCAGAAATGCCCTCAAGGTGTCGTGACTTCACCAATGGTCAAGTTATATCCTTTAAAAATGAGGATAAAGACAACACGTTAGACCCCCATCATGATGGTCTAGTTGTCCAGGTGCAGATTGCTAATTGTATGGTCAAGAGAATTCTGATTGATGGCGGCAGCTCAGTTAACATAATCTTCACTCATGCTCTGGAAGAGATGGGCATTCCTTTGACCGAAGTTGTGAAGAATTCATCTGTACTGGGTTCAGTGGTGAAGTAAATCAAACAGTTGGAGAAATCAAGTTGCCTATCTATTTGGAGGGTATGAATTCTATGGAGAGGTTCTGTGTGATTGAATGCTCTTCCTCGTACAATGTCATTTTGGGAAGACCTTGGATCCACAACATGAAGGCCGTGCCGTCAACTTATCACCGGTGCGTCAAGTTTCCAACACCTTGGGGTGTGGCCAAGTTGAAGGGAAACCAGCAGGCTTCTAAAGAGTGCTACAAGGTTAATATGAAAGCAAGTTCAGTCCCTCGTCAAGCATAGCAATTAATGAAAAAGGCCCAGGATGTTCTTGAAGCAATGGAGCATGAGACGAAAAGTGTTTCTATTGATGAGTCAAACCCTGAGGCCCAAGTGCAAGTTGGTATAGATCTTCCATCCGAAATTGAGGAGGAGCTGATTGAGTTCTTGAAGAGTCAGAAATGTTGTTTTGCATGGAAGCATGAGGATATGACAGGAATAAGCAAGGACGTCATTACTCACAAGTTGAACATTGATCCAACCATCCGTCCTGTCCACCAGAAAAGAAGAAAGTTTGCCCAGGAGTGGAACCGGATCATAAAGGATGAAGTTGAGAGGCTTTTGAAGTCCAAGATGATCAGAGAAGTTCAATATCCAAGGTGGTTAGCTAATGTTGTGGTGGTAGAGAAGAGGAACGGCAAGTGGCGAGTATGCGTGGACTTCACAGACTTGAACAAAGCCTGCCCGAAAGATCCATTCCCTCTTCCTCATATTTATTCTCTAGTTGATGAGACAGCTGGCCATGATATCTTGACATTCATGGATGCGTCCTCAGGTTTTCAGCAGATTCAAATGGAGCCCTCAGATCAATAGGATACGACATTTATGACTCCAGAAGGTATATATTGTTATATTGCTATGCCATTTGGTCTTAAAAATGCAGGGGCAACTTATCAGAGGCTGGTGAACAAGATGTTCAAAGATCAACTTGGCAAGACGATGGAAGTCTACATAGATGATATGGTGGTAAAATCCAAGCATATTGAAGATCACGTGGAGCATCTTGCTGAGGCGTTCAACATCTTGAAAGCTTTCAACATGAAGCTTAATCCAGCAAAGTGCAATTTTGGTGTTAGAGCAGGAAAATTCTTGGGCTATATGGTGACCAAGAGAGGAATTGAAGCCAGTCCCGAACAGATCAAAGCCATTCTCAACTTGGAGTCTCCCAAGAATATCAAAGACGTCCAAAGGTTAACAGGTAGAGTAGCTGCCCTAAATAGATTTATATCTAAATCATCTGATAAGTGCAGGTTATTCTACGAAGTGCTAAGAAAGAATAAACTCTTCCAATGGACTGACCAACATGAGGCAGCTTTTAAACAACTTAAAGAATACTTGATGATGTCACCCCTACTTGCTAAACCAGAACGTGGTGAGCACCTTTATTTATATCTAGCCGTATCCGAGAATGCAGTTAGTGCAGTGTTGGTGAAAGAGATCCAAGGTGAACAGCATCCCGTTTATTATATAAGTAAGTCTTTACTAGATGCGGAAACAAGGTACTCTCATCTTGAAAAGTTAATTCTAGCTTTAACTACTGCTGCTACCAAACTGCGTCATTATTTTGAAACACATTCTATAACTGTTAGAACTAACTATCCTATGAGAAATGTGTTGAGAACCCCAGAAATGTCAGGCAGGTTGGCCAAGTGGTCGGTCAAGTTGAGCACGTACGACATTTCATATGAGCCGAGGACAGCTATCAAATCTCAGGCCCTAGCTGATTTTGTAGCAGATTTTAGTCCAAGTTTGCAGCCCGAGGTAGAACTGGAAGTGCAACAGCTTGAAGGTAAAATAGTTTCTAGATTTTGGACACTGTTTACAGATGGAGCTTCAAATTCCAAAGGAATTGGCTTGGGAATAGTTCTGAAATCCCCTCAAGGTGATAGCATACCTCAAGCTGTATCTTGTGAATTCAATGCAATGAATAATGAAGCTGAGTATGAAGCTTTAATTATGGGTTTGACTACAGCTTTAAGTTTAAAAATTACTCATATAAATGTATATGTTGATTCTCAATTGCTCGCTAACCATTTCAATGGCAGTTATATGGCGAAGCAGTCCAAGATGACTCTATATCTCCAACATGTTAAGGCTTTGGCTTCAAAATTCCAATCATTCTCTTTGGAACAGGTCCCTAGAGAAGAGAATGCAGAAGCGGACGCATTGGCCAACTTGGGTTCAACTTGTAAATCAATGTTGCATACTAATATTCCCATTATTTATATTAAGTACCCAGCAATAGACCAAGTTGAGGAAACTCAAGCGGTTATTCAACCTAGTGGGGCACAAGATGCAAGACCATCTTGGACCCAACCTATAATTTAGTTCCTTCAACTTGGGACTATTTCGCCAGATATTAAGAATGCTAGATCTTTTAAGATTCGTACTTCAACTTTCGTTTTAATAGATAATGTGCTGTTTAAGAGATCTTTTGCAGGGCACTATTTAAGGTGTATCGATAATGAGCAAGTTGAACTGGTGCTAAAAGAAATCCATGAAGGAATATGTGGAAATCATTCTGGTGGGAAAGCATTGGCATCAAAGGCTCTCAAGACTGGTTATTACTGGCCAACCATGCGTCAAGATGCCATGAGCTATGTGCAGAAATGTGATGCCTGCCAGAGACACAGCAACATCTTGCATCAACCTGCAGAGCCTCTACACTCTATCGTCTCATCTTGGCCTTTCATGCAATGGGGCATGGATATTGTGGGCAAGTTGCCTAAGGCTCCTGGAGGCAAAGTGTTCATGTTGGCAATGACTGATTATTTCTCAAAATGGATCGAGGCAGAGACCTATGTGCAAGTAAGAGACAAGGAGGTAATTTCATTTCTAAAGAAAAATATTATTAGCAGGTTTGGCGTACCATCAGAGATCATATGCGATAATGGATCCCAATTAATAAGTAAGAAAACTAGGGATTTTTGTGCTCGCTGGGGCATCAAGTTGATCATGTCCACGCCTGTCCACCCTCAAGCCAATGGTCAAGCTGAATCAAGCAACAAGTTGATCGTGAACAACTTGAAGAAACGCCTAGATCAAAAGAAGGTAAAATGGGCCGAAGAGTTACCACTTGTACTTTGGGCAGACAGGACTACTACAAAAGGGGCCACAGGTAGAACTCCATATTCTTTGGTATTTGGAGCGGAAGCTGTAATCCCGGTCGAGGTGACAATCCCAACAGCAAGGTATGGTTTATTAACTCAAGATGAAAATAATCTCTTGCTAACCTAAGATTTAGATACAATTGATGAGATCAGGGATTTAGCCAAGATAAGGATGGCAGCCTATCAACAACAGATTGCTAGATCTTACAACAAGAACGTCAGAATAAGAATATTCCAGGTTGGTGATTTAGTTTTGAGAAAAGTATTTCAAAATACAAGAGAATTAAATGCAGGTAAATTAGCTCCCAAGTGGGAGGGACGATATCTCATCGATGCTGAAGCTGGCAAAGGAGCATATTGGTTGTCAACCCCAAGTGGAGAAAGGGTCCCTAGGAGTTGGAATGCCATTCATTTGAAGCTTTATTTTATGTAAGTCAAGTTGTTAACAACTAGACTTCTCAGGTATGATTTAATTTGTGCCAAGTTCATTCGCGTATTTCAATTTTCAATTTTATTAGAAATCCTTACTAACTTAAGCATCGGAGGGGTGTTAGCTACGCTAACACCCAATCCTAACATAAATTTGTTTTGCAAGGTATTCAACTTGAGCAAGCGGAGTAGGCTCAACATGTTAACACGCCAGTACGGCTCCAACATGTTGAGACCTAAATTGGAGCAGGTCAAACATGTTAACACGCCAGTACGGCTACGACATGTTTGAACCTGAGAAAGAAAAGTTCAACATGTTAACACGCCAGTACGACTCCAACATGTTGATACTTTAGCTGGAGAGGGATGGAACATGTTGACACGCCAGGACGGCTGATACTTGTTCTGTCTCTTCAAACGGTTTTACCTCTGAACAAAGGTACATTTTACTTTTGGTTAAAAGATTTACATCTTTTCTTAAGAATTAAGGTTTCGACACCTTCGCCTGGGCGCACGATTTCACACTTATTCAAGTTGTGACTATTGGTTGTAACATTAACATGTTACCTACTGCTTATAGCATCAACATGTTATCTAATGAACAAGAAAGTATTTCTGAAAAGCCTAAAATGCTTTTATAAACTTTGAAATGTTCCCAAAAGATTTTGCAACTGAAGGACAAGTTGGGTAAGCCAACCAATCCCTTAAAAACCTAAGAAAGCTTGGAGTACTAGACCAACCTAGTACCCCCAAATAAATTGTTTTAGACTCTTATGAGTCATTACATACCAAAATAAACTTGTTTTGGGGACATACCCCCCATTTGATGCCCACCAATGGTGCGGCAAATAAGCAAAAAAGAAATTGTTTTTGTCCTTCCATCTAAACTACTTAAAACTTTCAAATTGTTTAAACATTTTAGCCTGCTGCCGCTGGTGTTGTACTTGTTTCCTTCTCTTGATCCTTTTCTTCAGCTTGAGTAACCATTGCGGTACTCAAAATGTTGTTAGCATCCTCAACCAGTTGATTAATAGTTTCAAGGGCCGGTGAATTCACCTCCTCCCCATCCACTGGTTCTCCAATGTGGTCTTCTAAACTTCTTTTCTCCTCCTCCAAGTCCCAGGTTGGATCTTGTCTGTTCTTGTACTCCTCCATAAGCTGAATTCTAGTTTCCAGCAGTGCCTTGGTGGTATTGAACTTAAAATCTTCCTTCGCCACTTCAAGCTCCTGTAAATGAGCTTCATTCTCCTTCGCCTTCTCAGCACAAGCATTCACCAAATCCTTTCTCAAAACACCAATAACTTTCTTCAAGTTCTCTACCTCACTAACCTTCATTTTGGTTTCTTTCTTTGCCTCCTCAGCTTCATGACTGTATCTAGCAGCCTTGATCTTCAACAAAATAACTTGGTCCATAAAAGCACCAAACTCTCCCCTCATCTTCTCCACATTCAACATATCTTCATTGACTTCACCCTCCACCAGCTTCCTCTTCTTCGATTCATCCTTCTTCTTGGATGCGCCTACTTTTGAGCTGGATACCATAGAGTTGGGAGTTGGAGGCTTACCATCTTTCCTCATAGTTCTCTTTGCTTTGGCTTCAGCAAGCAGGTCTGAAGCACTCAAAGTGGCTTTAGAACGAGTAGCTGTAACGAAAGGGCATAGAGTCAGAACAACTTGAAAGGGTTAGAGTAAATTGGAGATAGGAAAAACTTTAAGAGGTTAGTCAGACCTATAGACATCTCGATGGAAGCTGGTAGAGACTCTTCGGGGTTAACTTCTTCTTCTAGGCTTGCAGAAAACAAGACCGGGAATGCTTTGAAAGACCTAACCGATAGATCCAACTCGTAGATTTTCTTCACATTCTCCTCTGTCTCCTCTTTCTCTGGAAAAAGCACGCTCAGTTTGGCAGCTACTACAAAGAAAATTCAAGTTGGTTAAAATCAGGGGTACAAAGATTTTAAGAAATGTGTGAAATCAAAGGAAAAATTCCCCTACCTTGGGACCTCCACTTCGATATCACACCAGCCTCTTGTCCTAGGCTATCTTTCCTAGTGAAAAAGAACTTGTTCTTCCAACCTCTATCAGCAGGGTCATTGTTCGAATCCAAAATAGGGTCACCACCAGTTTTAACCCTAAAACCAAACCTCCCCAGGCCAAAGCCCCTTATATCTGTAGTATAGGCAAGTTATTCTAAACCAACATTCGACCCAGTTTCCTCATTTAACCTAACTAGGGTTTGTAAGCACCTCCAGCCTTGAGGCATGATTTGGGCATAGTTGAGTTTTGCGGAGGTAAAAAACCTAGTAATTAAATCTGGGAAAGGGAATTTTAGGCCAATAACGAAAGGATATTCCGGGAAGCACACCCAATCGGGGGAATAACACTCAGAGGTCAAGTCGGGGTGGGTGAAGAAGATGGTTTCATATGGCATTGCGTGGTTTTTCTTAATAATTTCCAGGTTGACCTTAGGAATCAAGCATTTTTCTTTGTCGGGTTCTTTCAACATATTTTGAGTTATAAAACCCTCCGGCAAACCTTCGTCACTTTCGATTATACTAACCCTCTTTCTTCCCATTTTATAAACTTGAAGAAAAATTACCAACAAAGAAATTGAAAAAGGATGAGGAACTCACCAGAAATTTCTCTTGTTTTGCTTCTTACGATTTCTCCTTGATTTCTCTCCAAAATAAAACCCTTGTTATTTGAAGATTTTCGGTGAAAGGGAGAGTTGGGAAAAAAAGAGTCTAAATTATGGAAGAAGTTGTAAGCGGTTGGGAGACTAAAAGAAGCTTCATGACCTTTTGCCTTGAAAATAGCCAAAACCGTCCCATCAAAACCTTTTCATTTAAAAATGCCGTACGCCTTTTTACCATTTTTGACAAACTTTTTAAATTTTTTGTCACTTTATATTTTTTTTAAAATTCAAAAAGTTTGGGGGCAATTGTTAGACCCTACATTTTCAGTCAACTTGTTTCAACTTGCACATAGCATCTTGGTACTAACAACTTGAGTTCTCCTATTGCATCTTGATCATTTGCAGGTTGAACTATTGTTATGTTAACCCTACTTTTCAGGGAACGTGTCAAAGTAGTAAGAGACCAATTCAACGACGTTTTCTTCACCAAAATACCCAGTAACGGATCACTTTCTTCTCCATCAACGAAGTGGCGAATAAATCTCAACTTACCTCCGAGATTCTAGGCTTGTTATTTTCTTTGTACTTAGCCGTTATTTGAGGTATAAATAGGGAGAAAAAACACTTGTATTACACACACGATCACTCTAGCTTAAGCTCCCTTTGTATACGCTCATAGTTCTGTAATCCTCTAAATACTTAGTAAAATTTTGGTCAAGGCAGGTTCCTAAACCTCCCGGGGTTTTATGCTGGCGAACAAGTTGTTTAAGGGCTTTCCCTAGTCAACAAATACCTTGTGTTCATTTCTATTCAACCCGATAATCACTGTACCCTGATTCTTATCACTTTAGTCATTTTTCTTGTCATTGGTAACGATTGTTGAAATTTGACCAAAACAATATTCACCGAGTACTAATACTGAGGGTAATACATGCAGCTCACTTCATATTTAGACCTACCACATGTTGTTGGAATGCAATCCTTCACCAATTTTTTTCTCTTTTCCACTTATTTGAAATTTTTTGGACACAACAGACTCTCAATTTTGTTCCAAAAATTACCCTATTCTGTTCAAGCCGTCACACTGTCTCCTAATTGTTTCTAGGCATGACAGGATAGGCATGTCTCTTGCTGCCAGAATATAACTGTTTTTAAAAAACATCCACCCATGCTCAAAAATGGCCTACAGTGTTTAAAGCGCTCCTTCAAACCTTGGAAACAAACATAAAATCTCTCAAATGTTGGCTATCCCCTCTCAACACTCCCATCAACCAATTTCATTACGACCATTGATCCTGGATTCCTTCTCCTGAGTTCTTTACCATAGTCCCACAATCTTGCGTATTGCTCCTCAACACTGCTTAACTTAAAAGCTCTCTTTTCAGCTCTATAAACCTGATACTTGGAAATATTCATACTATGATCAGTAAAAACTTTCCTATTTTTGAAGCTTGTTGTAGTCTTAGGATTGTCTTTTCAATCACTCACATAATTTTCAGCAATCCACTTTGAGTTGATATATTTGTTTGCAAAGTGGAAATGACAATCATGCTCTGCATTTAACACCTTCGCCATAAATTGATTGTTATGTTGTTCTCTTGTTGCAACACATTTCCACCTACACGGGCTTTTGAATATGGCTTTAACTCCGTTCTTAGTTTGCTTGGTAAAATAAATTTGCACACCCTCAAGAATGGAATGTCTCTTCACACAGGCTACTGAAACTCTTTATGATCCTTTAATATCATCATCAACTCAAACTTAGGATTAAACACCCTTCCCTTTTGTTAGGATCCAGGGGGCAAAGTATTTTGCTGCACTTTTATCTTCTAAACTTCAGACTCTGTTGCTGTAACGTTGATACTTGTGATCTGAATCCTTGCTCCTAAGGCACGTAAGTGATACGCTTTCCTTAATTTCCCTATGTAACCCCTAAACTTAGCTTTTCTAATTTCACATTCTTGCAAAGGTAGGATAAACCTATTCTAGGTGTCAAGGGTTAGGGAGTAGGCTTCAAATGAAGGCGAATGGTGGTCTAGATGTTCCATTCTTTCTAAAAAGGCTCAAAAAGGGATCAAGCGACAATTCATATATACACAGTGACGAGAAAGTCGAAGGCTCACAAGATGGTTGACAAAGATATACAAGCCATAAATATCAAGTAATCTATTGATATGTTATTGACAAGCGAGCAACCATGTTCTAAGAACCCCAAGAATGTCAAAGTAAACCCATAAAGAACACCTAAAAAGGGTGTTAGTAATTTATGTTAAATATTATTTTAATTTAGGTTAGAAATTGTAGTTCTAAAGAGATTTAGTGGGATGGACGGAGTATCTTTTTTTATGGGGGCAGTTGCGTCATATAATAACATCTACCTCCACCAAATAATTCATGTTAACCGACACAAAACCTTGTAGGGACAAAAACTTTATTTTATTTTTCATTTTTTTATTATTTAATATAAAGTCTGAAAATTTTAATTCTTTTATATATATTGTTACAAAAAATATTTTTAGTTTTTTAGAGAGAGAGAGGAGAAATGTTTGAACAGGAGAAAAGAAGTGAAAGAAAATAAGTAGAGGGGTAGGGGGAAGGGACGAGAGGGGTATGGGAAGAGAGGGGTAAGGAGAAAAGAGGTGAAAGAAAAGAAGTTGAGGGGTAGAGGGAAGGGATGAGAGGGGTAGGGGAAGAGAGTTGTCCGGAGAAAAGAAGAAAAGAAGTAGGGGGGAAGGGATGTCAGCCTTTTTTTATTTTTCAAATCTAAAATTATCACTTACTTCCTCCGTCCCATCTCAAATCAGATCAACTTTATTGGCATTGTGATTAAGAAAAAATGATGTAAGAGAGAAGTGTTGTAAGTGTGAAAATTAAAGTATGAGAGAGAATAAGTAGGAGGAATATTAATTTAATTGGTGTTGTGAGTATAAAAGTAAAGTATGAGAGAGAATGAGTGAAAATAATAGTGAAGATTATTTGCCATTTTGGATAGTCCGGTTTGAGGTGAGACGGACCAAAAGGGAAATAAGTCTTATTTAAACTGGGACGGAGGGAGTTTTGACAAATAACAGGTACATCTTAATTTGATTTTAGACAAAATTATCTTAATTATAATTTTTTAATGTTAATATGACCCTTCCACTCAATTAATCAAACACATAATTTCTTTGTTCTCTATTATTATAATTATCTCTGTTCCAGAATGATAGTCAATTTTTTTTTTTTTTATTTTGTTGAACTTTAACTAGTAATTTATGTTAAATGTTATTTTATTCTTAGAAATTTAAATTTCATAGTAATTTATGTTAAATATTATTTTAATTTAGGTTAGAAATTGTAGTTTATCTTAATTATAATTTTTTAATGTTAATATGACCCTTCCTCTCAATTAATCAAACACCTAATTTCTTAGAGCAAAAAACCAAAATATTACTTTTTAAATAATTATTTACCAAAATAACATCAAAAAAAAAATTATATACCAAAATAACACTTTTTTTGAAAACCGGCACTCCAGTTTCCGGATTTAAACAAAATTCGGAACCTCTAATTTCGGTTTTAAAAATCTTTTTTTTTTGGTAAATCCGGAACCTCAATTTCCGGTTTTAAAAATCATTTTTTTTATTAAATCCGGCAATACAAGTTCCGGTTTTAAAAAATAATTTATTTTTTTTGGGCTAGGTCGAATATTGTCAGAGAGAATTGATTTTTTTTTTTAATTTGTGTAATCCGGAAGTTGCACTTCCGGTTTTAATATTGTAAAATCCGGCTAGTGCCGGTTTTTAAAAAAAAAAAATTTGGTCAGAGAGAGAGTGAAATTAAATTTTTCTTTTTTAAATGTGTAATCCGGCATTAGAGATGCCATTTTTAAAAGTAATTTTTTGTTTTTTTGTTTACATTAATTGCTTTGACCGAAACACTGAAAAAAAAAACTGAAAAAGTTGAAAAAAGTAGCTTGTACCATTACTTACACAGAAGAAATAAAGAAAGAAAACAAAAGAAGAAGATAGAAAAAAGAGAGAGAGAGAATTCGTTGTGCCATTACTACACAGAAGAAATAAAGAGAGAAAACAAAAGAAGAAGATAGAAGAAAGAGAGAGAGAGAATTCGTTGTGTTAGAGAGAAAGAAAGAGAGAAAGAAAGAAAGAAAGAAAAAGGCAGTGAAGAAAGAAAGAAAGAGAAGAAGGAGGAGGAGGAAAAAGAAGAAGAAGAAGAGAAGATTAAGAAAAATTTGTAAGGTTAGTTTTTTTTTTTTGGTTTAATTGGTTGTTAAATCTATTATTATTTGTTTGATTAATTATGGCTTTTAAAAGAGTTATTTAAATAATTATAATGCAATTTTAACAAAATTGTTAAAATTAATTTGATAAACTTGTTGTAATGTATACTCCCTCCGTCCCGCAAAACTTTACCCATTTACTGTTGAGAACGGAAAATAAGGAATAATGTTATTAAAGTAGGTGTTGTGAGTGGGAGGAGAGAGAATTAGTGGAGAGAATAGTAAATTTGAAAAGTGTTGTGAGTATGATAAGTGGGTCCCATGAATAAAGAAGTATTAAAAAATTTCCTTTTTAGGAAAGTGGGACGCCCAAAATAGTAAAAGGGGTAATATTTTGTGGGACGGAGGGAGTATTTAATTATTGATTTTTACGTTTTGATTTTTAAAATTAAATTATATATAGTGCTTGTTAACTTAGGATTTTGACACATTTTTTTTAATTTTTTAGGAAAAAATATGAATGGAGTTCCACTTGTTTTCATGTGCTATTGGGGAGGAAATGATGAAAATCCGTTTGAAGTTGAGAATTTTGAAAAGGCTCCAAAATGTGCACTTATGGCTAAAACTCGATGGAGTTATAGGAAGTTGATTAAGAAGTTATGTAAGAAAATTGGGGTAGATTGAGCCAATATTTAATTCGAAGTTACTTGTAGATATCCTCATCTTGTCGCCCATGGGGTTTCAAACTACATTCCATTTGTAATCGAGAATGATATGGGTATGAAACTCATGTTTGATGTTTCTGCTCAGTTTGGGGGGTTGAGTTGCTTACAATTGTATGTTAAGATGAATTCAGTTGATAATGTGAATGTTGAGGAGCCATTCCAAAATGAGTATGTTAATGACATGGATACCTTACAGATGGATTCTTTAAGCTACTACAATGAGAGGGGCGCTGGAACAAGTACAGGAACACATGTTGAAGAGGGAGAGGGAGAGGGAGAGGGACAGGGACAGGGACAGGGACAGGAGGAGGAGGAAGAGGAAGAGGGAGAGGAAGAGGAGGGAGAGGAGGAGGGGGAGGAAGAGAGAGATGGGGAATGGTATGATGATTCAGATAATGATCCAAATTATGAAGAAAATATTGGGGCCCTTATAAATTATGATCGTGATGATGGATACGATGATTGTAGTAGTGCTACCGATGTTAGCGAGAATGAGGGTGATGATGGGGTGAGGGAAGATTTGGGGGTACATTTTGTTGGTTACGAACAGCCGCAAGATAACGTGTATGAGAGAGCAACCTATCAATTTTATGGTGATATTGGGGAAGGATCAGAAATTTATGATAATAACGAATGTAACTTTGAGGCTTGGAATGGAGAATTTGATGATATTGCCAAAGGTATGCGCTTTTCTCAGAAGTTTGAGGTGCAACATAAAATGAAAATATTTCATATTAAGAAAAATTTGCGCTTCAAGGTTAAAAGAAGCACAACCCGAAAGTGGACGATTGAATGTTTGGTGAAAGATTTTTCATGCAATTTTTATGTGAATGTGAGTTTGAAGAAGAGTGGTTATTGGGAAATAACCAAGTACACGGGTCCTCATTCTTGCTTGGGTACAGAAATTGCCGAAGATCATCAAAACTTAGATGCTAAGTTCATAGGACGAGAAGTTTTGGAACTTGTTAAGGCTGATCCCGAGGTGAAGATTTCAGTTGTGAAGGCAACAATAAAAACTAATCATGGGAAGGATGTTTCATATAGAAAAGCATGGTGTGGTAAACAAAAAGCCATTGCAGAGGCATATGGAGACTGGGAAGGATCATACATAAGGTTGCCACGTTTGTTAGCAGCTATCCAAAGCAGCTATCCAAAAGTGGAACCCTGGAACAATTGTGGAGTATTCTGATCCTCCTCCTCCTGGTGCTTTAGGTATGTTTGATCGTGTATTTTGGGCATTTGGCACTTGTTTAGAAGCGTTCTCTTATTGTCGTCCTGTTATTTCTGTTGATGGCACATTCATGCATGGAAGATATAAAGGGGTTATACTTATTGCCATGGGTGTTGATGCGAATGATTGTATACTTCCTCTCGCATTTGCTATTGTTGAAAAGGAGGACTACCGCAATTGGTGTTGGTTTCTACATCTTCTTTGCAAACATGTTATTAAGGGTCATAGTATTTGCTTGATATCTGATCGATATGGTGGCATCCTTCAAACAGTTGGAGACAACAGTTCCTGGCCTCGAAATGTTGTTCACAGATAGTGCATGTTGTATTTGCGAGCTAATTTTCTTAAAGCTCACAAGGGTGTTGGATTAAAAGATCTTTTCTGGAGAGCTGCTAGCACCACCCAAGACAAAAAGTTGAAATGTTATTTGAGGCAGATTCGTATAATCAACCCTGAGGCGGTTAAATGGTTTGACTACTTGGATGCTCATAAGTGGACAATGGCTCATGATAGTGGATATAGGTACGGCATTAGGACTACCAATTTGTCTGAAGTTTTTAATGGTGTAATGAAAGGAGCTCGGGGGATGCCTATTTCAGCAATTGTTGAGACCTCCTTCTACAGGTGTGTGTCATACTTTCAAGATAGACTCAGTAAAGCAATCCGGGCTTTAGGGGGAGATCCTAGTATCCCACAGGTAAATGCCACCTTAAAATTCAGTCAGAGGGTCGATAATAGATACCGGTATAACTTGAGAAAGGCTGGGTTTCATCAAGTTAGAAGGTTTAACGACACGCCAGCGGGTGTTTATCAAGTGACAACTAGTGTACGAGGTGACAAAGGTGGACACATTCAAGTTGTGGAATTGGGTGCTGGAAAATGCACTTGTGGCAAATGGACCCAATATCATTACCCTTGTTCGCATGTTCTTGCGTGTATCAAAACGCAAAACGTTGATGGTTTGAAATATATTGATTATTTTTACAACCTTGACTCGTACTACAAGACGTGGAGCTGTTCTTTTCATCCAATCCATGATGAGGCCTATTGGAATGTGGATCACATTGTCCCAAGTTTTTATCCTAACCCGAACCACCGCCGTGATAAGCAAGGAAGACCCAAGTCAAGGAGATTGAAAAACTCTATGGATTGGCAAGTTTCTAAGAAGAATAATCGTTGTGGGATTTGCAAGGTAGAAGGTCACACTCGAAGGAGGTGTCCAACTCTTAGGGAGCAGAATTGATTGTGATTTGCATTTTTAGTTCTTCAGTTTACTACTTTGAACAATTAAATATCGTTATTTTATTTGAAGTTGTAATATATTCAAGTATGAATGTTGTTATGTTATTTACCAAGGAGTGAATGTTGTGTTATTTACCAAACTTTATGCCATAATGCCATGCAACCATTTTCCGAACAATATTTAAACCCCTCCATAGAATAGAAAATACAAGTTCCATACCCCTTCCAACATAACATTTATATTTAGGACTTTAAAAAACTTAAATAACATTAAAATAAATAGTTCAAATTAGTGATCACATAGGATAGAAAATACAAGTTCAACAACTATATATTACATTAATCAAACAAAATATTAAGTAACGACTTCCAGGTGACATGAAAAACCCCTTCATGGAAAATCAGATGGGATGAAATCCTTATGGAATACCTGCAACACAAATAAACTAATGTCATTTGTTGAACAATCACTCACTCACAGTCTGTACCTAACAATTTTACCTTGAATACATTGGGGAGTGTGATGTTGAGATAATGTGCTTTACGTGAGGGGGAGAAAACAACAACCTAAAAATTACAAAACAACATGATTAGATGGCAATATTAATACTAGGTTCGAAATGTTGCATTTTTAATACATCATACCTGATGAAGTATCAGAACAGAACCAACTGCTATGTCACTTCCGAACTCACTCTCAGTGAACACCTTATGATGAATTGAAGCACCTATTATATCCGTAGGATCCTATCAAGTATACCTTAATTAGTAAGACAAGACACATGCTAATCAGGCTAGAGAACATAAAAAACTCATATTCAAACCTTCAAAGTCACCATAGCGTCACCAAATTCATTTCGTGTAATGGTCTTGACAACAGCAACGACAACATTAATACTATCAAATCCATTGATACATCCACCCTTGACAGTATTCAAAGGGGTAGCTGGAATCATACCATCGCCATTGAGCAGTTCAAGTGCGGAGAGCCAAGGACTGCGTTCGAAATCTTTATCCTCCTTGGGATCTTCAATTGCTCTCCTGACATACTCTTGGGTCGGAATCAGAGGTTCTTGAGAGGAAACACTCTGACGATCGAGGTTTCTCTGGCGCATAGCCAACTGCACGTCACCAGTGGGACCAGGAATTAGACGCTCTGAAGAGGGTTGAGACTGATTTATTTGAGAGAGGTGAGAGGGTTGAGGGGTAGATATTTGGCCGGAGGAATGAGGACGTCGATTGGAATGGCGGGGGAGACTAGGATCCATTTTTGGGTTTTGTATGAAGCTATGAATGAGGTTATAATGTAACTGGTCGTTTCTTTTAAAAGGGAAATTAAGATAAATCCGGCATTGGCAGTGCCGAATTTGTCAGTTAAGATAAAATCGACATTGGCAGTGCTGGATTTGTCAGTTAAGATAAAACCGGCATTGGCAGTGCCGGATTTGAATGTATATATATGAACAAGTTCGTGTAAAGTAATTAGCCTAAAGTAACCAAGTGGGTTTTTGTCATTTATTGAATTCAAAATTTAACAACGAGGATCACGAATTGTTTTCACAATACATAACTCTTAACTACTAACTAAAGGTTTTCACAATAGCCTTACACTTTCAGAAAAGATAAAGTAACAATAAAAGAAATAGTATGAATTAAGATACAAGAAATCATATAATAATCAATCCAAACATTTAGTGACCACATCCCGGTCACATAGGAAATCCGTCACTGCCAGTCAGATGGGGTGAAAGGATTACGAGGATTGCGATTCCTTGACCCTCTTCGAAGCAAGCGATCTAATAAGCTTGGACGTTGCCTAGATGAAGATGGCCGATGAGGGTCTATGGATGGTTCATCAGGAAATGTGGTAGGAGACAAACTAAAACTAGGCATAAAACTAGGATCTTGTGAAAATTGTGAAAACCCAAGTACCTGAGATGGAGTCCGAGTATAATCTGTTTGAGTGATACCGCTCTGGCCTTCTGGTCCAGTCGAATGTACCTGATTAAGCATCCCCGTAAATGACCCAAATTGACCTGCGTCTAATATGTCCATATCTCTTCTCCTCTCCGCATTCTCCCTAACTCCCTCTTCATCATCCTCAACACCCTCATCCTCGTCATCCTCCACCTCCTCTTCATCCTCCGCCTCCTCCTCATCCTCTGCCTCCTCCTCATATTGCAACCCCATCTCTTGCTCCTGATGCACGTATCGGGCATGTCCACGAACCTGATTTTGCCTCTATGGCACCCCTCGAACACGATCTACCGGTGATGGGGGAGCTTGCTGTGCATCCAAACGTTGCTGCTGCCTAATAGCTGCCAACGATTGTTGGATAATACTACGGTCTAGAAGTTTCTCTTCTGAGACCATACTACATCGCTCCATTTCGTTGGATATGGCGGTCTGGTTGGATATGTACAGGCGTTGAAGGTTTTGAATCTGTTAAACAAAATTAAGGAAAATAATTATTACAAATATAATGGTTAAAAAAATGGTAAAATCATTATATTGAGTATAAAGATTACCAAACCCTCAAAACAAGTAGCATGTCCTCTGTACCCCTGATCCTCTACAGTGGACGGATTCTGTATCAACTTCCGAGTAAAAGATCTGTACCATATCTTATATATGTGGGTATAGTCCACCTCCTCCACACCATAGTTTCCATCAATAACCATATCATCTCGTCTGTCCCACAGATCTATGTAATCCCGATGTAAGATCATCAAGTATGCCTTTGATCGACCTCGACGGTCAATCTGATGCAGTTCTTCATTAGTGTCACAATTGGGAGGGATCCGTTGCAACATCCCGAACTGCCTCATAACACGATCTGGAAGGTGCCACTCAATCCTATCAAAGAAGATAAGGGGCGTCTTCGCCCTCTATATATTCTGGCCCTGATAGCAATAATATGGACCTCTGACACCTGAATATGACTACCAAATAACCTGATCCTCGGTCAAAAGCGAAAGCTGATCTCGGTAGCCACGATGGTTGTGGGCGGTAATAGTTGAACATGAAAGGGGACCCTTCCACCTACATACAGAGCAATTGACATAAAAATAGTGACTAAAAATGAATAAATAATAAACAGATCATAAGAAAAATGAAGTAATATAAGTATACCTGCAACCATATGGCAACGATCCATCCTGCTGAAGTATGTCTACTTGACACCTAATAGGGTGTGTACACAATAACCTCTCCCATGCCCAAAGCTATATATAAAAAAAAAGTCATGTAAGAAAGATGTTTAGTCTACTAGTATCATGCAATCAAATATAATTTACACACCTGGACAATAGTTAAGAAACCAGCGCAAGTTTTTGAACTGGGTTTCGTTGCTACACACAACCCCATGTATAGAAAGGACAATACTGCACTACCCCAACTATAATCTCCAATCTTCTGAACGTCCCTCAGCAGTGGCAGGTATATTAGCTTCAATTTGTTGTCACTAGAATCTGCCATGAGACTAGCCCCCAAGCATAGAAAAATATATGCTCGGGTGTACCGATCAATCATCCACCGCTCCGCCCTTGGGGGAAGCTCACTAAAGTACGGAAAGGCTTGTAGAACTCTTGTAACATTCAATGAACAAACTTTCAGTTCACTCTCAGATAGTGTAATTCCAAGTAACTCTTCACATAACTCAATCCATTCCCCCTTTTTCTTAGAAGTTTCTCGACTAATCACAGCATCTCCATCTATAGGAAGGCCACACAGCATACCAATATCCTCCAATGTGATAGTCATCTCTCCTACGGGTAAATGAAAGGTGTGGGTCTCCGGATGCCATCTCTCAACTAAAGCCTCTATTAAATGCCAATCTATTGTGAAATGACCCAAATTATACACCCCGTAAAATCCAGCTTGTTTGAGACTTTCAACTATCCTCCAATCCAATATATTGGGTAGCCCTGTTGAACCCCTAATTCTAAGTTTTTCAACTGGTTGTCCAGCCCAAATATAATTTGATCGATGGTTAGCCTGTGAAGTCAATACAAAATCATTTATCGGCCCTGGATCAACAAAAGATTGCACTGCAAATTGATCCATCTGAAACACACAAATATCATAGTCAAATCATACTAATTTAACAAAAAAATAATATAAATTTATTGAATACATATGCAGCATTGAGATTGTGCATAATTTATTTGACATTTATCACGTTAGCATGCATTTATTATATTCCCTATTGTGCTTAAGAAAGCCAATTTTATTTGTATTTAATTGTCAGTTCAATTAAATGTTGATAATTTCTTTCATTAAGATTAGATTGTATTCATAATGAGCAGAAACATAAATAATTGATATAATACTTACTTAGTATTAATTTTTGATAGACCTCCTCTACCGAAGTTCTTCTTCTTACTCTTTCTTTCCTAAGGCTTCTTCTTCTCTTTCTTTCGGGCTTCTTCTTCTCTTTCCTTTCTTCCTGCAATTCTTTTCTTTTCTTCCTACAATTTTCTTTCCAATGCATCACGTTATAAAGAAACTTAAAAAGAATACTGGCAAAAAAATTTTAAACCAAACAAACACCCGTGACACACACAAAGCAAAAAACAAAAAAACTTTTTCAAACCAAACAAACTCCCGTGACCAAAAATAAAAAATAAAAAAAAATATTAAACATAAAACAGGCATTAGAAATGCCGGATACAACAAAAAAAAATTATTATAAAACAGGCACACAAACTTCCGGATTACACAAATAAAAAAAAATAAATTACTTCTCTGACCATTATTGCCGGATTTACCAAAAAAAAAAAATCATTTTTAAAAACCGGAACTTGTATTGCCGGATTTAACCAAAAAAAATAAATTGATTTTTAAAACCGGAAATAGAGGTTCCGGATTTAACCAAAAAAAAAAAGATTTTTAAAACCGGAATTAGAGGTTCCGGATTTTCTTTAAAACCGGAATATGGAATGCCGGTTTTCAAAAAAAGTGTTATTTTGGTATATAAGTTTTTTTGATGTTATTTTGGTAAATAATTATTTAAAAAGTAATATTTTGGTTTTTTGCTCCGTCGCTTGGGGTCTGCTCCAGAGTTTTAAATGAAAAGAAAGGAAAGGAAGTGGATGTTGGACTTTTGGTATGGCTTCTCAAGAACTTAACAGGAAAACTGACGGAGAATTTAACGGAGATTGAAAAAACTAGGAGATAAGTCGAGTCTTGTATTGAATACAATCTCCGTAAGAGTTATTTGTCCCGTACAGGTGCTTACGGTTGAATAACAAAACTCTCGTAAGATAAAACAACTTTACAATTAGTTATAAGGAGCACTCCAATATAACTAATCTAACGAACAAGTGATTGTTTAGAACTTTGGACTTGAAGAAAGAATGCAACAAGATGCCAATGATTTTATTTGGTTACACTAACTCAAGAAGGGTAGGAAAAGCTAGAAAATCAGTATGTATGAATTGAAATTCGGAGGGAAACTATTTAAAGAAAGTTAAAAGGTTCATGACTTTTCACACCAAAAGGTGCCAAAACTGTTCAGAATCAGCGTGCGAGCGCGGCCGCCCTGGCCTTTAGCGCGACCGCGCTGGCATGTCGAGACAAGGCCAAAATTTCACTGTCATTTAGCGCGGCCACTCTAGGCTGGAGCGCGACCGCGCTTAAGCCCAGAAAAGTGCCTGTTGGAACAGTTGCGTTTGATCAATCAGTCCAAACACATTTTGGCTAATCCAAATCAACTTTAACCCTTTATTTAACTTTCTTTAAGTTACAAAAAGCCTTTGTCATTAATTCTCATTCACCCTAAATGGTTTTGAGACATTAAATGAGTTTAATAATCTACAACAAATGTAGAATACATTTTGTAACAAGTCTCGTTAATGAATAACGAACTCCGTTAGAATCTTAGGTCCACGTTAAGTTAAACTTAACTTTCCGTTACCCATTTCCAACAATCCCCCATATGAATGACAATTAATGCATGAATGCAATTTCGTCCAAAGTTCCGGCGATCTATTATTACATCGGGATAGATAGCTTGTGGCCTTGAATCCTCCCTAGTGAAATATTATCGGATATACTAGCCATTTGGTTGCGAGTCGCTTTGAACCAGTGACTGTCGGATGTATACCAAGACAATAATACTCACATAATAACAGCTCTAACCATTGTTGTTCTCACGTTTTGTCCATTTCGGCCCTGGACCGTATCTCATTCATAAGCGTTAATTTAGAGGAGGCCAAATTACCTCTCGCTTATATAGGTGATTCTCACTATAAGGAGTATCATGCACTACTCCACCCGTAGGTATAGAAATCATTAAAAGTTTTCTCAACTTATCCTTACCACTGCTGCATGTGCTTGTACTTGGATGTTCTGGGAATGAGTATTCAACATCTCCAGGTTAATAAACCGAGTTGTTGTTTCCAAGTAACTCTACTAGAACTTATAACTCGGTTGTCTCATTGAACCAAGGGCCTGGGATCTCCATTTCTCAAGGTTGAGTGTCCGCTATAAGTCCTTTTGTTGTGGGTTTTAAACCCATTCCCCTTAACAGTTTATACAGTTGATCTCAATTTATACCGTTGGTAAACGGATCCGCTAAGTTATCACATGATTTTACATAATCAATAGTGATAACGCCATTCTTGATCAACTGCCTAATGGTATTGTGTCTACGACGAATATGTCTAGACTTACCATTGTACATGCTATTCTGTGCCCTTCCAATTGCTGATTGACTATCACAATGTATTAGTACAGCAGGCACAGGTTTGCTCCAACAAGGAATATCCTCCAGGAAGTTCTTAAGCCATTCTGCTTCTTCCCCAGCTTTATCTAAAGCGATAAACTCAGACTCTATCGTGGATCTGGCTATACATGTCTGTTTGGAGGATTTCCATGACACTGCTCCTCCACCTATTATGAATACATAACCACTCGTGGATTTAGAGTCTTTCGTGTCCGATATCCAATTGGCATCACAGTATCCTTCTAATACTGCTGGATATTTCTTGTAAAGTATCCCATGGTTTAATGTATACTTTAAATATCTTAGTACTCTCATTAGTGCTTTCCAATGATCAGTACTAGGATTACTTGTGAACCTACTTAGTTTGCTCACTGAATATGCAATGTCTGGACGTGTACAATTCGTTAAGTACATCAGACTACCAATTATTCTTGCATATTCCAGTTGAGAAACTGGTTCCCCTTTGTTCTTGGCTAAATGTAGACCCAAGTCTACCGGTGTCTTAGCAGGAGGGTCATCAAAGACATTGAATTTCCGAAGAACATTCTCTAGGTAATGGGATTGTGAAAGAACTAATTCTTCAGATGTTCTAGAGATCTTTATCCCTAATATTACATCAGCTAATCCCATGTCTTTCATGTCAAAGTTCTTCTTTAACATGCCTTTGGTATTCATGATCAATTCATGACTACTTCCCATTATGATCATATCGTCTACATAAAGACAAACGATAACGAATGATTCGGATGTTCCTTTAATGTAGACACATTTGTCACATTAGTTAATCTTGAATCCATTTGATAACATGGTTCTATCGAACTTCTCATGCCATTGTTTAGGTACTTGTTTTAGTCCATACAAGGACTTTACGAGTTTACACACCTTTCTTTACCGGGAACTGCGAACCCTTCGGGTTGTTCCATGTAATTTTCTTCATCAAGTTTTCCATTTAGGAAAGCAGTCTTCACATCCATTTGGTGTATCTCAAGATTATGTACTGCTGCAATAGCTATGAGAACACGAATAGATGTGATCCTTGTGACAGGGGAGTATGTATCGAAGAAATCATATCCCTCTTTCTGTCTAAAGCCTTTGGCAACTAGCCTAGCTTTGTACTTATCGATTGATCCATCCGCCTTATACTTTCTTTTAAGGATCCATTTGCAACCTAATGGTTTGCAACCTGGAGGGAGATCAACTAATTCCCAAGTATTGTTGAGCATTATGGATTCTATTTCACTGTTAATAGCCTCTTTCCAGAACGAACTATCTTGACCGGATAAAGCTTCTTTAACAGTGGCTGGTTCGTTTTCTAACATGTAAGATATAAAATCAGGACCAAAAGACTTTTCCACTCTTGCCCATTTCCTACGTCTCGGTTCTTCATCTTCTATTTGAGAAGGACTGGTTGTAGACTCATATGTTCTCTTATTAGAACTTATATCTTTCCTGTCCTTAGCCGGAAAGATATTTTCAAAGAATACCGCATTCCTTGACTCTATAGTAGTTCCTACATGCATATCAGGAATGTCCGATTTGTGCACTATAAAATGATAGGCACTACTATTATTGGCATATCCAATAAAAACACAGTCAATGGTCTTTGGACCAATCTTGACTTGTTTCGGCTTAGGTACTTCAACCTTGGCCAAACACCCCCACACTTTAAGGTATTTATAATACGGCCTACGATTATGCCATAATTCATAGGGTGTTTTATCAATACCTTTCTTGGGTATTTTGTTAAGAACATAATTAGAAGTGAGTATGGCTTCCCCCCACAAGTTGTCGGGTAAGCCTGAACTTATTAAAAGCGCGTTCATCATCTCCTTGAGAGTACGGTTTTTGCGTTCAGCAACTCTGTTAGATTGAGGGGTATATGGAGCCGTTGTTTGATGAATTATGACGGATTCCCAACATAGTCCTTCAAACGGTGCTTCATATTCTCCACCTCTATCGCTTCTAATTTTCTTAATCTTCAAGTTAAATTGATTTTCAACTTCTTTCTTATAAGTCTCAAAAGCCCCCAAGGCCCATCTTTACTTCTTAAGAGATAAACATAGCAGTACTTTGTGCAATCATCTATAAATGTAATGAAGTACTTTTTACCTCCTCGAGTTTGCACAAGTTTTAAATCACATATATCGGTGTGAATTAATTCAAGAGGAGATGTGTTTCTTTCTATTGCATTAAATGGCGATTTCGTCATTTTTGCCTCAACGCAAACTTCGCACCTATTAGTCGAGTCGGATTTAGTCATATGGATTAAATATTGTTTCGCTAATTTCTTAATGGTGTCGAGGTTTACATGTCCTAATCTATCATGCCATAAATTAGAACTTTCTGACAAGTAAACATAAGAAACAACACTTTTATTCTTCGCACTATGGCGGACAATATTCATTACATTCATCTTGAAAAGGCCCTCCTCGAGGTAGCCCTTTCCAAGGAACAAACCATTCTTAGTTATTACAAATTTGTTAGATTCAAATACAAGTCTAAATCCGGCCTTACTAAGGAAAGCGCCGGAAACTAAATTTTTACGGATGTCTGGAACATGCAGCACATCCAACAAGGTTACTTCTTTTCCGGAAGTCATCTTCAATATCACGTTTCCAATGCCTTGAACATCGGAGGTCGCTGAATTTCCCATGTAGAGCTTCCTTCCGGAGATGGGAGTATAGGAGGAGAAACTTTCCTTATTAGCACAAATGTGGCGGGTAGCACCGGTACCTATCCACCAAGCTTTTGGATTATCATCCAAGTTTGCAACATTAGCCTCGAAGACCACTGCTGCAAAATCTAGGTCCATGTGGTCAACATTGTTCGCCTCTTTCTTCGGGAGACGACAATCCTTTGCTAAGTGGCCCGGTTTGCCACAATTATAGAAAGTACCCTTGAACTTCTTAGAGCCCTTATTCTTTCCTTTCTTAGCATTCCCGGCATTTCCGGAATGCTTTCTCTTTGTGCCACTTGTGCTAGCCTCGGCGAGATTGACCTTAGCCTCCATCTTGCCCTTAGCATCCTTGGCCTCGTTGTTTCTATTGTTCTCTTCAATTTGAAGACGAACAACAATGTATTCCAAGGACATCTCCTTGCGTTTATGCTTGAGATAGTTCTTGATGTCCTTCCATAAAGGCGGTAACTTTTCAATGATTGAGGCCACCTTGAATGGATCATTCATGATCATCCCCTCGGCATCAAGCCCATGTAGAATGAGTTGGAACTCATCCACTTGAGTTGTTACCGATTTGGAATCGACCATCATGAAGTCAAGATACTTACCGACGACAAATTTCTTTGACCCGGCGTCTTCGATCTTGTACTTCCTTTCCAAGGTGTCCCATAATGACTTGGCTATCTCGACATTACTATACACATTGTAGAGTGCATCGTCGAGTCCGTTTAGGATGTAATTCTTGCACAAAAAATTACCATGAGCCCAAGCCTCCTTGGCCATAAGTCTTTGAGGGTCGGGATCACCATTTGCCACCGTCGGAGGATCTTCCTTTAAGAAGCGGTGCAAGCTTAGGGTGGTCAAGTAGAATAGCATCTTCTGTTGCCATCTCTTGAAATCCACACCAGTGAACTTCGGGGGTTTCTCACCATGACCCGGGTGATGCGGTGTATGAGCGGGTGCAACATTGTTGAACGTTGCGTCACCTTGAGAAGGAGGCGTTACATTGCCTTGACTTGATGCGGTGGTGTCTTTCTCAGTTGCCATGGTATGAGAGTCTTAAGAAGCGTCAAATAACTCTTACGATTGTTGGACTTTTGGTATGGCTTCTCAAGAACTTAACAGGAAAACTGACGGAGAATTTAATGGAGATTGGAAAAACTAGGAGACAAGTCGAGTCTTGTATTGAATACAATCTCCATAAGAGTTATTTGTCCCGCACAGGTGCTTACGGTTGAATAACAAAACTCTCGTAAGATAAAACGACTTTACAATTAGTTATAAGGAGCACTCCAATATAACTAATCTAATGAACAAGTGATTGTTTAGAACTTTGGACTTGAAGAAAGAATGCAACAAGATGCCAATGATTTTATTTGGTTACACTAACTCAAGAAGGGTAGGAAAGGCTAGAAAATCAGTATGTATGAATTGAAATTCGGAGGGAAACTATTTAAAGAAAGTTAAAAGGTTCATGACTTTTTACACCAAAAGGTGCCAAAACTGTTCAGAATCAGCGTGCGAGCGCGGCCGCCCTGGCCTTTAGCGCGACCGCGCTGGCATGTCGAGACAAGGCCAAAATTTCACTGTCATTTAGCGCGGCCGCTCTAGGCTGGAGCGCGACCGCGCTTAAGCCCAGAAAAGTGCCTGTTGGAACAGTTGCGTTTGATCAATCAGTCCAAACACATTTTGGCTAATCCAAATCAACTTTAACCCTTTATTTAACTTTCGTTAAGTTACTAAAAGCCTTTGTCATTAATTCTCATTCACCCTAAATGATTTTGAGATATTAAATGAGTTTAATAATCTACAACAAATGTAGAATACATTTTGTAACAAGTCTCGTTAACGAATAACGAACTCCGTTAGAATCTTAGGTCCACGTTAAGTTAAACTTAACTTTCCGTTACCCATTTCCAACAGTGGAGGGATGAGAAGGGAAAAGAAGAGTTTTAAAATAAATTTTATTTTTGATCCTTTTAATTTAAGAAATTTCATATAACCCCTTTATAAGGAAAATTAATTTAAATTTGGCATAATCTGTTAGGGTTTAACGAGTTTTTCAACAAATTCTGTTAAAAATCCCTTAACTGACGAAAATTTAGCAAAAAACCAAAATATTACTTTTTAAATAATTATTTACCAAAATAACATCAAAAAAAACTTATATACCAAAATAACACTTTTTTTGAAAACCGGCATTCCATATTCCGGTTTTAAAGAAAATCCGGAACCTCTAATTCCGGTTTTAAAAATCTTTTTTTTTGGTTAAATCCGGAACCTCTATTTCCGATTTTAAAAATCAATTTTTTTTGGTTAAATCCGGCAATACAAGTTCCGGTTTTTAAAAATGATTTTTTTTTTGGTAAATCCGGCAATAATGGTCAGAGAAGTAATTAATTTTTTTTTTATTTGTGTAATCCGGAAGTTTGTGTGCCGGTTTTATAATAATTTTTTTTGTTGTATCCGGCATTTCTAATGCCGGTTTTATGTTTAATATATTTTTTTTGGTCACGGGAGTTTGTTTGGTTTGAAAAAGTTTTTTTTTTTTGTTTTGTGTGTGTCACGGGTGTTTGTTTGATTCAAAATTTGTTTGCCAGTATTCTTTTTAAGTTTCTTTATAACGTGATGCATTGGAAAGAAAATTGAAGGAAGAAAAGAAAAGAATTGCAGGAAGAAAGGAAAGAGAAGAAGAAGCCCGAAAGAAAGAGAAGAAGAAGCCTTAGGAAAGAAAGAGTAAGAAGAAGAACTTCGATAGAGGAGGTCTATCAAAAATTAATACTAAATAAGTATTATATCAATTATTTATGTTTCTGCTCATTATGAATACAATCTAATTTTAATGAAAGAAATTATCAACATTTAATTGAACTGACAATTAAATACAAATAAAATTGGCTTTCTTAAGCACAATAGGGAATATAATAAATGCATGCTAACGTGATAAATGTCAAACAAATTATGCACAATCTCAATGCTGCATATGTATTCAATAAATTTATATTATTTTTTGTTAAATTAATATGATTTGACTATGATATTTGTGTGTTTCAGATGGATCAATTTGCAGTGCAATCTTTTGTTGATCCAGGGCCGATAAATGATTCTGTATTGACTTCACAGGCTAACCATCGGTCAAATTATATTTGGGCTGGACAACCAGTTGAAAATCTTAGAATTAGGGGTTCAACAGGGCTGCCCAATATATTGGATTGGAGGATAGTTGAAAGTCTCAAACAAGCTGGATTTTACGGGGTGTATAATTTGGGTCATTTCACAATAGATTGGCATTTAATAGAGGCTTTAGTTGAGAGATGGCGTCCGGAGACCCACACCTTTCATTTACCCGTAGGAGAGATGACTATCACATTGGAGGATAATGGTATGCTGTGTGGCCTTCCTATAGATGGAGATGCTGTGATTAGTCGAGAAACTTCTAAGAAAAAGGGGGAATGGATTGAGTTATGTGAAGAGTTACTTGGAATTACACCATCTGAAAGTGAACTGAAAGTTTGTTCATTGAATGTTACAAGAGTTCTACAAGCCTTTCCGTACTTTGGTGAGCTTCCCCCAAGGGCGGAGCGGTGGATGATTGATCGGTACACCCGAGCATATATTTTTCTATGCTTGGGGGCTAGTTTCATGGCAGATTCTAGTGACAACAAATTGAAGCTAATATACCTGCCACTACTGAGGGACGTTTTGAAGATTGGAGATTATAGTTGGGGTAGTGCAGTATTGTCCTTTCTATACATGGGGTTGTATGTAGCAACGAAACCCAGTTCAAAAACTTGCGCTGGTTTCTTAACTATTGTCCAGGTGTGTAAATTATATTTGATTGCATGATACTAGTAGACTAAACATCTTTCTTACATGACTTTTTTTTTATATATAGCTTTGGGCATGGGAGAGGTTGTTGTGTACACACCCTATTAGGCGTCAAGTAGACATACTTCAGCAGGATGGATCGTTGCCATATGGTTGCAGGTATACTTATATTGCTTCATTTTTCTTATGATCTGTTTATTATTTATTCATTTTTAGTCACTATTTTTATGTCAATTGCTCCGTATGTAGGTGGAAGGGTCCCCTTTCATGTTCAACTATTACCGCCCACAACCATCGTGGCTACCGAGATCAGCTTTCGCTTTTGACCGAGGATCAGGTTATTTGGCAGCCATATTCAGGTGTCAGAGGTCCATATTATTGCTATCAGGGTCAGAATATATGGAGGGCGAAGACGCCCCTTATCTTCTTTGATAGGATTGAGTGGCACCTTCCAGATCGTGTTATGAGGCAGTTCGGGATGTTGCAACGGATCCCTCCCAATTGTGACACTAATGAAGAACTGCATCGGATTGACCGTCGAGGTCGATCAAAGGCAAACTTGATGATCTTACATCGGGATTACATAGATCTGTGGGACAGACGAGATGATATGGTTATTGATGGAAACTATGGTGTGGAGGAGGTGGACTATACCCACATATATATGATATGGTACAGATCTTTTACTCGGACGTTGATACAGAATCCGTCCACTGTAGAGGATCAGGGGTACAGAGGACATGCTACTTGTTTTGAGGGTTTGGTAAGCTTTATACTCAATATAATGATTTTACCATTTTTTAACCATTATATTTGTAATAATTATTTTCCTTAATTTTGTTTAACAGATTCAAAACCTTCAACGCCTGTACATATCCAACCAGACCGCCATATCCAACGAAATGGAGCGATGCAGTATGGTCTCACAAGAGAAACTTCTAGACCGTAGTATTATCCAACAATCGTTGGCAGCTATTAGGCAGCAGCAACGATTGGATGCACATCAAGCTCCCCCATCACCGGTAGATCGTGTTCGAGGGGTGCCACAGAGGTAAAATCAGGTTCGTGGACATGCCCGACACGTGCATCAGGAGCAAGAGATGGGGTTGCAAGATGAGGAGGAGGCGGAGGATGAGGAGGAGGCGGAGGATGAAGAGGAGGCGGAGGATGACAAGGATGAGGGTGTTGAGGATGATGAAGAGGGAGTTAGGGAGAATGCGGAAAGGAGAAGAGATATGGACATGTTAGACGCATGTCAATCTGGGTCATTTATGGGGATGCTTAATCAGGTACATTCGACTGGACCAGAAGGCCAGAGCGGTATCACTCAAACAGATTATACTCGGACTCCATCTCAGGTACTTGGGTTTTCACAATTTTCACAAGATCCTAGTTTTACGCCTAGTTTTAGTTTGTCTCCTACCACATTTCCTGATGAACCATCCATAGACCCTCATCGGCCATCTTCATCTAGGCAACGTCCAAGCTTATTAGATCGCATGCTTCGAAGAGGGTCAAGGAATCACAATCCTCGTAATCCTTTCACCCCATCTGACTGGCAGTGACGGATTTCCTATGTGACCGGGATGTGGTCACTAAATGTTTGGATTGATTATTATATGATTTCTTGTATCTTAATTCATACTATTTCTTTTATTGTTACTTTATCTTTTCTTAAAGTGTAAGGCTATTGTGAAAACCTTTAGTTAGTAGTTAAGAGTTATGTATTGTGAAAACAATTCGTGATCCTCGTTGTGAAAACCCACTTGGTTACTTTAGGCTAATTACTTTACACTAACTTGTTCATATATATACATTCAAATTCAGCACTGCCAATGCCGGTTTTATCTTAACTGACAAATCCGGCACTGCCAATGCCGGTTTTATCTTAACTGACAAATCTAGCACTGCCAATGTCGGATTTATCTTAATTTCCCTTTTAAAATAAACGACCAGTTTCATTATAACCTCGCTCATAGCTTCATACAAAACCCCAAAAATGGATCCTAGTCTCCCCTGCCATTCCAATCGACGTCATCATTCCTCCGGCCAAACATCTGCCCCTCAACCCTCTCACCTCTCTCAAATAAATCAGTCTCAACCCTCTTCAGAGCATCTAATTCCTGGTCCCGCTGGTGACGTGCAGTTGGCTATGCGCCAGAGAAACCTCGATCGTCAGAGTGTTTCCTCTCAGGAACCTCTGATTCTGACCCAAGAGTATGTGAGGAGAGCGATTGAAGATCCCAATGAGGATAATGATTTCGAACGCAGTCATTGGCTCTTCGCACTTGAACTGCTCAATGGTGATGGTATGATTCCTGCTACCCCTTTGAATACTTTCAAGGGTGGATGTATCAATGGATTTGATAGGATTAATGTTGTCATTGCTGTTGTCAAGACCATTACACGAAATGAATTTGGTGACGCTATGGTGACTTTGAAGGTTTGAATATGAGTTTTTTATGTTCTCTAGCCTGATTAGTATGTGTCTTGTCTTACTAATTAAGGTATACTTGATAGGATCCTACGGATACAATAGGTGCTTCAATTCATCATAAGGTGTTCACTGAGAGTGAGTTCGGAAGTGACATAGCAGTTGGTTCTGTTCTGATACTTCATCAGGTATGATGTATTAAAAATGCAACATTTCGAACCTAGTATTAATATTGCCATCTAATCATGTTGTTTTGTAATTTTTAGGTTGTTGTTTTCTCCCCTCACGTAAAGCACATTATCTCAACATCACACTCCCCAATGTATTCAAGGTAAAATTGTTAGGTACAGACTGTGAGTGAGTGATTGTTCAACAAATGACATTAGTTTATTTGTGTTGCAGGTATTCCATAAGAATTTCATCCCATCTGATTTTCCATGAAGGGGTTTTTCCTGTCACCTGGAAGTCGTTACTTAACCCCCCAATTGTAAGCAACTCAACCCCCCAAACTGAGCAGAAACATCAAACATGAGTTTCATACCCATATCATTCTCGATTATAAATGGAATGTAGTATGAAACCCCATGGGCGACAAGATGAGGATATCTACAAGTAACTTCGAATTGAATATTGGCTCGATCTACCCCAATTTTCTTACATAACTTCTTAATCAACTTCCTATAACTCCATCGAGTTTTAGCCATAAGTGCACATTTTGGAGCCTTTTCAAAATTCTCAACTTCAAACGGTTTTTCATCATTTCCTCCCCAATAGCACATGAAAACAAGTGGAACTCCATTCATATTTTTTCCTAAAAAATTAAAAAAAAATGTGTCAAAATCCTAAGTTAACAAGCACTATATATAATTTAATTTTAAAAATCAAAACTTAAAAATCAATAATTAAATATACATTACAACAAGTTTATCAAATTAATTTTAACAATTTTGTTAAAATTGCATTATAATTATTTAAATAATTCTTTTAAAAGCCATAATTAATCAAACAGATAATAATAGATTTAACAATCAATTAAACAAACAAAAAAAAATAACTAACCTTGCAAATTTTTCTTAATCTTCGCTTCCTTCTTCTTCTTTTTTCCTCCTCCTCCTTCTTCTCTTTCTTTCTTTCTTTCTTCACTGCCTTTTTCTTTCTTTCTTTCTTTCTCTCTTTCTTTCTCTCTAACACAACGAATTCTCTCTCTCTCTCTCTCTCTTTCTTCTATCTTCTTCTTTTGTTTTCTCTCTTTATTTCTTTTGTGTAGTAATGGCACAACGAATTCTCTCTCTCTCTATCTTTCTATCTTCTTCTTTTGTTTTCTTTCTTTATTTCTTATGTGTAAGTAATGGTACAAGCTACTTTTTTCAACTTTTTCAGTTTTTTTTTCAGTGTTTCAGTCAAAGCAATTAATGTAAACAAAAAAACAAAAAATTACTTTTAAAACCGGCATCTCTAATGCCAGATTACACATTTAAAAAAGAAAAATTTAATTTCACTTTCTCTCTGACCAAAAAAAAATGTTTTTTTTAAAACCGGCACTAGAGATGCCGGATTTTACAATTTTAAAACCGGAAGTGCAACTTCCGGATTACACAAATTAAAAAAAAAATCAATTCTCTCTGACAATATTCGACCTAGCCCAAAAAAAAATCATTTTTTAAAACCGGAACTTGTATTGCCGGATTTAACAAAAAAAAAAATGATTTTTAAAACCGGAAATAGAGGTTCCGGATTTACCAAAAAAAAAAAGATTTTTAAAACCAAAATTAGAGGTTACGGATTTTGTTTAAATCCGGAAACTGGAGTGCCGGTTTTCAAAAAAAGTGTTAATTTGGTACATAAGTTTTTTTTTATGTTATTTTGGTAAATAATTATTTAAAAAGTAATATTTTGGTTTTTTGCTCTAAGAAATTAGGTGTTTGATTAATTGAGAGGAAGGGTCATATTAACATTAAAAAATTATAATTAAGATAAACTACAATTTCTAACCAAAATTAAAATAATATTTAACATAAATTACTATGAAATTTAAATTTCTAAGAATAAAATAACATTTAACATAAATTACTAGTTAAAGTTCAACAAAATTAAAAAAATAAATTAACTATCATTCTGGAAACAGAGATATTTATAATAATAGAGAACAAAGAAATTAGGTGCTTGATTAATTGAGTGGAAGGGTCATATTAACATTAAAAAATTATAATTAAGATAATTTTGTCTAAAATCAAATTAAGATGTACCTGATATTTGTCAAATACTCCCTCCGTCCCAGTTTAAATAAGACTTATTTCCCTTTTGGTCCGTCTCACCTCAAATCGGACTATCCAAAATGGCAAATAATCTTCACTATTCTTTCCACTCATTCTCTCTCATACTTTACTTTTATACTCACAACACCAATTAAATTAATATTTCTCCTACTTATTCTCTCTCATACTTTAATTTTCACACTCACAACACTTCTCTCTTACATCATTTTTTCTTAATCACCGTGCCAATAAAGTTAATCTGATTTGAGATGGGACGGAGGAAGTAAGTGATAATTTTAGATTTGAAAAATAAAAAAAAGGCGACAAAAACTTGGGTGAGAACACTATGACCCGTCTCATCCATGAGGCGGGTCGGATCCATGACCCATTACCCGCCCAACAAAGCCAATTCACGCCTCCGCCCAAGCTTTTTGCATATGGGCGGTCGCCCAAGCTGGAATCAGCGGCCGCCCAAGCTGAAATCAGCCCACATTTGCCTTGGCCCAATCCTTCAGCCAACATAAAGTAATAGTTTGTATACATTAAAGTAATAGTTTGTATACATTAAAGTAATAGTTTGTATACATTAAAGTAATACATATATACAGAAAAGTAATAATGTTTTTTCCTATGTTTTCTTCGTTTGGCAAAAGTAATACTTATTATAACTAAAATGTAACAAACGTGTTATTTATATATAATAGTATTTGTACATAATTGTAACACATATGTATAGGTATCTATATGTTTTCATGTAAAAGTATTACATTATCTATAGAAATATGTTACAATTTCATCTATCAAAGTGGTACATTTACTTGTATAAACTATTACATTCATATACATAAGTTATTACATTTCAAAAATAATACATATAGTTTGTATTACATTTGAAAAAAATGGGTAAAAACGAGCTTTTATTTTTTTTAAAACAGGTATTACGTTTACTTATGACCAATGTTACTTTATATGTATACAGTCATTACATTAAGAGATGGTAACTATTACTTTTGCTACGAAAAAAATAAAAAAAAAAAAAAAATTAAACAAAAAAAAAATGGCTATAAAAGGCCACGTGGCGGTCACGCCCCAGGTTATGGTCGTCTGCCGTCTCATGCATGAGATGGATCCCATGTTCTCACAGGAGACCGGCTCAAAAAAGGCTGACATTCCTTCCCCCTACTTCTTTTCTTCTTTTCTCCAGACAACTCTCTTCCCCTACCCCTCTCATCCCTTCCCCCTACCCCTCTACTTCTTTTCTTTCACCTTTTTTCTCCTTACCCCTCTCTTTCCCATACCCTTCTCGTCCCTTCCCCTACCCCTCTACTTCTTTTCTTTCACTTCTTTTCTCCTGTCCAAACATTTCTCCTCTCTCTCTAAAAAACTAAAAATATTTTTTGTAACAATATATATAAAAGAATTAAAATTTTCAGACTTTATATTAAATAATAAAAAATGTGTTAAATGCAGAGCATGATTGTCATTTCCACTTTGCAAACAAATATATCAACTCAAAGTGGATTGCTGAAAATTATGTGAGTGATTGAAAAGACAATCCTAAGACTACAACAAGCTTCATAAATAGGAAAATTTTTACTGATCATAGTATGAATATTTCCAAGTATCAGGTTTATAGAGCTAAAAAGAGAGCTTTTAAGTTAAGCAGTGTTGAGGAGCAATACGCAAGATTGTGGGACTATGGTAAAGAACTCAGGAGAAGGAATCCAGGATCGATGGTCGTAATGAAATTGGTTGATGGGAGTGTTGAGAGGGGATAGCCAACATTTGAGAGATTTTATGTTTGTTTCCAAGGTTTGAAGGAGGGCTTTAAACACTGTAGGCCATTTTTGAGCATGGGTGGATGTTTTTTAAAAACAGTTATATTCTGGCAGCAAGAGACATGCCTATCCTGTCATGCCTAGAAACAATTAGGAGACAGTGTGATGGCTTGAACAGAATAGGGTAATTTTTGGAACAAAATGGAGAGTCTGCTGTGTCCAAAAAATTTCAAATAAGTGGAAAAGAGAAAAAAATTGGTGAAGGATTGCATTCCAACAACATGTGGTAGGTCTAAATATGAAGTGAGCTGCATGTATTACCCTCAGTACTCGGTGAATATCGAAGGAAAACTTGTACCTGTAGAAAGTGGGATTTGTCTGGTATCCCTTGCTCCCATGCCATGGCTTGTATGTTCCTAAGGGAGGAAGAGGCAGCATAATATGCAGATGTGGCCTAAATCTGGGTTTGCAACAGTCAGGCCTCCGGTGGCTAAGAAGATGCCAAGAAGACCAAAAAATTGAGAAGAAAATCAAGAAGTGAGGTGAAGGATACAGAACCAGAAGAAGTGTCTATTACAATGGAAAATGGAACTCAGAAATTAAAAAGAAGGCTGTATGCAAGATCTATCAGATGTAGTGTGTGCAAAGAGTTGGGACATAACAAAAGAGGGTGCCCTTGCCCTATCTCAAAACAATAAGCTTCTGTTGTTCATGCAAGAACACATAAACAACAAAATCATGAAGAAGCCACTAAACAACCTTCTGCAAATGCATATGAAGATGGAATCATGAATGAATCAAACCTTGTAGATGCAACTAGAACTCATACTTCTACTGCTTCAGAACTCAATGGCTTGTATGACTATTTACAAGATGACATTATTATTTATGGACTTGAAACCATTCTCAGTCAAACTCTGTAAGTGGACATGCCTTTATTTTAAATTTTCAACCTACCTTTAATTAATGCACTTTTTCTTTATTAAAGTTTTTGTCATTTATGTGCAGGGTGAAACAGAAAGAGAACTTGACAGGTGCACACAGTTACCAACACAACAGAATTGTACCACTACAAATGTACAACCTGCTCAAGCTCAAGTGGTCACCAAAAAAAGGGAAAATAGTCCATTGTTGTTGCACAACAGAGTTGTGTGCCCACTTATATATGTTATCTTTTTTTTTTTGCGTATCGGGGTTTGCCCTTTTTATAGGTCCAAAAAGTAGAACACAACCTGTTCAATCTCAAGGGGTCACCAAAAAGAGGGGAAAACAGTCCATTACTCCTGCACAACAGAGTTGTACATCTGAAAATGTACAATTGCCCCACTTATATATCTTATCTTTTTTTTTTTTCTGTTGTTTTAAATATTAATATACAGTATATATTTTGTCTTGTAGGTCCAAAAAGTAAAAGCACAACCTGTTTAATCTCAAGTGGTCACCAAAAAGAGGGGAAAACAATGCATTACTCCCGCACAACAGAGTTCTACAGTTGAAAATGTACATATGTCCCACTTATATATATTATCCTTTTTTTTCTTTTTTTGCAGTTAATGTTAATATACTTGTTCTTTGTGTTGGAACAAAAACGATCCATCAAACCATGAACCGACTCACGACTAGATTAAAAGAGGAAGATGAAGAATGCGGAAGCGTGTACATGAAGAATCCATGATTGTGTTCTTGATCTTGTTCTTGAATGAAAGAAGAGAGTAGGGAGATAGTACTTCTATGTAGGGAAGAGTAGATCTTCTAAATGATGAGTGCCCTTATTCTCTTTAATCTTCAAGTACTTAGGAAGAGTTTTGGACTGAATGAGAATGTAAAATTAGTGAATTCATAGGCTTGATGGATAGGCCTTTATATAGGAATCCAATGGGCACTTCATTTAGGGACTACACCTATTGATATATAAGACATTACCATTATGCCCATCATTTAATGACATACTTATATTATGGAATTCTACATATTATATTATATCCTATACTTTATATTAATCATTATAATATTGATCACTACTTTATTAAGTACTTTCACTAATTACATATGTTTATATAATCCATGTTCTAACAATCTCCCACTTGGATTATAATAACATATATTTATACTTAATAAAATCCGTCAATCATATTTATAACATAAATGACAACCCTTATGTGCACTTTGTTGTCATTTGAAAACAATCCCGTCCATTAGTCATATAAGTATAAGGACTAAAGGGGCAGTCATTGTAATTGATTTGCAACTAAACCCACATTAATCACATATATATATATATATCCAACTAAATGACATAGATTAAGTATAGATATGTAGCATGGAATATTAATAAATATATATGAAGAACACATATATATATTCTCCAACTAGTCCTACTTAACCAAATGAGATCAATATAAATAAAAAAACAATACAAAGAAATAGAAAACAACACAAACTCCCACTGATTTAAGCATTATAAAAAGTCGTTTCACCCATATGAGCAGTATGCTCATGAAACATCAAAAGAGATTATGCTTTACAAAATGGATCCAATAACATGGAGTTTGATCCTATAAGTTGTATATCTATTTGTTCATTTTATACTTATTTCTCTTCAACAAGAGACATAACCATATGATGTCTTTTGACATCTTTGCATCCACTAAAACATAATCGGAATACTTAATGATCTCAAAATGATCCGATTTTATATACATAAGCATGTAGTTTAATGTTTTATAGGTACTTCATCATTCTTTTGGATGCGACTTAATGTTCTTCTTTCCGAATTGCTTTGGTATTGACCAAGCATCCCAATAATAAATACAAGGTCTGTACGAGTACAGACTTGCGCATACTTTAAGCTTCCTACTGCCGGTGCATAAGGGATATTTTCCATATACTTGGATTTAAAATTAATCTTTAGGACATTTACTTTAAACTGAATTTATCTCCCTTAGAGACAGGGGTGTCATGTGGTTTACAATTTTCCATGCTAAACCTTTGTAATACCTTCTCTATATAGCTCTTTTGTGATAATCCCAAAATACCTCGTGAATGATCACGATGAATTTGGATTCCCAATACAAAAGATGCCTTACCAAGATCTTTCATCTCAAATTTGTTTGAGAAATTTCTTAGTTTTCTTTAAAAGGTCCTTATCATTACTAGCAAGAAAAATATCATCCAAATATCATCCACATATAAGACCAAAATAATAAATCTACTCCCACTGAACTTATGGTACACACAATCTTCACCAAGATTCATTTCAAAGCCAAATGAAAGAATGACTTGGTTAAATTTTAAGTACCATTGACGAGATGCTTGCTTAAGCCCATAAATGGATTTCTTAAGTTTACAAACCAGTTGACTAGTTTGATCCGAATTAGTCACCATTTCTGGTTTCTTCATATAGATAGTTTCCTCAATGTTGCCATTGAGAAAAGCTGTCTTAACATCCATTTGATGAAGCTCAAGATCATAATGTGCCACTAATGCCATAATGATCATAAAAGAGGTTTTAGAAGATACCGGAAAAATATTTCTTTATAATCAATGCCTTCCTTTTGAGTAAATCCATTAGCAACAAGACGTGCCTTATATCTTTCCATATTACCTTGCTAATCCCTTTTGGTTTTAAATATCAATTTATAACCAATAGGTTTTACACCTTCAGGTAATGGGACAAGATCCCAAATGTCATTGTCTTTTATTGATTTTAACTCCTCATTAATGGCATTGATCCACTTATGAGAATTAGAACTATTAATGGCTTAATGGAAGGTGATTAGATCATCTCCCACTAAACCTAAGGTGTCCTCATTCTCCGCAAGATACATATCATAAATATCCGGAATAGCACTTCTTCTTTCTCTAGTAGATCTCCTTAAGGGCACCGGTTCATCCTCATTTTGAGGTTGTTGAATTTCCTCATGTCCAACATTTCCATGTTGTCCGTTATTTACGGGAGTCTCTATATTATTTTGAATTGTATGTTCTTTGTTGAATTTCGAGTACAATTACTTGATTTCCAACAGGAACTAAAGTTTGAGGAACATAGAGTGGTTCCTCTAACTCTTCAAATTCAAAAACATTACTATTTCTCCCACTAAATTCAACATCCTCAAGGAACCTAACATTGCCAGTCTCGAAGAATGTTCTAGTTTTCGGGTCATAAAATTTATATCCCCTAGATCTCTCGGCATACCCTACAAAATAGCTATTAACAGTATTAAGGTCCAGTTTGCCCTCATTAGGCCTATAAGGTCTAGCATCTGCTGGACACCCCCATACATGAAGATGATTTAAGGACGGTTTCTTATTCGTCCATAACTCATAAGGGGTTTTGTTGGTAGCTTTTGAAGGTGCTCTATTGAGAATATAAGCTGCGGTTTTTAATGCTTCGCCCATAATGAGTGAGGTAAAGAAGTACAAGAAAACATACTTCTTACCATATCCTTAAGGATTCTATTATGTCTCTCCAATATACTATGCTAGGTTTGCCCGGCATGGTGTAGTGAGGGACAATCCTACACTCTTCAAAATAGCGAGTATAAAGGACCCAGACGTTATTCACCCAATACGTTATACCGTACGTAGTTTTCACTATCATGATCGGATTTAACGTTCTTAATAGTCTTTCTTATGCCTTAAAAGACTTGAAAACGTCCAATGATTGAAACTTTACATGAAGAAAATAATGTATCCATAACGAGAGTAATCATCCACGAACGTAATGAAATATTTGTTGACCATTCCATGAAGGGTTAATGAATGGTCCACAAATGTCCATATGAATTAGTTCCAAGACGTTTGATACTCTCAAAATTCTATTTCCTTTAATGTTTATAAATTTATTCTTTAAAACACTTAATGCAAAAGTTTTATCCGGAGTATCAAGTTGTTTTTAGGATTCCCTCCGACATAAGCTTTATCAATTCTCCCTTTGGAGATATGACCCAAACTCCTATGTCATAGAATACAAGAATTTTCCCTTGATAACTTTTGCTTAGTGCCTTTAGTTTTGGTTTCATTATTATGGGACTCATTAATATTATTTACTGTTTGAAGTAAATAAAATTGTCATTGTTAAGATAAAGTACTAATACCGACAACTTCGGAATTGAAAATAAGATCACATTTATTATTACCAAATGAACGGGAATAACCTTCCCGATCTAATACTGTGACTGATATCAAATTCGGCCTAAATGACGGTACAATAAATGTATTATTTAATACAAAATAATAGCCAAGATTACCTAACAAAATCCCTATGCCTATAACTTCAATCGGATTTTCCGGCTTCCATATAGATGTATTTCTCATCTTCACCGGGGATTCGGTAATCTGTGCAACCCTGCATACATGAACTAATGTGAGTTGTTGCACCAAAAACAACCACTATGTATATTAAGGAATTGAAACCAAATTTTCCTTAGTACAAACAAGACCAAATGACATACCATCCTGAATTCGCCATTCACGATACTTATGGTAGTCGTTCTTCATGCGAGTAAGGTCCTTGCAAAAGAAGCATTTTTTGACTTTATGATCTTTAAATGATCCCTTATGCTTCTTACTTGCAACCGCAATTTTCTTTCCTCTTCTCTTAATCCCACGAGAAGAAGTAAATGCTGAGTGAGTACTTTCTAATTTGAGATATTTCATCCTATCTTCCTCTAATGTCATATGTGAAAGTAATCCATTAATATTCCACTTTTTCTTTTGACATTTATAGGTCACTTCAAAAGGACCAAATTGAGGAGGAAGATAGATCAAAACTAAGTGCACGAGCAAATCTTCTGAAATCTCTAACTTAAGTGCTTTTAGTTTGATCGAAAGATGAAATAATTCTATAATGTACTCCCGAAGATTTTCCTCACCCTTGTACCGAATGGAAACAAGTTTCCACAAGAATTCAAGAAAAAACTCAGCATTTTCGATTTCAGAGACATTGTCCAAAAATGTCTTTGAAACTGCATTTTCCATGATCATTAGACTCACGCGGTTGGACCGTTCCCATTGCTCAACATTTTTCCGTTCTATAACGGTTTTTCCTTTAGTGAGAGCAGCGGGACTTGATTCCACTAATGCGTGATCGATGTCCATATTGCCTAAGATCATCATTATATTATTTTTCCAAGATTTAAGTTTAGTCCCAGTAAGCAAAGGTACATCATTTATAGCAGTAGTTACGGATGAAGCATTAATCAAATCTGAAGGAGAAGAACAAGAATGAAACAAAAACATATATAAGAAACTACACAATGATTAATTATATCAAAATGAATTCCATCATAATAAAAGATAATTAATATGACATCAAGACTAATCTTTGGATTGCGAATTGACTCACAATTTGATTTATCTTAAGGTAAACAAATAGCTTAAACAACACACTTTAAATACTTGCCTTCCTTTGGGCCGGATCAAGTATAAAAAATGTCCTAAAATTTAAGGTATTTGTTCCCCGGTAATAAAGAATATAAACAATTCACTTTAAACACCCGCCTTCCTTTGGGATGGTTCACAGCGTTTAAAATGACCAAAAGTTTAGTTCAATTATTACCCTATGAATGCAAATACTTAGTCAATAACAAGGTCTCCTTTGGAAAACAAACATGTTATCACATATCAATATTTACATTCATCACTTTAACAAATTTGTATTTAAATAACGTAAATTGCTTTGGCAACAATATTATTTAAACAATGAATAAATTTGTTTAAGCATATAATTAATCATACTTTAGGGCACTTAAGACTTTAAGATAATTTCTGAAAATTTAAAGGGTAAAGAAATAAGCGAAATTTATTAATAAAAGACAATATCCTTTTGTTCTACCCGTCCATTCTTAAAGTTTAATAACTTCAAGAACCACCGAAGCGCAACTGGTGTCCAAATACTATAATTTATTAATAAATTATCAAAATTTTTGGGCAACGAAAAGTCACCATTATACTCCTTTTATGAACAGCCGTGGTCCATGGAGTAAAAAGTCACCAATTATACTTTATGAACAGCCACGGTCCAGGAGTAAAGCAATTAAAAGTCACCAATTAAAAGCCACTTAAAAGTCACCATTTAAAAGCCACGGTCCAATTGATGAACAGGTTTTAAGGCTAATAAAATTAAATGTTCAAGACATAGGTCCGGTCGGACCATGCCTAACATCCGGCCAGACCATTGCTTTTTGATGATTTGATGAAGCCTTTTGACCAACTGCTTTACTAAATGCAATCAGACTCTATTGCTTTTTCCAGAATTTAAATTTTAACACAAACATGAATGTCAAGCAAAATTAACGCTTAACTAAGACATGAATATACAAGCAGATCCAACACGATTGTGCGATATAAAACGCTCTGTTGTGTCAATGGGATAATCTTGCACTTAAATTAAAATGGTCGAACAAGTAGATCTAGATTTGCACACTCCATACATCATACAATGTTGGCTATGGAAATGGGATAATCTTGCTTGAACCATCATGTCTCTTAAGTTTGATTTTACCATTATTTTCAGAAATTGAATGAAGTTCTTAATTTAATGTAGACTCAATTTTCAACCAAAGTAAGTAGATCCACATACTCACAACACATTTAAAAAATGCGTGGCTATGCATATGAACAAACTCACAACGCATCCAAGGATGGTGGCTATGTTCAAAAAATGGGATAATCTTACATTAAGGGTTGAAAGCCTTTTGAGTAAAACCAAAAAATCAGAAATATAATGAAGTTATGAATATGATACTCTTAGACAAGATGAGTATCATGAACAAGAACAAAATCAAATGAAATCACACAAGGATTACAAATATGAAATAAATTAAAGCACAAGGCTTTACTAGAACTCAAACTCAATCTAGTATATAACCTGGCTCTGATACCAATTGTTGGAACAAAAACGATTCATCAAACCATGAACCGACTCACGACTAGTTTAAGAATGAGAGGAAGATGAAGAATGCGGAAGCGTGTACCTGAAGAATCCATGATTGTGTTCTTGATCTTGTTCTTGAATGAAAGAAGAGAGTAGGAAGATAGTACTTCTATGTAGGGAAGAGTAGATCTTCTAAATGATGAGTGCCCTTATTCTCTTTAATCTTCAAGTACTTAGGAAGAGTTTTGGACTGAATGAGAATGTAAAATTAGTGAATTCATAGGCTTGATGGATAGGCCTTTATATAGGAATCCAAGGGGCACTTCATTTAGGGACTACACCTATTGATATATAAGACATTACCATTATGCCCATCATTTAATAGTATACTTATATTATGGAATTCTACATATTATATTATATCCTATACTTTATATTAATCATTATAATATTGATCACTACTTTATTAAGTACTTTCACTAATAATATATGTTTATATAATCCATGTTCTAACACTTTGCCTTTTAGGTTCAAAAATTAGAAGCACGATCCGTTAAAGCTCAAATGGTCACCAAAAGAAATGTGAAACCATCTATTGTTAATTACAAGGAGAAACATTTTCTTTGTCTTGCAAGTTTTTGCTCCAAGTCATTCACCTTCTGACGCAAAGCAGGCCTGAGATAATGATTGTTGACCTATGGCACATTGGTGGATCGATCCAAGTAAAGAACTTGCAGTCGTTTCGATTCTAGAAAAAAACAATTCAAATTAGCATTCAATTTTTTTTTTTAAAAAAAGATTTAAGAAATTCCTACCCCATTATTCGGACAATTTACAAATCTCCTTCCTGGGTTGCGTTTTATCCATGATGTATGCTGTCGGACCATCAATCCATAATGACAGTTCATGGTGGTGCGATGGAGAAGGGCGGGGAGGACATGAGATCATCTCCAACAGTTTACTCCAAATTTTACTCCAAAACACCAAAATGGTGCAATTTCAGCCCCAAAATCTCACACCATCTCCAACAGCTTACTCCAAATTTTGCACCAAATAAGAATCTTTTCAGTATATGCTTGTTATTTCATTTAATTAAAAGGTTTTTTCATTAATCTTATTTAATATTATTCAAATTACATTATATTAAATAGTATGCCATAAAACTTAAAAATAGACAATTAATAACTATAAATAAATAAATTGAAAATAAAAATAAAAATTTATTAAAAGAAACATTAAAATAGATAATTAAAACAAAATGCTTAAAAATACAATTTCAACAGAAAATTAAGTTAAATGACAATAATAAATGAACTTTAATGTATTTTTATTTTTGTTTGTATTTTAAATTTGTATTTTCACTTTGAATGTATTTTTATTTGTGTTTGTATTTTAAATTTGTATTTCAAGTGAGTTTATCCAATTAATTCTTGTTTTTTTTTTCATTTTCAATATTTTAACATATTTTCAAAGTTTTGTAATTTTATTTAAAAAATTAATGGTACAAATTCTAAAATATAAATAATAAATACTACACTTTTCTCACCTCAATTATCCTTGAATTGAAAAATCCAAGAGAGAGAAACAGAGAAAAAGAGAGAAAGAGACGGCGATGAAATTGCTTCGCCACTGACGCCATCGCCATCGCCACCGCCACTGCCACCACCAAAATCAACGTAATCTCCTTCCCCTTCCCCTTCCCCTTCTACTTCCAGATTTCTTGGGTAATTAAAAAAAAAAAAAGAAAATTAGGATGGCGCAAACAATTTTGGTGCGCCATATTTGGCGCATGAAAGGGGCAACGCTAAAATGGCGAGGAAGATGGCGTCGTTGTTGGAGCTTCATTTTCCGCCAATTTGGCGATGGCGCAAGGATTTGGCAAACTGTTGGAGATGCTCTGAGAGAGGACAAATGAAGGATCGAGGCGTGAAATTTTTCTTCCCTAATTCCCAAAATGTTTCTCATTTTTGTCCTAATAAAAACCCGTGACTTGCACGTGCGAAGACTTTTGTCCACTAAATTTAACGGCCATCAGTTTTTACCTTGGATTGCAACATATAGTTAACTAAGTGTATGAAATTGCAAAAAATGGAACTTTAGGTCATAAATTGCAACTCAATGCGAACTTAGTGGTAGTAAAGTGCAATTTCCTCTAATTTTAACAATAGGGTCAAACTTCATTTAAAATATAAAATAGATAGTTGTTATTTACACACGCAACATTACTGAATATCTCATACAATTGTTACATAAATATCATTGATGATGCAAAAAACGTTCGGATCAACCCAAATTCAGCAGCAGGTTGTATCCTGGCGATTGAATAGCCTGAAAAATATGAACAAACACGTAAACTTAGCCGGGGCTTCACCGGCGAAGGCCCTCCGGCGTGAGAGTAAAGGAGCAATCAAAGTACTCAATTTACACTTAGACATTTATAAGTAGTATGTTAAGCATGAAAATGGGTTATAATAAGCATGGCAACCCAACAATAAGCAAGAAGGTGATCACATGAAGACCAATATAAGAAATTAGCATCAAACACTCCATAAAAAGCATGGGTTATAATAAGCTTGGCAACACAACAACACATTTTGCATGCTTTCAATACTACCACGATACTATTAACTAAGCAATTTCAATGGCAAAACAACAACCAAATAACCAAATGGGACCGAATGATCGAAATATGTTTCAATAAAATGGAGTAAGACGATAGTAGATATAATAAAAAATTAAAAGGAATGAAACTGACACAGAGAAATTTAATCCCTAAAATCAAAATCATAACCCTAAATTAGTTATGACACCCGCTCATAAACGCTGAAGCGACACATTACCCAGTATACTTGCACACATTATTCAATTACACACACGATCAAAGTCTTCACTTAAGATCATACATTCATACTAAGGGAATCTCCAGCCCAGTAGTGACTTTAGAAGCAGAAAGGGGAAGGTTATATATACAAAATCATAGTGATATAGTATAAGTATACTACTAAAAAATAGTAATACCAACAGGCAACTGACAATCAACAAGAGGGTATTTGAATTTGAACTTGATTTAATTTAATTTAGTTTAATTTAATTTGTCAGTGTGAAATTCAGAAAGAATCAAAAAGCACAAAATCCCAAACTGATTTTCAAGAAAAATAAAATGTTAATTGTGCTATTGCAAGAAATCATTAAGAATTTCGAATGTAATGACTAGAAAGAAGAATTTCAAAAGGGGTTTCCAATTTCAAACCCTATGTTTTTAGGGTTTTAGAAATTTGCAAGAAATCATTAAGATGATGCATGAAGAGAGATACCTGAACTTAGTCTTCAGCAGCAGCGCCGGAAGGAGAGGGACGACCGCCTTAAGGTGATGATTCCTCCGTTATAGGTGGGGATGGTGGTCGCATGGAAGATGAAGGGAAAGGGGGGTTGGGAGAGGGGATGTGTGGACATGAATATGAAGGTGGGTTGGGGTTTTTTGGTAAAATATTTTTATTTTTACTTTTTATTTAAATTATTTATTAGTATCATTGTTTAAAAATATATATTTTTTAATATTGTTTTACCCAAATGAAATAATTAAAATTATATATTATGATAATAATTAATAGCTTGAATTTAATATATTGATATTTAAAAAAAAAAGTTTAAATATTTTTTTAAAGCAATGAAATATCATAAATAAAATGTTGCATATTTCTTATATAAAAATTGATTAGATTTTAAGAAAATATGTTTTACAATGAAATCACTATATTGCTTCTTGATACACTAATTAACAAGGTAATTGTCATTTCTATATTTTAAAGTTTTAATATATTAAAAATATGCATATAAATATTATATATTTTCATTTATTAATTTTTTTGTATATAGAGTTTTACTTTTTTAATTTTTTTAAAAAAAATCAAATGACAATTATATTATTTTGTTTTAAAGTTTGATGATTTAATATTTAACTTTTTACCCTTTTAGTTTTGAAATTTTTATTAAATCCCTTAAAAGGAAAATTAAGTTCCAATTTGTCAGTCACGTGCTCGGCACATGAGGATTTAACAAGAAATCATTAAGGTGATGATTCCTCCGTTCGCTGTGTCACTTGGGGTCTGCTCCAGAGTTTTAAATGAAAAGAAAGGAAAGGAAGTGGAGGGATGAGAAGGGAAAAGAAGAGTTTTAAAATAAATTTTATTTTTGATCCTTTTAATTTAAGAAATTTCATATAACCCCCTTATAAGGAATATTAATTTAAATTTGGCATAATTTGTTAGGGTTTAACGAGTTTTTCAACAAATTCTGTTAAAAATCCCTTAACTGACGAAAATTTTGCATGTGAGACCCCTAAGAAATTAGGTGTTTGATTAATTGAGAGGAAGGGTCATATTAACATTAAAAAAATTATAATTAAGATTAACTACAATTTCTAACCTAAATTAAAATAATATTTAACATAAATTAATATGAAATTTAAATTTCTAAGAATAAAATAACATTTAACATAAATTACTAGTTAAAGTTCAACAAAAAAAAAAAAAAAAAAAAAAAAAAATTGACTAACTTTCAGGAGGGTAGTCCATAACAGTTTGTCAGACTTTTCACATTATGCAAGTATTGACAACCAAAACACACATTCAAACCTTCTTAGCCGTGGATCCAAGGTTGGGAGTTAAATATTGCAGACGCTTACTTAAAAGAACCAACTTTCAGGAGGGTAGTCCATAACAGTTTGTTGTATTTTAACGTTTGGCAGGCACTTACTTAAATAACTATTTGTTGTAGTTTAACGATTTGTGCGACATTATATTAACGGTTTGTATGACGCTAACGGTTTGTGTAGTATAACGTTTGGCAGGCATGACTAACGATTTGTGTGACTAACGATTTGAGACTCTCATAATGTTTTTAAAGTGTTATAACATCCCAAACCGTTATATCATTATTCGAAACATTACTGTCTATATCGTTTGATGAAGGTGCGAAAATGAGATTTTTGAGCAAATTTATCCTAATCTATCTTTGATAAATGTGTGCGATGGGATAAGGATGACAACTTTGATATTTGCCTAAATCCACCAAGACTCTAAAAATTCCTCAGTTCTCTAGAAGTCCAGAGTACTGTAGATAAACACACACATGTGTGTGTTCTTGTTCATGCAGTTTGAGGAATGAAGAGGGCTGTTTACACCCCTTACGTTGATCTCGAGTTTAAAAATCTCTCCGAGAGGGTGAACCCAACGTCCGTACTTATTTCCATAACTTTATGACATTCTCTTATTCAAAAGAGGAAAGTTTAATAGACTTCGTAAGTTCTACAACTCATACGTGTTACTAAATTATACCTGCAGATGCAGAGTCAGCATTGACAATGAAAGCTTAGAAGATTGTACTGTGGTTATGGTGAGACAACTTTAATCACTAAGATATATATCTAGATTACACTATCTTAGTAGATTTTTTTCTTTTTTATTTTTGATATATCACGCAGATAGACTACGTGAATAAGCAAGGTCTTCTCCTACAAGCAAGGTTTTGCTTTGGCACTGCCTTCGAGGTACTCGAGGAAGAGGTAGACAGTAGGAAAGGAGGAGGGAGAAAGGTTTTGTAGGTTTGAGGTGATTTCTGAGGAGAAGGTTTTGTTTCTTGAGAGTATGGTTATGAAATCTGTGGTTTTGTTTGTTGGTGGTGAGGATGGTATGGATGATAATGATGTTTTGGAGGTTATTAACTTGATGAGAGAGGAAAGGCAGCCGAAGCGAGAGGATTGGAGAGGGTTGATATGGGTTATTCTTTTTTTTTTTTTTTTTTTTTTTTTTTTTTTTTTTTTTTTTAAGGGGATCAACACATTTCACCGCTCCCCCCTTGATATGGGTTATTGTGGAGAAGGAGTTGGGGAAAGGGGTAGATTTGAGAGAGTGTTATTATGCTTCACATTTGGATTGTAATTGACCCCACAGCTACTCTCAACTTAACTTTTTTTTTTTTGGTACAAAATTTAATTCTTTCTCCTTCCAACTTTCTCACTTTCCCCAAACATCTCATACTGAGGGGAACCCCCCATTCTCTCCCCTCTCTCTCTCTCTCTCTCTCTCTCTCTCTCTCTCTCTCTCTCTCTCTCCTCTTCTTCCCTTCCAACTCTATCTCTCAATAAATTCGGTCGAATTCTTCCCCTCCTCCATTGTTGAAAAAAATGTCTACCCATCTTTAGTAAGCAGCTTCAATTCTTCAGAAAATCCCTTCTTTAGCTTCAATTGTAATGAAATTTTTTCAATTTTGAATCGGGGTGGAGTTTAGGGTTTTTGGATTTTTTTTTGAAAAAAATTGAGGGTTTTAATGGTTGGGATTGTGTTTGGGTAAATATTTAAGAGGAGGGATGGTTGTTTTACCGGATTTTATGGTGGATTGAGAGGGTTTTATGGTGGATGGGGCGGAGGTTTGAGAGAGAGAGAGAGAAGAAGATGAAGTAAACATGGGGAAGAGGGAAGAGTTATGTCTGTTGACTGAATCGACACACCTCTCATAACGAGGTGCACGGCCGAACCAGCAAAAACTGCACGGCCGCTCACCTAAACTGAGTTAACTCAGTTTCATACGCTCTTGAATGCATGTCCGCTCTTATTTTAAATGCACGGTCGTTCTGCCACTATTCACCATTTTTTTTATATAAAAACCTACAAAACAAAGTTATAACATAATAACAATAACAAATTTATGAATAAATAAAATAAATAAAAATAATCCATCGGTTATCAATCCGATGATGCTTGTTTTAGGTCCTTAGCTCGACCCCTTTTCTATAATCAAAACAGGCGATGCATGATATTGTGGTGGCCTATTGTCTCTAACAATTCGCCATTGCATGCCCTCCGGAGTGATCAAATTTTTATGAGCAACACATGCTCTCCATCCCGTACATTTTCTCAATGGAATAAGCTGCCTATACTTTGCACATTCGATATTTTGAAGTGCTTTTCTTACTCGGCACCTTTTCTTCTTACGAGTGTCTTTGTTGTATGGTTAGTATCGGGACATACAGAAAAATCGAACACATTATTATTACAATCTAAAGATTTTTCATTTGTAATGTAATTTTCTATCCAATCCTTAGATTGTAAACCTACACCCTTTTCTTAGTCAATTTTTCTCAATGGAATAAGCTGCCTACACTTTTTCTTTTTCGACATTTAGGGAGAAGGTACCATTTTTCATATCTATTATTGCCCCTGCGGTGGCAAGAAATGGCCTCCCTAAAATGACCGAAATTTGTTGATCTTCTTCTATCTCGAGGATAACAAAGTCGACAGGGATGATTAGATTCCCTATTCGACAAGGCATATTTTTCATTATACCGATTGGGTATTGTATGGAGCGATCTGCCAATTGGAGGGAAATTTTGGTAGGTTTGAGTTCCCCCACACCTAATTTCTCGCTAATCGATAAAGGCATTATGCTAACACTAGCCCCTAAATCAAGCATCGCATTGTTAATCCTGCCAATGCAGCAGGGAATTGAGAAAGTGCCAAGATATTTTAATTTTGGGGGAAGCTTCTTTTGCAAAATAGCACTTACTTCCTCCGCTAAGATAACATTCTCAAACTCTTCTAATTTCCTCTTTTCTGAAAGCATTTTCTTTAAAGGTCTTGCCCAAGGAGGCATCTCTTCTATATTTTCTGAAGATGGAATGTTAACATTAATAGAGTCTAAAATATCTAAAAATTCTGAATATTCCTCGGTCACTTCCCTTTTGACTAACCCTTGAGGTTGATCAAAAGTGCTTGCTAGCCTAGGGGATTTTGTCCCCCTTTCAATTTCAGTATTAGTCTCAACCATTAGTGGGATTGGACTAATATCCTCTTCACTAGGGTAAATATCTATCAAATTTTCAGTGCTCCTAGCGACTACCACATTAACAGGCTTGTTTGGCCTTTGAGGTTGACCAGGAAGACTCCCTTGTGATCTATTCATTGTATTGGCCTGTTGAGCTTGTTGATTTTCAAGCATCTTATTATGCGCAGCTAGGTTATCAAACTTAGCGTTTAATTGCTTGAAATTTTCCTTAAATTCATTGCTGATCTTTTCTTGACTATTTTTATTTTCAACAACAAAATCCATTAAAAGATCCAACTTGAATTTAGGGGGAAGGAAAGCATTTGAATTAGAGTTGAAATTCTTTTGTGTAAACCCCGGTGGTTGTGAAGAAGGTTGCGTGTTTAAAACTTTGTTATTCTTATAGGAAAAATTGGGCTGATTTCTCCATTCGGGATTATATGTGTTTGAATACATACCCCCTTTTTGTCCATAAGAATTAACAAAATTTACTTGATCACTAGAAGTAGGGTCAAGCAAATCACAACAACCTGTACTATGTGAGTTAGACCCACATAGTTCACATAAAACATTGACGTTGGCCACGGGGTTAACATTAAAATTTTCAAACTTTTTCAATATCATGTCAACTTTAGATGAATAGAGAGTAACGTCATCAACATTATACTTACATGGAGTTCCTTGCGGTTGCTCCCTTTCATTCGACCATTGGTAGTGGTTTAGGGCAATTTTCTCTATCAACTCATAAGCCTCGTCCACTCCATTGTTCATAAGTGCTCCTCCTGCAGTGGCATCTATGGTTTCTCTCGTTTTGAACATGAGAGGGTTGTAGAAGGTATGAACTATCAACCACTTTTCAAGCCCGTGATGAGGGCACATCCTCGGGAGTTCTTTGAAACGCTCCCAAGCGTCATACAATGATTCGCTTCCCGTTTGGCTAAAGTTTGTAATCTTTGTACGAATCTGGGCGGTCTTGCTTGGTGGGAAGAAACGCCCTAGGAAAGCCTCTTGAACTTGGTCCCATGTTGTCAAGGAATTCTGGGGGACCGAGTTCAACCATTGTTTTGCCTTGTCCTTTAGAAAAAAGGGGAAAAGGCGCATCCGTATAGCTTTCGCTGTGACACCTTGAATGCGAGTTGTGTCACATTACTCCAAGAATGTTTGTACATGGAGATGGGGGTCTTCAAAAGCTGATCCACTGTATTGGTTATTAATAACCATATGAAGTAATTGCGGCTTTATCTCAAAGTTGGCCGCATTAGCGTTCGGCACAACTATAGGTGATCTAGTTCCCGGGGTAATCGGATTAACGATGTCCCTTGGTGTTCTAGGTGGTGTTTCAGGTTTGTCTTCCGCCATATGTTGATCTAATGCTTCTTTGAATCTTCTTAGCCTTTCGTGAACGCTTCTTTCGGGTTCCGGATCAAAATTGTCAATGAAGATCTGAGTCCGTTTCATAAACTGCATAGAACACTCAACAAAGAAATCAAACGCAACAGATTATTGGAAGAAATTTTAAACAAAACTTAAAAACAGAAATATGTAGTAAAGACAAATATAAAATGTAAACCGTTGTCCCCAACAACGGTTTCGAACCATGGCGAACAGCCTCTTGGCAATTGTCAGGGGTCTAGCAAATGGTTCCCTCTCCCAACCCCCGCTTGACGCGGAGCGCTTAGCGCACCGGGTTTGCCCTTTTTGTCCCCAACAACATTGCCAAAAACTTGTTCATCTCAAACCTAACAATTCTTTTAAATATCGCAAGTGCACGGACTATAGTAGTATATCTAATGCAAGTACGGGTCGATCCCACAGAGACAGAGTTCACTTTTAAACAATATTTATATTTACAAAGAAATAGAAATGACATTGGGAGAAATATGGTTTGATTTGCGAAATATCTAAAAATATACACTAAATACTTAAATTGAACTCTTATAATATGGAAGCATTCTCGGGATTGGAATTCATATAGTCATTTATTCATCAATTATTCATGCCTTTGAAAATAGAAGTGCTCATCAAAATCAAGGATGGTACATTAAGCCTACGCTACTTCTCACGATCAAGCAAGTAGCGTTTGTATCCTTCACTAATTATGCCCTATCTCTCCATGGTCATAATTAGTAAGGATCCATTAATGTTCATAAATCCACGTACTTTCCATTCAAGGAATATCACTATGCCATTGAACTACTCTCGTGATCAATGAAACCTAGTTCCTTCATATGGTTCGTTAATCGAGATTCTCCGCTAGGTACTTCTCTCGATTAACTAGAATCATACAAATTGGACGTCTTCAAAATGTAAGTCATTTAGAGTTTGATATGAAGAGAATTGTTAAGATGAAGAGAGGATGGCATGATTTATAAGGATGATAAATAAAGATGTTGAGTTTTCAACCCCAAGAATTAGGGGGATTACTCACAACCCATGATTAAAACAAACATAAGCAATTAATATAAAGATAGGGAAAAGAAGGACGTATGATTGTAGAAATGTAGAAGATGAAAGTAAACTTCAGAAATTGTATTGCTTCTTCCTTCCAAAATATCTTCAAGAACAATGTTGAATCTTTGAAGATTTGGAAAGTAATAATGCTAGAGTAATTCTATGTAAATCAGATGTTTTTCCCATTTTAAAAACTGATACAAAGGGGCCTTTAAATAGGCAATCTAAGCTAGGGATGCAACTCTACAAAAAGTTGTCTTCAAAAGGTGTCTTTATGAATCTGGAACAGTAAGTGCACGGCCGTGCGTTGGCCGTGCAAGCCTTGGCGCCAATTTTATTTTGAGTAAAATTCACATTAATTTGTGCCCTGAACTTTGATAATTTATTGATAAAATATGGTATCCGGACACCAGTCACGCTGATTGGCGGTTCTTAAAGTTGTCAAACTTTAAGAATGGACGGGTAGAACAAAAGGACTACTATCTTTTATTAATAAATTTCATTAATTACCTTAAGGCCTTATGTTTCCGATTAATTATATCCTTAACATTTTTGAACAAAGTTAACATGCTTGTTTCCCAAAGGAGACCTTGTTGATTAAATTCAAACTTGTTAAAAGATGAATGTAAATATTGATATGTGATAACATGCTTGTTTCCCAAAGGAGACCTTGTTGTTGACTAAATATTTACATTCATGGGGTAATAATTGAACTAAACTTTTGGTCATTTTAAATACTGTGAACCATCCCAAAGGAAGGCGGGTGTTTAAAGTGAATTGTTTATATTCTTTATTACCGGGGAACAAGTACCTTAAACTTTAGGACACTTTTTATACTTGATCCGGCCCAAAGGAAGGCAAGTATTTAAAGTGTGTTGTTTAAGCTACTTGTTTACCCTAAGATAAATCAAATTGTGAGTCAATTCGCAATCCAAAGATTAGTCTTGATGTCATATTGATTATCTTTTATTTTGATGGAATTCATTTGATATAATTAATCATTATGTAAATTCTTATACATGTTTTGTTTCATTCTTTTGTTCTCTTCATTCAGATTTGATCAGTGCTTCTTCTGTTACTCTTTTGCCTTAAACTCAATTCCTTTGCTAACTGGGACAAACTTTAAAACTGAGAAAAACAAGATTACTATGGTCTTAGGCTGTTTGGACCTTGACCTCGCATTAAGAGAACAAGCTCCTGCCCCTCTAAGCGATAAAAGCACCGCGGAAGACCGCTTGAGTTCGGAGAGAGGTGGAAGCGTTCTAATCGCGTCGCCTAAGCATAATTAAGAATGCGGTTCCGGAGACATTTCTGAACAGTGTCTCCGAGGATGTTGGTGCAAAAGGTTTCCTAGATGCCCTATAACAACGCTTTGCAAAAAGCGATAAATCGGAAACAAGTGCTACCTTGAGGAAGCTTGTTTCCATGAGGTATAAGGGCACCGGAAACCTAAGGGAATACATAATGGAAATGTTTCATCTATCATCGAAATTAAAAGCACTCAAGTTGGACTTGTCGGAAGACTTGCTTGTGCATTTGGCTTTAATTTCTCTTCCTTCACAATTTGGTCATTTTGAAACGACCTATAATTGTCAAAAGGACAAGTGGAATATTAATGAATTAATTTCACATATCACGGAGGAAGAAGATAGGTTGAAACACACCAAACCCGAAAGTGCACATTATGCATCTACCTCTTCTCGTGGGATTAAGAGAAAAGGTAAGGAGATTGCGGTTGCATCAAAGAAGCCTAAGGGATCATCAAATGATCAAAAGGTGAAAAAGTGCTTCTTTTGCAAGGACCCCACTCACATGAAGCCCGACTGCCCTAAGTATCGCCAATGGCGAATTAAGAAAGGTATGTCATTTAGCTTTGTTTGTACTGAAGCTAATTTAGTTTCAATTCCTTCGTATACATGGTGGTTAGACTCCGGTGCAACTACTCACATAAGTTCATGTATGCAGGGTTGCCTGAACTACCGAACACCTAATGAAGGTGAAAGATTCATCTACATGGGAGCCGAAAGCCGGTAGAGGTGGAAGGCATAGGGACTTATAGATTATCCTTAAGTACTGGATACTTCTTAGTTTTGAACAATGTATTTATTATTCCATCATTTAGACGGAATTTAATTTCCGTCACTACATTAGATCGAGAAGGTTATTCTTGCATCTTCGGTAATAATAAATGCAATTTATATTTTGATTCAAAGCTTTTTGGTACTAGTTCTTTGTCTTGTATTGATAATCTATATTTACTTGACACAAATCAATTCATTGAATGAGTCCCATAATAATGAAACTAACTCTCGAGGCATAAAACGAAAGTTTTCAAGTAAAAACTCTTATACCTTGTGGCATAGGCGTTTGGGTCATATCTCCAAAAGGAGAATTGACAAGCTTGTGTCCGAGGGAATATTACATAAGCTTGATATTCCGGAAAATAACTTTTGTATTGAATGCCTTAAGGGAAAATTTACAAATAGTACAAACAAAAATGAATCCTTGAGAGCTACAAAAGTCTTAGAACTAATTCATACGGACATATGTGGACCGTTCCCTACCCCTTCATGGAACGGACAAACATATTTCATTACGTTCATAGATGACTTCTCTCGTTATGGATACATTTATTTACTTCATGAAAAGTCTCAATCATTGGACGTTTTCAAGTCTTTTAAAGCCGAAGTTGAAAATCAACTTGAAAAGACTATTAAGAACGTTAGATCCGATCGTGGTGGTGAATACTACGGTAGGAATGACGGTTCGGGAGAACAACGTCCGGGTCCTTTTTGCTCGCTATTTGGAAGAGTGTGGGATTGTCCCTCACTACACCATGTCGGGGACACCTAGCATGAATGGTGTAGCCGAGAGACGTAATAGAACCCTTAAGGATATGGTAAGAAGTATGGTTTCTTGTACTTATTTACCTCACTCATTATGGGGTGATGCTTTGAAAACCGCAACCTACCTACTTAATAGAGCTCCTTCAAAAGCTACTAACAAAACCCCTTATGAATTATGGACCGGAAAGAAACCGTCCCTAAATCATCTTCATGTTTGGGGTTGTCCAGCCGAAGCTAGGCCTTATAAACCTAACGAAGGAAAGTTGGACGCTAAGACGGTTAGTAGTTATTTTGTAGGGTATTCTCAAAGATCTAGGGGATATAAATTCTATGACCCTAAAACTAGAACCTTTTTCGAGACGGGAAATGCTAGGTTCTTTGAGGATGTTGAATTTAGAGGGGAAAATTTGAATAGTAATTTTGAATTTGAAGAAATGGAAGAGGAATTCGTTTCTATACCTCTTCCTATAGTTCCTATCGAAAATCAAGCGGTTGTGCACGAAATTCGACAAGAACATATAATTCAAAATGACGTTAATTCTCCTATTAATGAACAACATGAAAATGTTGATGAGGAAATTCAACACCCTCAAAATCAAGAAGAACCGGTGCCCTTAAGAAGATCTAATAGAGCAAGAAGGAGTGCTATACCGGATTATTATGATGTGTATCTTGCCGAGAATGAGGAACCGTTAGGTTTAGTGGGAGATGAGCCAATCACCTTCCATGAAGCCATTAGTGGTCCAAATTCTCATAAGTGGATTGATGCCATAAATGAAGAGTTAAAATCCATGAATGATAATGACGTTTGGGATCTTGTCCTATTACCTAAGAATGTGAAACCCATCGGATGTAAATGGATCTTTAAGACCAAAAGGGATTCAAAAGGTAATGTGGAAAGACATAAGGCGCGTCTTGTTGCTAAAGGATTTACTCAAAAAGAAGGCATTGATTACAAAGAAACATTTTCACCGGTATCCTCTAAAAATGCCTTTAGAATCATTATGGCTTTAGTGGCACATTTTGACCTCGAGCTTCATCAAATGGATGTAAAGACGGCTTTTCTCAATGGTGACATTGAGGAAACTATCTATATGAAGAAATCGAAATGGTGATCGATTCGGATCAAACTAGTCAACTAGTTTGTAAACTCAAGAAATCCATTTATGGGCTTAAGCAAGCATCTCGTCAATGGTACTTAAAATTTAACCAAGTTATTCTTTCATTCGGTTTTGAAATGAATCTTGGTGAAGATTGTGTGTACCATAAGTTCAGTGGGAGTAGATTTATATTTTTGGTCTTATATGTGGATGACATTTTACTTGCTAGTAATGATAAGGACCTTCTTAAGGAAACCAAGAAATTTCTCTCAAACAAATTTGAGATGAAAGATCTTGGAGAAGCTTCTTTTGTATTAGGAATCCAAATACATCGTGATCGCTCACGAGGTATGTTAGGATTATCACAAAAGAGCTATATAGAGAAGGTATTACAAAGGTTTAGCATGGAAAATTGTAAACCACATGACACCCCGGTCTCTAAGGGAGATAAGTTCAGTTTAAATCAATGTCCTAAAAATAATCTTGAATCCAAGTATATGGAAAATATCCCTTACGCATCGACAGTAGGAAGCCTAATGTATGCACAAGTCTGTACTCGCCCAGATCTTGCCTTTATTGTTGGCATGCTTGGGCGATATCAATCTAATCCGGGAAGAGAACATTGGGTTGCAGCCAAAAGAGTGATGAGATACTTACAAAACACGAAGAACTACATGCTTACATATACAAAGTCGGATCATCTTGAGATCATTGGTTTTTCCGATTCCGACTTTGCTGGATGCCAAGATAGTCGCAAATCGACATCAGGTTATGTCTTCACTTTGGCCGGTGGAGCAATTTCTTGGAGAAGTGCCAAGCAAACATTAGTTACTACTTCCACTATGGAAGCCGAATTTGTTGCTTGCTACGAGGTATCCAATCAAGCTATATGGCTGCGTAAATTCATTGAAGGACTGCGGATTGTCAAAGGTGTTGAAAGACCGCTTAAGTTATATTGTGACAATCGGGCCGCGGTATTGTACTCCAACAACAACAAGAGTTCATCTAAATCTAAGCATATAGATATTAAGTTTCTTGTTGTGAGAGAAAGAGTACAAAATGAACAAATAGAAATAGAACTTATTGGTACAAACTCCATGTTAGCGGATCCATTTACTAAGGCGTTATCTCCTTTAGTATTTCACGAGCATGTTGCTCATATGTGTGTAATGACTTTTGATAATGCCTAAATCAGTGGGAGTTTTAAATGTTTCTATTTCCTTGTGTTGTTTCATTTAAATTGATCTCATTTGGTTAAAGTAGGACTAGTTGGAGAATATATATATGCATTCTTCATATATATATTCATTAATTTTCCATGCTACATATCTATACTTTATCTATGTCATTTAGTTGGATATATATATGTGATTAATGTGGGTTTAGTTGCGAATCAATTACAACGAATGCTCCTTTAGTCCTTATACTTATATGACTAATGGACGGGATTGTTTTCGAATGACAACAAAGTGCACATAAGGGTTGTCATTTGTGTTATAAATATGATTGAAGGAATTTATTAAGTGAAGGTATATATTATAATAATCCAAGTGGGAGATTGTAAGAACATGGATTAATATAACATATAAATACTTAATAATATAATGATCAATATTATAATATATGGTATAAAGTATAGAACTCTAAATAATATGTAGAATTCCATAATATAAGTATACCATTAAATGATGGGCATAATGGTAATATCTTATATATCAATAGGTGTAGTCCCTAAATGAAGTGCCCCTTGGATTCCTATATAAAGGCCTATCCATCAAGCCTATGAATATTTTTAGTTATATTATTCTCATTCAGTCAAAACTCTTCCTAAGTAATAGAAGATTAAAGAGATTAAGGGCACTCATCATTTAGAAGATCTACTCTTCCTAAATCAAAGACTATCTTCATATCTTCATCAAGAACAAGAACAAGAACAAGAACAATAATGGAATCTCAAGGTATACGCTTCCGTCTTCGTCTTCTTCTTCTTCTTCTCTTCTTAATCTAGTTATGAGTCGGTTCATGTTCATTGGATCGTTTAATGTTCCAACAAAATATCCTTCTTACCTTATCCAAGAAGCTTATTTTCTTTCCTCAGCTTCCTCTTCTTCTCCTACGTTCTAAAAAGTTCCAAACCCTAGGTAAGCTTCATAAATTCCTAGAAATTCAGCCGTGGAGTTGTTGTTGATTCCGTCTTCAAATTAATGCTAAGGGAGGTGTATAGAGCAAGAAGAGCCGATCCTATCTTCCTTTTATTGTGCTTTAAATTGGTAAGTTGTTATGATTCTTTCAAATAGCTGTTCATAACATGTAGTATGATGTTATTATGATGTTTGGAATTCATTTTGTACAAGTTGGAATCATGTTCTTGGTGTTTGAAATGAAAAGAAATTAAGTTGGTTGAAGAACCAAGTTAAAAATGGATATAATGAGTTGAATTGAATTGATAACATGTTATAGATGTGTTATGTGTTATGGAGGGAGTATATTATGGCTTTAAAACATGTAAAAAGACTGTTGTTAGATGCCTTGTAGTGCTGAACTGAGAATTGGTATGTGCCCCTGATGTTGCTGATGTTGTTCAGCAAGATTGAAGACAAGTAGGGTGTATGTGTAGGGGAATTAGGGTCTTTGATACTAATGGTGCTTCCGGATATATGATTGAATCGTGTATAATCCACTTTCCGAATAAAGTATTTCGACCCTTAATGCCTGGGTTACACAAAATCTTTATTGGGATAAGACAATCACACAATTTGTTTTCTAGGCAAAGAGAACAAATCAAAACTTGAGAATTGTTTGCTTTCGTTATTGTTGTAATTCACTCTTGTGTTTTTCATGTGTGTACAACTGAGATCAATCTCTGTATATATACAGATGGGGAGGTATTAGTTAAAGGGTACAATCAAAAGACATGATTTTAGCCAAGCAATGTGTCTCTTCATTTTGAAAAGGCATCTGTACAGGAACTGCACGGCCGTGTCTTATGAACTGCACGGCCGTGTTGTTCATACCTGCACGGCCGTGTCATATGAACTGCACGGCCGTGCTGTTCATACTGATCAGCAAAAAGTGCTACCCTTTAACTTTTACTTCTATATCGAGGTTGACTTCGTTTTAGCTCAAACGAGTGTGTACTCCACACTTTCCCTTACTCGTATCCGAGTCTAATACGAATCACATTGATCTCTTAGTAAATCACCATTACAATAAAACAAGTTGATGACACTAAAATCACCAACAAATCCCCTCCATTTTAGTGTAATCCTTTGATTTACTAAACTGTATAAATAACGAAACAAACGAATGCATAAATGAAAATGTCTTGCGATTGAATTTTCATCTTAGTATAATACACATTTCAAATACTCGAGAATCGGGGTGTCGTAACGATTGAACCCGTCAACTCATATGAATACCTGAAGATACTATACACATAAGTTCAGTACAATTCTCTTTGTTTAATCTTGACACTTTTACAAGCCATGTGTCCATATCCATTAGTGAACATATAGGAAGCCGAGTCCTAGCTTCTTGAAGCGGCAAAACTTCATGTTCATTAAGGTAGTTCCTTTAGTCTTGCACCTGCATTTGCAATTTTTCAAAGGAACTATTAAGAAGATATTCTTCAACCTAGGTTTACTTGCAGGTCTGAACACATACCTTGGGAAAATAATAACATGTGTTCCAATCTCCAACTGCGAGCTTTCCACATTGAATTCAAGCTTCTAACGTTGTATTAGAAGGGAATTGGGTATCTCACAATTAGAAGATTAAATGAACTTTAATCCCATTCCCATTGCAGACTTATTTACCAAGTCTCTGGCTAACCCCTTCGTCAAGTGGTCAGCCAAATTTTGTTGCGACCGAACAAACTCAACTGATATCACACCATTCATGATTAACTCCCGAATCATACTATGTCTGACACCCAAGTGTCTAGACTTGCCATTATAAATTTGACTATAGGCCCTAGCCAAAGTGGCAGCACTATCACAATGGATAGACATTGGTGATATCGGTTTTGGCCATAATAGAATCTCATATATCAAGTTCCGAAGCCACTCCGCTTCTTTTCCAGCAGCAGCCAATGCTACAAACTCAGATTCCATTGTAGAATGTGTAATACATGTCTGCTTTTTAGAAGCCCAAGAAATGGCACCTCCTCCAAGCAAGAACACCCAACCACTCGTAGAAGATGAATCTTCTTGGTTGATCCAATGGCATCTGTGTAACCTTCTAAAATAGAAGGATGTCCACTATAATATAAACCATAGTCCATAGTACCTTTTAAGTACTTGAACACCCTTGTTATAGCATGCCAATGTTGTTTACTAGGGTTACTAGTGAACCTACTCAATCTTCCTACTGCATATGCAATATCGGGTCGAGTGCCGTCATAGCATACATCAAAGCGCAATGGCTTTTGAGTATTCAAGCTGTGACACAGGTTTATCAGTATTAGACACAAGTTTCTCAGTTGGATCCATGGGAGTACTAATCTTAGAACAATCTTCACAATTAAACCTCTTGAGAATTTTCTCAATATAATGAGATTGTGAAATTGCGATTCCCTTGTTCATCCGTTTAATCTTTATACCAAGAATAACATCGGCTTCTCCCATGTCCTTCATAGAAAACTTTGATGATAAAAACTTAGTTTTATCAACTACTTTTGGTCAAGCCAAAAATCGGCATGTCATCAACATATAGGCGGTATGATTACACCTTTACCGGTTTCATCAAATTTGCTATATACACATTTGTCGGACGATTTAATACAAAACCATTCGACAAAACAACCTCATCAAACTTTTGATGCCACTGCTTAGGTGCTTGCTTCAGCCCATACAATGACTTAATTAACTTACATACCTTATGCTCATTACCTGGCATAACAAAACCTTCTGGTTGTTTCATATACACTTCTTCTTCTAAATCACCATTTAGAAATGTTGTTTTGACATCCATTTGATGGATCAATAGATTCTGAATAGCTGCCAAAGCTATCGAAAATCTAATAGTAGTGATACGAGCAACCGGTGCATAGGTATCGAAGTAATCGATCCCTTCCTTTTGTCTAAAGCCTTGGATTACCAATCGAGCTTTAAACTTGTCAATTGTTCCATCGACTTTCATCTTCTTTTTGAAGATCCATTTGCACCCCAAAGGTTTACAGCCTGGTGGTAAATCAGACAAGACCCATGTATTATTTTCCATAATAGAACCAATCTCATCATCGATTGCTTCTTTCCAAAACCCAGCATCTCGAGATTGTATTGCTTCATCATATGTTCTCGGATCCTCCTCTATACTATAACAGTAAGAGTATTGAGATTCAATCTGATCTCTTGATCCCTCAACTAAATATAGTTGAAAATCGAACCATATGATTTAGCTTTCCTTACTCTTTTACTTCTACGAGGTTCGGGTATCTCACTTGGTACATCAATTAAATGATCATCCATTTGAGATTCAAATTGATATTGGTATAATATCCTTGGGTCTAGGTATTGAAGTGAAACGATTCTCATCAAAGATTGCATCTCTCGATTCTATAATTGTGTTAATAGAGATGAATTCATTAGGTTCTATAACATAGAACCTATATGCCTTGGAATGCTCAAAGATATCCAACAAAGATGCAATCAACACCTTTTTCTCCCAACTTTTTCCTTTTAGGGTCCGGAAGTCTAACCACGGCCCTACAACCCCAAACTCGCAAAAATGCTAAGTTTGGTCTTTTCTTATACCAAAGCTCATATGGGGTAATCTTGTTCCTTTTATTAGGAACTCTATTCAATAGATGACAAGCCGTTAACATGGCTTCACCCCAAAACCCGTCACTCAAGCCCGAGTAAGACAACATGGCGTTAACCATTTCTTCAAGAGTTCTATTCTTCCTTTCAGCCACACCATTTTGTTGTGGTACATAAGGAGCCGTAGTCTCATGAATTATCCCTACGGATTGGAAATATTTAGGATCATAATATTCACCACCTCTATCCGTACGTAAGGTTTTAATCAAGCCACTTAATTGAAGTTCAACTTCGGTTTTATAAATTTTAAATTTATCTAGGGCTTCATCTTTTGCATGCAGCAAATAAATATAGCAAAACCTAGAAGCATCATCTATAAAAGTGACTATATACTTTTTATTGCCTAAAGATGGAGTTGCATGAAAGTCACATAAATCACTATGAATCAATTCTAGATTTACGAATTCCTTGTAACACTTTTAAAAGGTTTCCTAGTGATTTTTGTTAACATGCAAGTATTACACCTTTCCGTATTATTATCAATAACAGGAATCAAACCATCTTTGGACATTTCCATCATTCTTTTATAGTGCACATGTCCTAACCGAGCATGCCATAATGAGGAACTAACAACAACAGAGGAAGTCATATAAACAGAACTAGAGTTAACCGGAATTTTATTCAAATTCAACATAAACATCCCATTGTTATAATAACCAAATCCTACAAATACACCCGACTTTGATAAGATATACTTATCGGACTCATAAACTTGTTTATAGCCACACTTGTTCAAGACAGGACCAGAAATTAAATTCTTACGAAGTTTAGGTACATACAAAACATTAAACAAAGAAATAGTTTTTACCGAACTAAATTCCAACACCACACTTCCTCTTCCTTGAATAGGAGCGGAATGGTCATCACCCATGTAAAGGACTGATCCGTCTTCCATTGGTTCGTATGTCTTAAACCAACAACGATCCTTACAAACATGAGTTGTGGCACCGGAATCAATCCACCACGCAATAGCATCATCCTTGGTTTTGAGAATGGTCCTTAGACCCCTTTCCCGAACCACTTGTGCTTGCGCCGTTCTTGTTGTTTCCAACACGACAATCCTTCTTAAAGTGACCAGATTTGCCACACTTCCAACAAGCCAATTTAGGCTTCTTGTTGGAACCAGAACCATTGTCATTGAAACTACGTTTCTTTCCTTTGTTCTTGTTTCTACCATCATCAATCATATTGACCGATGGTCCACCAACTTCCTTTCCTTTGCCTTTGTCATTCTCTTGCGCCCTTAGAGATTCCTCTATGCGCAAGTGACTACCAAGTTGAACCAAAGACAGATCATCTTTACCATGTTTCAAAGTGTGTTTGAAATCCTTCCAGGAGGGAGGCAACTTATCAATCACACTTGAAACTGATATTGACTCATCCATCTTCAACCCATGTTGAGTATATTGTCCAAGGATTCTAAGGAGTTCATTGAATTGTTCCATGACAGGTCTAGCATCGACCATCTTGTAATTGTTAAAATTACTCACAAGGAACTTCTTACTAGAAGCATCCTCTGCCATGTACTTGGATTCAAGAGAATCCCATAACTCTTTAGCAGACTCCTCATTTTGATAAATGTCAAATAAAGGATCAGACATACCGTTCAATATGTGTCCTCTGCAGATGTAGTCATCGTTCTCCCACTTCGATCTACGTCTGACGGCCTCCAAGTTATCCTCTTCAAGCAATTCTGGAATTGGAGTAGATAGAACATACACCACCTTTAATGTTGTCAAAAGGAAGTGCATCTTCTTTTGCCAACGTCTGAAATCTTGCCCTTCAAACTTGTCTAGCTTTCCAAACTTTGTTGTCATCTCCTTCACAGTAGCCATGAGTATCACCAAATACTTTATTCGTTTGTAGGGGAATTAGGGTCTTTGATACTAATGGTGCTTCCGGATATATGATTGAATCGTGTATAATCCACTTTCCGAATAAAGTATTTCGACCCTTAATGCCTGGGTTACACAAAATCTTTATTGGGATAAGACAATCACACAATTTGTTTTCTAGGCAAAGAGAACAAATCAAAACTTGAGAATTGTTTGCTTTCGTTATTGTTGTAATTCACTCTTGTGTTTTTCATGTGTGTACAACTGAGATCAATCTCTGTATATATACAGATGGGGAGGTATTAGTTAAAGGGTACAATCAAAAGACATGATTTTAGCCAAGCAATGTGTCTCTTCATTTTGAAAAGGCATCTGTACAGGAACTGCACGGCCGTGTCTTATGAACTGCACGGCCGTGTTGTTCATACCTGCACGGCCGTGTCATATGAACTGCACGGCCGTGCTGTTCATACTGATCAGCAAAAAGTGCTACCCTTTAACTTTTACTTCTATATCGAGGTTGACTTCGTTTTAGCTCAAACGAGTGTGTACTCCACACTTTCCCTTACTCGTATCCGAGTCTAATACGAATCACATTGATCTCTTAGTAAATCACCATTACAATAAAACAAGTTGATGACACTAAAATCACCAACAGTATGTACATGAAAAGAGGTGGTATTGTAATTTGGTTTAATTGGTACATGTTGTATACATGCTATATGTATGGAGGGAGTATCTTATTGTCCAAAATCTGTGTAGAGACTCCTGTTGGATGGTTTGTAGTGGCTGGAAATGAGGAACCAGGAACTGAAAATGAATAGAGTGACAAGGGGTAAGTTATGGGTTGGAACTTGATCCAAGAAGGTTGGATTAATGGTAAGGTTGTGTTAATATGTTGTGGGGTAGGAAGGGAGTATATTAGAGGCCAAACCAGGTAGATATACCGTTGTTAAATGACCTTGTGGTAGCTGAGAACAAAGGGTGTAGTTGTTGCTGTTGCTGCTGGTGAAACAGCTTTAGATTCGTAGCTTCTGATCTTGGGCACGACTCGTGCCCATGAGCACGAGTCGTGACCAAGATGAGGGAGTCGTGCGACATGGAACGACTGGTGGATCACTGGTCGTGAGCATGGGAGCATTCGTGCAGGGTTGGGGCACGAATCGTGCCATTAAGCACGAGTCGTGCCCAGAACTGGTGTAAGGGGGCATGTTTGCAAGCTTTTAAACCTAGTTAAAAGGGTACGGATTTATTCATTCTTTAACTAATCTTCTAGTACAAGTTTAGTAATATGCAATGGAGTTTGAAATGGGCCAAAATGAGATAGGGAAGAGTTTTAAATATTGGCCTAAAAATGCTTGAAAGGCAAGTTTGAGACTTGAACCATTTTACCGTGCAGCCTTGAACCATGTTTGAAGCTTTGGGAACCTAGCTTAAAGGGCATGTATTGATATACTTTTTAACTAGGCATTTAGTACAAGTTTAGTACTACATTGTGGAACATGGAATAGGCCAAAAAGATATTGGCAAGAGCTTTAAATAGTGGCATGAAGTTGCTTGAAAGGCAGTTTTGGCACTTGCACTAGTTAAATCTGCAGCTTGGATCCTTCTTCTAGGTCTTGAAAACCTAGGCTAAACAACTTGGAATGGAAAACTTTTTAATCCTATATCTAGTACAACTTTAGTACTGCATAATGGAGTTGGAATTGGGCCAAAAAGATATTGAGAAGGTCCTTAAATAATGTCTCAAAAATGCTTGAGAGGCGATTATGAAAATTGAACCAAAGTTTATAAAAACTTGGTATTTGAACTTAAATCCTAAAAGGAAGTTGTTCAATGTTGTATAGTGATTTCATAGGGCTAGTTATATGTTGTTTTACCCCTACGTGATGACTTGTACAAGGTCATTGGGTTATATAGTGCCTAAAATGTATAGGGCACTGCGTCATTGATTGAGACAAGAAGGGTAATACCCTGTTATTGAATTATTCTTGGTGTAGTGAATATGTAGGCCTTGTATGGGATGTGTGGTGTCCTACATGGTCATATTTACATGGTTAGTGGTTCAAATAATGGGTAGAACGTGTAATACACTAGGTGCTTGGTTGAAACCTTTATAGAAGTGTTCCACATCCTGTCATGAGTGCGTTGGGCTATTTAGATGATATTGTATCCCTACGTGGTTATCTATATGTGGTTAGTGATTTGAATAGTGCGTGAATATATGTGGCACTACTTCATTGGTTTGAGCAGGGATATGTAGGACTTATGTGATATATTGTGTGCATAAGTGTTTACATATTCAATATTATGTGCACATAGTGGTTAATACGTGTTGCACTGTTTATTTGGTTGAACATGAGTATTCATATCCATGTCATTAGACGGTTGTTATTCATTAGTGTTGAAATACATGTGCGCTGTTGTGATTGATTTAACATGAGTTATAGTTCCGTGTTATGTATATATTGATGTCCCGTGGGGTGGACTTATGTTCAAGTATCTGTTATGTGCTTGGATATGGTGGTATCAGCTGATCATTGTGGGGATATATGGAATCCTATCACTTATGAGAAAGTATTTCATAAGGTGGTTAGATTGCCTTATACCTGTGACCTCTCCCCCTTCTGTGGCCACAGTTTGGGGGTGCGCAGCTTCTGTATATATGTGCAGTCATGGTACAGATAGTTGATAACTTATACGGGTCTCTGATAGAGATCGTATAAGACGTGAATAAGCACTAGCAGTTCACGAGAGCGGAGTATCCCTCCCACCGTTGTACTACATATGATTCAGATGGGAAAGGTAAATGGAAAGGTAACGTAAAGTGTTTACTGTTTCCCAATGTGATATTTGAGCAACATGTGTGTGTTGCATATTATATGAGCAACCTGTTGTAACGATGTTGCCATTTTTCGAAAGATTGGTATTTTTCTTTTCTTTGAAAATCAATCGAAAAACACGGAGTCGCCACGCCATTTTTGTTTTAAGGGCCAAAACTTTGAAAAATGCCCGAGATTAGAGATTTGGGTACGGAGGTCACGTTACACGCCGGGAAGAACGTTAGTGTTCACCCGGAATGCCTCGTAAAACGAGTCTTCCAAGCTTAAAAACAATTTGTGTGTGTGTGTGTGTGTGAGTGTGTTTCTTTGGCCAAAATAACTTCAAACTGAAAAGTAAAAATTGGGAACAGACATTAAAAAAGTCCCATGATTTTTGGTATGATTTTTGGGTTGAGTTTTGGTACTCAAAAGATTTCTTGAAGTTGGAAACCAATTCTGCCAGAATGAAAAAGGCAGTGGACAATTGATTTTAAAACGGATTTAAGAGCCTTAAAACTTCAAAATATGGGGAAAGTCCGAGAATAAAAGTTGTTCAAAACACCTTAAATAAGGTTTCTGCAAAAGTATTTTCCATTTGGAGATGATTTGATGGACCAAAACCTTCTGGAAATCTCAGATTTGAAATATGGATTTCCAGAAACTGTTGAACTGACCTTTGGGAAATAATTTGAAAAAGGGATTTTTACTCACGTAAAAAATAAAGTAAAAATATGTCTGGAAATATCTGGATGTTGGCTACAAATAGTAGTTTGTAGTCAACACCCAATTCCAAGTTCTTCTGTGTCCAAAAAATTAGACCATGGACAGAGATCTTAGAACAATGCTAGTCGACAGCAAGATGTTCTTGAAGGAAAATGTGATTTTAAAGGGGGTTTTGCATCCATGCTTGTCCCCATTTCCTTAGGCTTTGATTAGTAGTCACTAGACATTTTAGTGGTGATCTACTATATCAAACCATCCTTAGGGTACATTAGGACTTAAAGCACTTCATTTGCTTGGGAAGGGGAGATTTAACTTGAAAATGGTTTTTAGGGTTTTGAAAATATGTTAGTAAGAAGTAAAAACAATTTTGAAAGAAATGTTGACCCTTGTAGAGGATCATCCATGGAGATGAACTTCCATGGTGATCCTCTTGGATCTAGGGCAAGAACAAGTTACATCTTTGAAGTATTAGATACATGCATGATTGAGAGAAATTTAGGGTAGGGAGAAGGAGATTATACCTATCTTCCCTTGTGTTTGTGTTTGAGACTTTGAGTTTGAGAGTGAGTGGGTGTGATTTGGGAAAATAATCAAGAGAAAAAGGTGACAATTCAAGGGAATTCTCACTGTTTTCTCTAGTATTTTCGCCAAGGTTTTGTTGTGAATTGTGTTGTGGCTTCTTATTTCTGTGACTGAAGGGTTCAATTTATAGCCCTCTGAAATATTCAATTGTGTCCGCGCGGATATGTACTTGCCAAACGTGCCTTGTTGTTCATTAATTGCAATTATGAGAGGGCTTTGGACACAAGGAATATTTTCAAAAATATTCAAACTGGCTGTGTTTTTCAGCTTGCCAATTCGGGTTTTTTTACAATTTCTTTTCTTTTTAAGATTCTTTTCTTGGTTTAACCTTAAATAGCAATGCCTACTTTACCCTTGCTTTGTTAGAAAAGTTAGGAATTGTTAGAAATGTTAGAAATGTTAAGACTTTCGTTAATTTTCTAACGAAAATGCTAACAATTTAAATTGGAGCACTTACAGTAGCCCCTCGGCGACGGTGCTTTCGAAGGAAGCGGGGTCGTTAATAAAAGACAATATCCTTTTGTTCTACCCGTCCATTCTTAAAGTTTAATAACTTCAAGAACCACCGAAGCGCAACTGGTGTCCAAATACTATAATTTATTAATAAATTATCAAAATTTTTGGGCAACGAAAAGTCACCATTATACTCCTTTTATGAACAGCCGTGGTCCATGGAGTAAAAAGTCACCAATTATACTTTATGAACAGCCACGGTCCAGGAGTAAAGCAATTAAAAGTCACCAATTAAAAGCCACTTAAAAGTCACCATTTAAAAGCCACGGTCCAATTGATGAACAGGTTTTAAGGCTAATAAAATTAAATGTTCAAGACATAGGTCCGGTCGGACCATGCCTAATATCCGGCCAGACCATTGCTTTTTGATGATTTGATGAAGCCTTTTGACCAACTGCTTTACTAAATGCAATCAGACTGTATTGCTTTTTCCAGAATTTAAATTTTAACACAAACATGAATGTCAACCAAAATTAACGCTTAACTAAGACATGAATATACAAGCAGATCCAACACGATTGTGCGATATAAAACGCTCTGTTGTGTCAATGGGATAATCTTGCACTTAAATTAAAATGGTCGAACAAGTAGATCTAGATTTGCACACTCCATACATCATACAATGTTGGCTATGGAAATGGGATAATCTTGCTTGAACCATCATGTCTCTTAAGTTTGATTTTACCATTATTTTCAGAAATTGAATGAAGTTCTTAATTTAATGTAGACTCAATTTTCAACCAAAGTAAGTAGATCCACATACTCACAACACATTTAAAAAATGCGTGGCTATGCATATGAACAAACTCACAACGCATCCAAGGATGGTGGCTATATTCAAAAAATGGGATAATCTTACATTAAGGGTTGAAAGCCTTTTGAGTAAAACCAAAAAATCAGAAATATAATGAAGTTATGAATATGATACTCTTAGACAAGATGAGTATCATGAACAAGAGCAAAATCAAATGAAATCACACAAGGATTACAAATATGAAATAAATTAAAGCACAAGGCTTTACTAGAACTCAAACTCAATCTAGTATATAACCTGGCTCTGATACCAATTGTTGGAACAAAAACGATCCATCAAACCATGAACCGACTCACGACTAGATTAAGAATGAGAGGAAGATGAAGAATGCGGAAGCGTGTACCTGAAGAATCCATGATTGTGTTCTTGATCTTGTTCTTGAATGAAAGAAGAGAGTAGGGAGATAGTACTTCTATGTAGGGAAGAGTAGATCTTCTAAATGATGAGTGCCCTTATTCTCTTTAATCTTCAAGTACTTAGGAAGAGTTTTGGACTGAATGAGAATGTAAAATTAGTGAATTCATAGGCTTGATGGATAGGCCTTTATATAGGAATCCAAGGGGCACTTCATTTAGGGACTACACCTATTGATATATAAGACATTACCATTATGCCCATCATTTAATGGTATACTTATATTATGGAATTCTACATATTATATTATATCCTATACTTTATATTAATCATTATAATATTGATCACTACTTTATTAAGTACTTTCACTAATAATATATGTTTATATAATCCATGTTCTAACACTTTGCCTTTTAGGTTCAAAAATTAGAAGCACGATCCGTTAAAGCTCAAATGGTCACCAAAAGAAATGTGAAACCATCTATTGTTAATTACTAGGAGAAACATTTTCTTTGTCTTGCAAGTTTTTGCTCCAAGTCATTCACCTTCTGAAGCAAAGCAGGCCTGAGATAATGATTGTTGACCTATGGCACATTGGTGGATCGATCCAAGTAAAGAACTTGCAGTCGTTTCGATTCTAGAAAAAAAACAATTCAAATTAGCATTCAATTTTTTTAAAAAAAAAAAGATTTAAGAAATTCCTACCCCATTATTCGGACAATTTACAAATCTCCTTCCTGGGTTGCGTTTTATCCATGATGTATCTTTGTCTGACCATCAATCCATAATGACAGCCCATGGTGGTGCGATGGAGAAGGGCGGGAGGACATGAGATCATCTCCAACAGCTTACTCCAAATTTTACTTCAAAACACCAAAATGGTGCAATTCTCACCTCAAAATCTCACACCATCTCCAACAATGTGCTCTTACTCCAAATTTTGCACCAAATAAGAATCTTTTCAGTATATGCTTGTTATTTCATTTAATTAAAAGGTTTTTTCATTAATCTTATTTAATATTATTCAAATTACATTATATTAAATAGTATGCCATAAAACTTAAAAATAGACAATTAATAACTATAAATAAATAAATTGAAAATAAAAATAAAAATTTATTAAAAGAAACATTAAAATAGATAATTAAAACAAAATGCTTAAAAATACAATTTCAACAGAAAATTAAGTTAAATGACAATAATAAATGAACTTTAATGTATTTTTATTTTTGTTTGTATTTTAAATTTGTATTTTCACTTTGAATGTATTTTTATTTGTGTTTGTATTTTAAATTTGTATTTCAAGTGAGTTTATCCAATTAATTCTTGTTTTTTATTTCATTTTCAATATTTTAACATATTTTCAAAGTTTTGTAATTTTATTTAAAAAATTAATGGTACAAATTCTAAAATATAAATAATAAATACTACACTTTTCTCACCTCAATTATCCTTGAATTGAAAACGCCAAGAGAGAGAAACAGAGAAAAAGAGAGAAAGAGACGGCGATGAAATTGCTTCGCCACTGACGCCATCGCCATCGCCACCGCCACCGCCACCACCAAAATCAACGTAATCTCCTTCCCCTTCCCCTTCCCCTTCTACTTCCAGATTTCTTGGGTAATTAAAAAAAAAAAGAAAGAAAATTAGGATGGCGCAAACAATTTTGGTGCGCCATATTTGGCGCATGAAAGGGGCAACGCTAAAATGGCGAGGAAGATGGCGTCGTTGTTGGAGCTTCATTTTCCGCCAATTTGGCGATGGCGCAAGGATTTGGCAAACTGTTGGAGATGCTCTGAGAGAGGACAAATGAAGGATCGAGGCGTGAAATTTTTCTTCCCTAATTCCCAAAATGTTTCTCATTTTTGTCCTAATAAAAACCCGTGACTTGCACGTGCGAAGACTTTTGTCCACTAAATTTAACGGCCATCGCTTTTACTCTTGGATTGCAACATATAGTTAACTAAGTGTATGAAATTGCAAAA